>LPNX010071420.1:57361-302167 GCA_001517045.1 Pseudotsuga menziesii | reverse complement strand
CAAGCTCAGATGACTGGAATATAACTACGAACTTGGAGGGTTGTAAAGGGTAACCTAAAATAATAACAGTTAATATAAAAATATTGAACTTAAACTTCACTCTAAATGAAAGAACGAGATCATTTGCCACACATGACCTGGAAACTCCTAGGATAGGGCCGTCATCATGTAATGGCCCCCCAAGCTGAACTTCCACGGCAGCAATAGCCAGTGGGTTCAAATTGATGAATCGTATCCTGAGGCCGAACCAGCAAAAGTTAATACATGGTATCTAGAATCGGTAGGGTAAAGAGTAAATATTATAGTGCCGACTCTACAGAGCATTCCTGGCTTCAGCAATTGGTAAGGGCATAAGTAAGTTAGGTAAGTGAGGTATGGAATAGAGGAGAGATTCCAAATAGCATAAGTTGATTTCAGTTGGTTTCTTCAGGCAAGTAAGCGGAATAAGGTGCGCAAGCAATAGTGCTGCTATAAAATTCCTACCTGAAGAAGAGGTCCTGTGGCAGGATCGCATACATACAAAATGAAAAGAAGAAGAAGCCAGTGAGAAAATGGATGGTTCCCGCGCGCCCTATGTGAGTTTTGGGTTTTTTTTTAACTAACTCGCCGTCGGTTAAGCGACGGTTCCCTTCCCTATGTGTTTTTCGGCTTTCCTTTGGTTGTTTGAACGACCTTTTTGACCAACGCGCCATTGGTTAAGCGACGGTTATGACAATATCCGTCGCTTAACCGACGTGTGTAGCCACATTTACAAAAAAAAATTTATCTCTGTGATTTTTGCATAAGTTTAAAATAAAAAATCCACGCGCCGTCGGAAGTAACCGTCGGATTTTGAATCGAAATGTAGTAGTGCTCTATTATACAGCATACTATTCCTATAAAGCCTGGGGAGAAGCATTTCAAACAAAAACTCAGGAGGATAAACCCTAAGCTGCTTCCCATTATTGAGAAAGAAATTAAAAAGTTATTTGATACAAAATCATTGTAACTCTAAGATTTTCAAAGTGGGTTGCAAATTTGGTTCCTGTTAGAAAGAAGAATGGAGAAATAAGAATGTGTATAGATTTCCGGAATTTAAATAAAGTTTCTATGAAAGACAATTATCCTTTGCCAAAGATGGACCATATATTGCAGAAAGTAGTTGGAGCTGAGAGAATTTCAATGTTGGACGGTTTTTCTGGCTATAATTAGATTAAAGTATTACCTGAAGATCAAGAAAAAACTGCATTTACTACACCTTGGGGCACTTTTATGTATGCAAAGATGCATTTTGGCGTAATGAATGCAGGGGCTACTTTCCAGCGAGCTATGGACATTGCTTTTGCAGGAGAAATTGGGAATTTTGTGGTAATCTACATGGATGACATCACAGTCTACTCAAAATCTGACAGAGAACATCTGCATCACTTAGAGAAAGTTTTCATGAAGTGTAGGAAGTTTGGTATATCATTGAATCCAAAGAAGTCCAATTTTGCATTGGAAGAAGGAAAGTTGTTAGGCCATATAATATCTAAAGATGGAATAAAAATTGATCCTGAAAGGGTGAGTGCAATTTTGAAAGTAGGTGAACCTAGGAGTAAAAAGGAGATACAATCATTTTTGGGGCAGGTGAATTTTTTAAGAAGGTTTGTGCCAAGCTTTGCTGAAATCTTAATGAATATCACAAATATGTTGAAAAAGGGTCATGAGATAAAATGGAATGCGGAAGCTAGAAAGTATTTTTGGGAAATAAAAAAAGCAATATCAGATGCTCCTGTGTTGGTGAGTCCATATTTTACCAAATATTTCTCAGTATTTTCCTATGCTTCAGAGTATACCATAGTAACAGTTTTATTGCAGAAGAATGATGAGAATTTAGAACAGCCCATAGCATTTTTTAGTAAAATGTTGAGGGACGGAGAATTAAAATATGACATCATGGAGAAACAAGCATATGCTTTAGTCAAAGCGTTGAAAGACTTCAGAGTGTATATTCTGCATTCACATATAGTTGCACATGTTCCAACTGCTGTAGTAAAAGGAATTTTGACACAACCAGATCCAGAAGGCAGAAGGGCAAAATGGATAGCTACATTGCTAGAGTACGATATAGAAATAAAGCCTACTAAACTGGTTAAGGGACAAGGATTAGCAAAGATGATGGCAAATTCAAATTGTGATGCTTTACAAATTAATTTCCTATCTCACCAGTTTAATCAGTTAGATACAGAAGTGGAAGTAATGCTTGATTTTGTGGCGTCCCCATGGTATTCTGATATTGTTTACGTCCTTCGAAATTTACAAGCACCAGAAGGATTGAGTAAGTCAAGGGAAAGATCCATAAAATTGAAAGCTGCCAAGTTTTGTATTATAAATCAGTATCTTTATTGGAAAGCCCCCGGAGGAGTGTTACTAAACTGTCTTTTAGAGAATGAAGCTCAACAAACAGTCAAAGAATTTCATAAGGGAGATTGTGGAGGACATCATTCTTGGAAGGTAACTGCAAATAAAATTCTAAGAGCGGGTTATTATTGGCCTACATTATTTTCAGATGTGTATAAAGAAACCAGCAGGTGTCATCAATGCCAAATTTTTAATGGTAAGAGAAAAGTACTTCCTCTTCCTTTAAATCCAATAACGATAGAAGCTCCTTTCCAACAATGGGGTTTGGATTTTATTGGTGAAATAAACCCCAATTCGTCGGGACAGCACAAATGGATTTTGATGGCTACGGATTATTTTACTAAATGGATTGAAGCAATTCCCACCAAAAGAGCCACGGAAACTGTAATCATGGATTTTCTTGAAGAAAACATATTGGCTCGATTTGGATGCCCCAAAAGAATAGTAACAGACAATGCAATTGCTTTTAAATCCAAGAAAATAATTGATTTCTGTCACAAATATCATATAAGTCTTAATCATTCAACTGTCTATTATCTGCAGGGAAATGGTTAGCTGAATCTTCAAATAAAAGCCCAGTGAGAATCATCAAGAAACTGTTGGAGGATAATAAAAAATCATGGCACACCAAGCTCAAATATGCTCTCTATGGGCTGACAAGATTAGTACCAAAAGAGCAATTGGCATGTCTCCATTCCAATTGGTGTATGGAACTGAAGTTGTTTTTCCAGCGTCGTTAGGTGTTCCAGTCATGAGATATTTCCAATATCAATAGGAAGAACCAAATCACATGCAAAGGAGGATAAATCAGATTATTGAGCTGGAAGAGCGAAGGAATAAGGCTTATGACAAAGTATAGTTACATCAAGAAAAAAAGAAAAATACTTTCGATAGGAGAATCAAAGAAGAACAGTTTCAGGTCGATGATTTGGTTTTGAAATGGGATGCTCCTAAAGAAGACAAATAGGGGAAATTTGATCATATGTGGGTAGGTCCTTATGTTGTTGCTGGATACAGAGGACAAAATGCATTTCTTCTAGAACATCCGAACGGGGTTCCTCTGGATAGTAGCCCTGTTAATGGAAGGTATCTGAAACATTACATGTCCTAAGGAGGAGGATAAAACTTGTATTATAGCCTGTAAATATTTATTTTTCTTTACAAGTCAATACAGATGGTAGGCCGAATGTGTTTTAATCCCGCGGTGAAGGCCCTAAGATTTAGGAGGCGTGCCATTCCTTTCTAAAAAAATAATATGTCTACGAAAAACAAAAGATAAGCTCTCTGGAAGTTATTATGAAAGATTAAAGACAGGCACCTGGTCTGCGAGTTCTTTGATGCCTCGCAGGGAGGATATCATCCCCAGATGGAGCCAGTTGTTAACACCTCTACCTAGCAAAGGCTCGAAGGGACCATGGTGAGGAGGAAATAATGGTTGCTTGTAGGACTTTGGTTAAATATTATGGTGTGAAAGTGTGATAAGGGGCATGTAAGCGATGAAATACCACATAATCCAACAGTGTAAAGCAAAGGAATGGAGATCTACGGATTATAATACACCCACTCTATGAAGATGTGTGGAGAATAAAGACATATGGAGATAGTTGATAAGATACAGAGATCAACGGTCGCAAAACTAGCCCAACAAAATCTACGGTCAGCGTGAATTCTGCTCCGTCAACTTTCATGGTCGATAAAATGGAGAAGCTCAGCGAAATGGGTACGTGTCGCCTCATCTGACGGCTAGAAAATAAAGGGGAAATGCATCGACGGTCGTTTGCGGATCCGGAGCGGGAAGTTGCGCGGTGGTTGGAGACAAAAGGTGGTAGCGGAATGCAAAGCACAGTACACACGGCAGTTCGTGGTGCATTCCACAGGAAAAAGTGGTTTGGCGGAAACCACTAAAGGGGGACCTCCAGAATGGGCTCCTATATAAGTAGAAGTTGACTTGTTTTGAAAAGTTATTTTTTATTTGCGTCGGACGAATGAAAAGGACTGCTGGTTTTCCACCCTTCAACAGTCAACCTTGAATATATGCGGCCACAGTAATTGGTAAGTCCGGAGCACCTGAAATTCATCCGCCAAATTACCATTGTTGTTTGGATTATGGATAAAGGGAAAGATGTGCAAGGGTTTAACCGTATTCTGGACGAGAGAGAAGAATATCTGGTTGACAGGGATAGAGGGGTGTGTGATCCTTTCTTGTCTGTGGGGAGTGTATCAGTTAGCAAAGAGAGATTATGGCAATTCAATTCATAGGGTAATGAAATTCTAAATGCCTTTAAATCTTTTTTGTACCATTTCGCTGTTGAACAAACCCTGCATTTTCCCGAGTTTGCCGAGTGGTGTGCAGTTAACTATTCTCCTTCTGAGAGAGTTATTGTTATTCATTCTACGTCTAGGATACTGTGTAAAATCAATGCAAGGGCCATCCGTGAAAACTTGAACTTGCCCGACAATTACCCTGAGAATCGTGAGTCTGTGAACGATTCCGTTCTAGCCGAAGTGTATAAAAATTGTGAATCTGAGGTCCGTTGTAAATTCTTGTCAAGTATTCTTAAAAAGGGTCAGTCGCTAGATGGTCTCTTTCTGCCATATCCTGTTCACATTTTCAAAGATGAAGTTCAGTTAGTGGTGTCTTTAGTTTGTCAAGTCTTGGGTCTAGATGATGATTGTCATGTCAATGAAGTCATCTTAAGTTTTTTGTTAAAAATGAGTTTGATTAGTTCTGAGTCTCAGTCAGTTCATGTCTTCAGTCTGGACGAGTATCTATCAGAAACTATACATATCCAATTGAGTGAGTTTCCAAAAGTCAGGTTTTTTAGATTTCAAACTTATTTGCTGAACATGTTACTATGTTCTAATGTCACCGAATTGCAATTTTTAAGTACCATAGTCTCTTCAGACTTGCCCAAGCAAATCAACATGTTTGAATTTACAAATTCTATCATGTCAGAAATATACAAGATGCTGTTTGACGAAGTGCTACCCCGGGTGTTAACACCATTATTTAGCAGAGAGCAAAAAGACCATGGTGAGGGGAAAATAATGGTCATTCATAATACTTTGGTTAAGTTTTATGGTATGAGGATAGCGCAAGATGAAAAAAGTGAGGAATTATCAAAATATCCTACGGTGCAAAGCAGAAAGGAGAAGATCAATGACCTATATTGTGTCCGCCCTTCAAAGATGCGAGGAGAATAAGCGTATGCTGGCGGTTAATGTGATGTATGGATCAACGGTCATTGATCCATCCAGATGAGATCCACGGTTTATATAAGCTCCGCTTTGTAAACCTGCGTGGTAGATAAAACCATGATGCTCCACGGAATTAGATACGTACCACTTGATCTAATGGCAGAAAAACAAAGGTCGATCACATCGACGGTTGAGGATGATTCTAGAGCGGTAACTTGCATGATGGATACGATCTGGACGCCCGGCGGAATGAGGTACGTGGCGTTTGATCCGATGGTTGAAAATTAAAGGTGGAATAGATCACTGGTCGCAAATGGATCCAGAGCGGGAAAGTGTGCGTCAGATAAAAGTGAAGAGCGGTTGCGGAATATAAACCACTGTCCATGTGGCAAATTGTGGTTCAATCCGGAGACGAAAGTGGTTTAGTGGAAACCACCAAAGTAATGTTCTGGAGTGGGGTCTTATAAAAGGGAAGTTGACTTGTCTCATGGTTATTTTATTGGCGCCGGATGGGTGAAAAAAACCTGCAGCTTCGTCAACCTTCGATTGTCAGTGTCGAACACACGCCGCTACAGTTAACGAGTAAGGCTTAAACACCTATAATTCATCCATCTGAATTGCTATTGTCAACTAGATTATGGACCAGGGGAAGGAATTGCAAGGGTCTGGTCATGTTGTAGATGACAGGGAAGATTATTTAGTGGATAGAGACAGAGGCGTGTGCGACCCCTTTCTGTCTATAGGAAGCGTTTCAGTAAGTAAGGAAATGTTATGGCACTATAAATCACGAGGAAATGATGTCCTCAATGTCTGTAAATCCTTTTTGTACTATTTTGCCATTGAACAAACCCTCCATTTTCCAGAATTTGTGGAATGGTGTTCTATGAATTACTCCCCTTCTCAGAGAATCATTGGAAGCCACTCTACATCTCGAATCCTCTGTAAAATCAGCGCCAAATTTATCCGCAAAAATCTCAATTTGCCTGACAGTTACCTTGACCAACGTGGACCTGTGAATGAGTTAATCCTTGCTGAATTGTTCAAGAAATGTGAAACTGAAATCCGTTGCCAATTCCTGTCCAATATTTTGAAAGAAGGTCAATCTTTAGATGGTTTTTTCTTACCTTACCCTGTGCATATTTTTAAAAGTGAAGTTCAATTAGTGGTATCTCTGGTCTGTCAAATATTTGGTCTTGATGATGATTGTCGCGTGAGTGATGTCATCCTTGGTTTTTTTATTGAAAATAAGTTCCTTAGGTTCTGAATCCCAATCGGTTCCAGTATTTAGTCTAGATGAGTACTTAGCGGAAGCAATTCATTTTCAGCTAAGTGAATTTCCAAAAGTCAGGTTCTTTAAATTTCAGACTTACCTGTTGAACATGCTGCTATGTTCAAATGTCACTGAGTTACAATTTTTGAGTACTATTTTCTCCTCTGATTTTCCCAAGCAAATAAGTATGCTTGAATTCGCCAATTCGATCATGTCTGAGATGTATAAAATGTTGTTCGATGAAGAATTGCCCCGTGTACTAGACGAGATGAAATGTCTAATGCAGTCCTCACCCGAGGACCGAGTTGGAGACTGGTTCTTGCACAAAGATTCCACTATTTTAAGAGTATACGGATTTACTGGGTAGCCTTATAAGCTACCCGCTTTTCTGACCCTGAGAATTTTTGCTTTGGAATTCATGAGGCAAAGGTTGCAGTTTGAGGAAGAGCATTTTGGAGCTTTCAAAAAGTCTTCAAATATTAAATTCCCCCTCAAGGTTGGCTCTTTCATTTTTAAAAGTAAAGGCGCCTTGGTGTTTATTGAGAAGTTATTGGCAGGCATGGAATTCAAAAAGGAACCAAAGATAAATTATGATCCCCACCATGTAATCTCCTTGAGGAAACAGGCTAACAAGAACAAACCGTTTGATCACCAGTCAATTGAAGGTTTGGCTGAAACAGCCAATTTGTTGCAGTTTAGAGAGATTCCCAGGTCTGACGGAGACACAAGTAGTATTGTAATCAAAAGAAGTCTTTCTGAGGTCGAGAGCATGGAACTAGATGAAGACGGATCACATAAAAAATCCAAGCTGTCTCAAGGTGGTGGAATTTCAAGTGAAGAAATTTCTGATGATTTCAAGAAAGTTTCCCTGGTCCCAACAAAGGCTGTACAAATAAATCAGTTTTCATTTAAAAGTGTAGATGGTTTAGAGTCAAGTTCAACTTTTAAGTCAAAAGAGGAGATCAAGGCTAGTTATATGGAGAAAAGAAAACAGTCTCTGGAAGAGACAAGAAGTTTGCTTCCGCGAGTAAGAAATTTAAACAATCCAAAAACTTCTTTGATCTCTGCCATGATCTCTGCCAGAGATGCCGAAAGAAATACCTTCAAGTTAGCCACAGTGAATGACAAAAAGATGTCTGAGATGGAAATCCGGTTGGATAAAATCAGTGTACCAGACAAGATACAGCTTCACAAGCAAACTAGTGACATCATTTATTCAGACCTTTTACAAGCTATGATGAGAGTAAACAAATTACAAATTTTGGTAGATAAATTAGAAATTCAATTGAAGCATGAAAGAATTGAAAATAAGGCCAATGCCATTCAGATTAAGAAACTAAAAGCAGATATTGTCAGGTCAGGTAATGAGAAAGATAACACCCAGGCGGTCAAAAGAATGCTAGAAGAAAAGGACAATGCGCTCCAAGTTTTAAAGAAAAAATTGAAGATCCCAGGCACCGAACATGTTCAGTCTTCCGAGTTATTGGTCCTACAAGAAGAGAAAGATAAGGTGCAGGAAGAGATGATGGAACATAAAGGAAAAGCTATCGAGCTGCAAGAAGAAAAATACCGATGGGAAGCCGAGAGGAATGAACTGATATCTCAAATTTCTTTGTTGAAAAAGGACCAAAATGAGGAAAAGGATATCATGGAGGAGTTGATGAGTCAGACACCTCTTGATTAAGACTTAGCTATTGTGAATATTGACAAACCATTGAATGACTTCTCTGCAGATGACTTGTCAATACCTATGTCCCAGGTCAGCTTAAAAGAGGAAGAAATAAAAGAATTAAAAGCAGAGAATGAAAAGATCAAGTCTGAATTGGCCAAAGTAAATGAGAAAAAAAATAAAATACTGCAAGACAAGAATCAGCTGCAGAAAAAATTCAATGAACTTAAAGAGAAAAACATTGGGAAAGGTCCTCTCCAAGGGGCAAAGCACATCATTTGGGACACCTTGTCTATAGAAATTACCAAATTCCAGCACCATCTGAACTATATAGATGATCTATGCTTTTGATCAACTTGGCTCACCAAAGACTAAAGTTAATGAATGAACATATGGAAAAAAGGCCCCTTACGACAGCCCAGAACACATTGAATTTTTTAAATTCATTGACATATCAGAAATTACATGACATGGGAATAAAGGACAGGATATCCATAGTGCTATGGGCTAAGAAGTTCATCCACAAGCATCATTTAATGAAGACTATCCAAGACAGAGCGGATGAAATGGTTTCTCAAGTTAATAATTTCAAGCAGGTTTTCAAAGATCTATTTGAGGACGACCTGCCTTCCTTTTGGGACGAGGAGGGGCAGTTGTTTTCTCAAGAGCATTATCACAGCTTGTTAGTTCAGAGCCGCATGGACCACTCTAAATTTGATGATTTGGAAAAAGGCCTAACAGGAAAAGCTATTGTGGACAAGTTGACAGAGGATTTCAAAATTTTTCAAAAGTTCCTGATGATCAGGAAAGGATTGCCCAAGGTGTCATATGAAGTGTACATGGAGCTGGAAGTGGCCATTCGAGAAATGATGGAATGTGATATCCCAATCTCAGAGCAATGGAAGGCCGTGGAAAGGTTTGGGAAGACAAAATACATCCTTCATTCATAGAGACAGGTGTTACGCGCCAAGGAGCTGACTAGACGAAGACATGTTATCAAGTTGATTTTAGCTTAATGATTTGTTAGGATTAAAGCTGTAGTTTATTCCTAAGAGTTAGGAATTCAATTACAAGACTTTAATTAAGCCGATCATTTAGTTATGAATCTTCTTGGAAGATTAAACTATTTTATCTATATATTTGCATCTATTTTATGAGATGGGGGTTGGAACCCGTCCTGTTGTTGAGAATTCTTGGAAAACATATATTTTTTGAAGAACGAAGTTGAATGTGAATGAATTATCAGAGATTCATGCATCATTTATATTACAGTCTGTGCCTCTCTTTCTTTGTGATTGTTTTTTCCAGTTTTACACTCCATTCTGTCTCCTTCATATTTGAAATATAGCGTTGAATGATTAAAACTCATGCTGGCCGTGCTTTGATCATTGTTTCAAATATTTTATAAATCCTTCTGCTAAATTCGATATAGAATTCATCATATGATGCTCTGTATTGATGGACTGTTCTCTTTTCTTCTATTCCAAATGAATCAATGAATGACTGTGATTAAATGGTTACCTTGCCTTTGATAAATTCCTGAACATGCGATTTTGTGATATTTTTATCTATATGTGACTCCATGCCCAATGGTTTTGTGTATTTGTTTCAACCATTTTTATAATCTTTAAGTGTTGACATATATTTATGGCCTTGTTAAATCTATATCTGAGAGATCCCTCTCTGGAAAGAAAAGTCAGTTTCTTTCTAAAAGTGGTTTTGCTGTTACCTTGGGATTTACCTTTCACAACCTTGGGTATATTCTGAGTGCTAGCACTGGGTATTGGAGGAAATGAAAAGCATGATGCAATCCTCACCTGAGGATAGAGTCGGAGATTGGTTTCTGTATAAGGACTTCACCGTTTTGAGAATCTATGGTTTTACTGGGGAACCTTATAGGTTACCTGCTTTCCTTACTACCAGAATTTTTGCATTGGAGTTTATCAGACAAAGATTGCATTAAGAAGAACACTTTGGGGCTTTTAAGAAATCTTCCAATATCAAGTTCCCTCTTAAAGTCGGTCCTTTTATTTTTTTAAATAAAGGTGCTTTGGTGTTCATAGAGAAATTGTTGAAAAGCATGGATTTTCAAATAGAACCAAGGGTAAATTATGATCCCTATCATATAATTTCCCTGAGAAAACAAGCTAATAAAAATAATCCATTTGACCACCAAGTTATTGAAGGTCTGAGTAAGGTGGCCAATTTAGTTCACTTTATGGAAATTCCAAGATCTGATGAAAATACAAGCAGTATACCGGTTGCAGTATGTCAAGTGACAGAGGGTCCTAATATTTTGGTTAAAAGAAGTCTTTCTGGAGTTGACAGTATGGAAATAGATGAAGAGGATTCACATAAAAAATCCAAATTGTTTCAGGATGATAAAGTTTTGAGTGAAGCTATCTCAGATGATTTAAAAAGAGTTGCTTTGGTTGCTACAAAATCTGTACAGGTGAGTCAGTTTTCTTTTGAAGATGTAGATAACACAAAATCAGGCCCAGTTTTCAAGTCTAAAGAGGAGCTCATGACTAGTTATGGGGAGAAGCAAAAGCAGTCCCTAGAAGAGACAAGGAATCTAATCCCACGGGTAAGAAGTCTAAGTAATCCAAATACTTCCTTGGTCTCTACCCGGGACGTAGAAATAAATACTTTTAAATTGGCCATGGTAAGTGATAAGAAGATGTCAGAGATGGAAGTGACATTGGACAATATTAGTGTACCAGACAAAATACAATTACATAAACAAACTAGAGACATTATTTATTCAGATTTATTGCATGCTATGATGAGAGTTAATAAGTTACAAGTTTTGGTAGACAAGTTGGAGGTTCAGTTAAAACATGAGAAGGTTGAAAACAAGGCTAACTCCATTCAAATCAAAAAGCTGCAAGCAGACATCACAAGCTCAGGAAATGAAGCAGGTAACACCCAAGAAATCAAAAGACTCCTAGAAGAAAAAGACAACGCCCTCCAAGTACTGAAGAAGAAATTGAATATCCCGAGTATAGAACATGTCCAGTCGTCTGAATTATTAGCATTACAGGAAGAAAATGAGAAAATTCATCAGGATATGATGGAATATAAAGGAAAGGCTGTAAAATTACAAGAAGAAAAAGATAAGTGGCAAGCAAAACGGAACGAGTTAATAGCGCAAATCTCACGACTGAAAAGGGATCAAAATGAAGAAAAAGAAATCATGGAGGAGCTGATGAGCCAAACTCCCACTAATGAAGACTTAACTATTGTGAATATTTAAAAACCCTTAAATGATTTTTCCACAGATGACTTATTAGTGCCCATGTCCCAAGTCAGCCTAAAAGATGAAGAGATAAGAGAACTGAAAGAGGAAAATGAAAAAGTCAAATCTGAGCTAGCCAAGGTGACTGAAAATATGAATAAAATATTGCAAGATAGAAATCAGCTACAGAAGAAATTTAATGAATTGAAAGAAATAAACATAGGAAAGGGTCCTCTCTAGGGAGAAACGCACATAATTTGGGATACATTATCCGTAGAAATTACTAAATTCAGGCATTATTTGAACTTCATTGATGATCAAAGCATATTGATCAATTTGGCCAATCAAAGACTGAAGTTAGTTAATGAAACTATGGAGAGGAAACCCCTTGGCACAGCTCATAATGCGCTAAATTTCTTAAATTCATTGACATACCAGAAATTGCATGATATAGGAGTCAAGGACAGAGTAGCAATGGTACTGTGGACCAAAAGGTTTATTCATAAACATCATCCAATGAAAACAGTACAGGACAAAACTAATGAAATGGTCTCATAGGTTAATGACTTCAAACAAGATTTCAAAGAAATATTTGAAGACGGGCTTCCTTCCTTTTGGGACGAGGAGGGACGAATGTTTCCCAAGAGCATTATCATAGTCTGTTGGTACAAAGCCGCATGGATCATTCTAAATTTGAATATTTGGAAAAAGGGCTGATAGGGAAAGTCATCGTGGATAAGCTGACGGAAGATTTTGAGATATTACAGAAGTTCCTGATCATCAGGGGAGGGTTGCATAAAATGTCTTATGAAGCCTACATGGAGTTGGAGGTGTCTATTCGGGAGATGATTGAGTATGATATTCCAAGCGCGGAACAATGGGGAGCCATAGAAAGATTCGGAAAAACAAAGTATATCCTTCATTCATAAAGACATGTGTTGCGCGCTGAGGAGCTGCTTGGACGGGCCTTGTTACCAAGTTGATTTTAACTTAATGATCTATTAGGATCGAAGCAAGTAGTTTATTCCTAGGAATTAGGAATATAGTTACAAGACTTTGATTAAGCTGGTTATTCAGTTATAAATCTTCTTGGAAGATGAAATCATTTTATGTATATAAGTGCATTTATTTTATGTGATGGGGGTTGGAACCCATCCGATTGTTGAATGTTTTTGTGAAGACATATATTTTTGAATAACAAAGCTGGATGCATGCGGTTATCAGAGATTCTCGTGCTGTTTACATTGCAGTCTATTTTTCCCTCTCTTTGTGATTGTTTTTCCAGTGTTTCACTCCATTTTGTTTTCTTCATATCTAGGACATAGTGTTGAATGGTTGGAATTCATATTATTTATGCTCTGATCATTGTCTCAGATATTCTATGAATGTTTCTACTAAAGTTGATATAGAACTCATCTTTTGATGCTCTGTGTTGATGGACTGTTCATTATCTCTTCTGCTCCACCTGAAATTAAATGAATGACTGTGATTGAATGGTTATCTTGCCTTTGATAAAATCTCATGCATATGTCTTTGTAAGATCTTTCTGTATATGTGAATCCATTTCCCAATGGTCCTGTGTAACGTTCCAACCATTTATATAATCTTTGAGTGTTGATTTATATCTGGCCTTGTTAAATCTGTATTTGAGAGATCCCTCTCTGGAAAGAAAAGCCAGTTTATTTCTAAAGTGGTTTTTGCTGTTACCTTGGGATTTACCTTTTACAACCTGGGTACATTATGAGTGCTAACATGCCTGAGCATTGATTATATTGAAGTGACCTTAGTGGCCTTACCTAGGATATCGAGGGGGTCTCGGTTCTCCTGAGACCCTTCTACAAAATTGGGATGTCTTTGGACTACAAAATTGGTGATGTCTTTGGACTACAAATTTTTTTGAAGTCCTCCAATCTCAGCAAAACTAGCACCAGATCGAAGGGCTTGTCGAGAAAATTCCAACGGCGTTCGTTTCACCTCAAACGGACTCCGTATGAGAAAGTTACGCATTCTGTTGTATTGATGAAACAGACAAATTTGGCAAAATGGGGGTGCCATGTGGAACCACTGGTAGGGTGACACGTGGCATCCATACAGTACAGACAAGGTGACATGGCATGTACGTACGGACCAATGGAGATTGGGCATGTGTGTTATAGCAGATTTCAGCACTCTAGGTGAATCACACTTTGTATGGCCTTCCCCTGTCCCACTGTAGACTCCTTAGACCCTATGGACCACTTTTTATCCTTTGATGTTTCCTTGATCATCCCTAAAAACATATGAAAAATGATATACGTGAATTTTAAACCTATAAGCGCGTACATATGTGGGTTTAACCACTAAAACCGCGTACATCGGGATGTGTGCATAATCCAAATCCTTTTGGAGTTTTCCTTGACATGGATCCGACTCATTCGACTCCTGGCTTGCCCTATGCCTTTAGATTGCTCAGATTTGACCCTTCATTACCCCTTTGACAAGCTATATAAGGAACCCCTTGGTACATTGAAGGCATAAGAGAGAATTGAGAGCAACGAAACTATAGTCCATTGTTGTCGGAACTTATGCTTGAGTCTGCATCCCTTTGTCCCTTGGAGCACTTTTGTGTTCTTCCCAAGCTTGCCTTTTGCTTGTGAGCTTGCTATCGAGAGATGGAGGATTGAAGTGGTGGAGGCCCAAGTGGGGGATTTAGTTTCTCCAGTTCACAGACGTGTCGTCAGAGGTTGTATCTTGTAATCTCTGATTTATATTAATAGAAATATCTTTTCCTGTCCAATAATGTGTGTTTGAATGAATATTTTATCCATGGGATCATGTCAAATGCTTTTACATTATTGATTATATATGCTAGAATAGATATAACACCATGATATATAGAATGCTTGTATTGTTTACCTGTTTTTGAGGAAGTGATATATCAATTCAAGCTGAAGATTGGAGAGCTCAACGAGGATCTACTTTAACCGTCCGGAATAAGGTACGACGTCTGATCCTTTAGTGTTAGACATTTAATTTCTATTGCATATTGGAAAGGATTGATTTATAGAGTCAAGCTGTCTATTGTGGTACCCCAAGCCATAGGAATTTCTCTCTGTAACAGAATTGGCGACTCCGCTGGGGAGTTCCTAGTAGTTGTCCTTTGGGGGTTGTTTTCTCGGCATTCAATGAATTTGAATTGCTCTTTCTCTCTTGTTTCTGTGTCGGGTATGGGGGTGTGTATTCCTGGTAGAGTCTAATTGGTGTGAAGTTTGTCTTAGCCTGTCTGTTTGCCTTGATTTTATGGACCTTTTCTTCTTGTACGCGAGTTTTTGACTTACAATCGCGTATACATGCGGTTTCCTCTGCGATTTCCGCGTATACACGTGGGTTTACTGCGAACAGTCATGTATGCCCTTGATTTTTCCTTTTTGGGGAAGATAATTGGTTGTTGGGTGAATTCTAATATTTGCTGAGTCTCCTTTGGCACTGCTTGGGTCTGTTTAGACCTCTGTTTCTGACCAGAAACATTTTTTTTTAGGCTAAATTTTTTCTTTTTTAAGAAGGTTCTTGTCATGGCATTTTGGATTTTTTGTTTGAGATTAGTGCATTAGAGTTATTTTACCTTAGTGCTTTGCTTGAGTGTTGTTTGGGTGTGATTGCAGAGTCTAGGGGTCGTAGAATCATTCTTTTGCTTTTTGCATCTCTTTTATTTTCAAAAAATCCAAAAATATTTACTTATCATCATGCATTGCATTTTGCACTTTGCATTAGATTTGCTTTGGAGTACTAGTTAGGACTTCATATAGGAAAATTTGCATTTATCATTTGAAGAAGAATTGTGCATTTCACGTAGTAGCATACCCTGTTTTCATGGACACAATGCATTTGCATTGATTGTTAGGTGTGCATTTTACTTCATGTTGCGTCATAACACCACTAGTTGCACGAGCATATCCCTTTTTTGAGTAATAAAGCCAACTAAAATCAACGCTAAATAAAATGAATTACACTCTTTTATTTTCTAGGGTGCACCAAAAAGCTTAGGTTTTAGGATCTTGGAATAGTTCATTGTAAGTCAATTCTCCAAGATCACTAAACAACAACATCTAGGTGTCTGTTCAGGTGAGTGTGTGAAATCCTTGGTATAACCGGTGTTTCTCAGGATCCTCCTCTCAAAAGGGAGTTAAGCACGAGGCAGTGTGAGCGGTTATTGATTGGGATGACCCCTAGTCATAACTGAGTAGCACCGGATATATTTCCAGGATTGTATTCGTATCTAGGGGCTCTTTCGAGAGTTTCGAGCTTTGCTACCCTGCCCATACGGTCAATCCTGCCTGCGACTGTCCACCTGAGCATTGATTATATTGAGGTGAACTTAGTGGCATTACCTAGGATATCGAGGGGGTACTTCGCAGGGGTTATTCTGCAGGTGTCCCGGCCAGGTTGGGGTCGGACAGCACAATCGCTTTACGTGTTGAAGCTGAGGGCCACAATAATTGGTTACATACCTCCGCTTATTGTTTATGGGAGTCTCAAGCCTCTCCTAGGCGAGACATACCTGCTTCATTCGGGAGCTCACTTATCCAGCCCTTGTTTGCTTGCATTTGGCTTTAGATTTTATTAGTGATTGCTCTGTGCACGATAGTTGGGATAGGGTTTATGTAAATAGAGAGTCTTTGATATTTTTTGAGTCATTGTGGATTCGAGAGCGGTTCCTCACCGTTCTCGTCATTTAGCAGGAATTTTGCCTTCTACTTCTCCTCCCCCTTTGGGAGAGAGACCTAGACAGTCTAGGTGGACTATGTCACACATTGATTCACACACCATGGGAGACCATTTAGAGGATATTCCTGAACCACCTCCTCCCATTCGTGTAGACGATGGGGAATTTACTCCTACTTATGATCCTTCACCCGAGTTAACTGAGTTAGGTCCTGTGATTTCTGAGATAGGAACCTTGCACGATAGACCTACTCACTCCAGATCTGATTCCCCATTGACGCGTTACTGGTATGCAATGCCAGAGGACGCCGAGAGGCATTTTGAACCTGCCAGCACTAGCTATGGTAGTTATGCTACGTCTGGTTTCCCTACACATGATTTGACATTTCATGTCGAATCTGATTTCGAGCCTAACACTATGCCTGGGGGCACTCTCATTCCTTACCATGCGGAGAGGTTTGGGAGCACTAGTCACATTGCACCTTCCATCCCAGTGGTGGAAGCTACATCGTATCTCCCTCCTAGGTCTAGGGTTAGCAATCCGATTAGGATACCAGATCCGAGACGAGTGACGATAGGTGGTAGTACATATATTATTACTCAGATTCATTTGTCCTCGGTCCCTAGTTCTTCAAATGTACATCCTCCACCGTATTCACGTGGTCCTTTGAGCCGGTATATGGCTACGAGTCAGGTCCATACTGCGGTTACTAGACCGATTGTGTCTCAAGTTCACATACCACCCACTGCGTCGGGAGGCTATGTTCATGCTTCTAGAGGTCATCTTGCTATTTCTGGGGCTTATGTCCCTACTTCTGGAGCGTATCTTCCTACCTACGGAGTGTCTCATGGGGCATCGCATGCGATGACCTATGGACCTTATTATGGGACGTAGTATGGACAGGTTTCTTCACCTTATGGAGGAGGGTATCAACAACCTGCTTACTCTCCTAATTATGGATTTGTAGCTCCTACTAGTCAAGGTCCACCATACTATGGTACTTCCACGCCATCCTATACAGTTCAGACAGGAGGAGGACACTATGGCCAAGGCCATGGTGGTAATCAACCCTATATGAACCAGGGAGCGGTCCATTGACCTCATCATCCTAGGCTCCCTTTCCTTGCGACGCTTAATCTTCCTGACTTATCGAGACTGACGAACGATCCTGTGGCTCATGGCCTGGCTTGGTCGGCTGTCCCTACCAAGCTTCCTTCGGACATACCTAAGTTCGAAGGCAAACCAGGAGAGGATCCGAGCGAACACGTTACTATGTTTCACCTATGGTGCTCTTCGAATTCATTACATCAGGACTCAGTCCGTTTGAGACTATTTCAACGCACCCTCACAGGGCCCGCTGCGAAATGGTATATAGAGTTACCTAAGGGAGCTTTCGCTTTGTTCGACGACCTTGCGATGACTTTTCTTAATCACTTCCAGCTACCAGTGCGCTATGACGTTGGTACTGAAATCTTGTCGACATTTCGGCAAGATAAAGCCACACATATTTTTGATCATATTCAAGAGTGGAGTACACAGAAGAGATTAATTAAAGCTTTTATACCACCGAAATTCCTCCTCGAGTGGTTCCTCAAGTCGTTATTGCCATATATAGCGAAGGATGTTTCCACATCCGGAGTGCAGAATGAGGAACAAGCGATTTTTAGGGCGCAGGAACTGGACTTGATCTATGCTCAGTCCGGTTTGTTGTATGAGATTATTCCCAATTCTCCTCGTTCCAGTTTCAATCCAAAATTCAAACCTGGACCACATGTCGATGGCATTGTGGGTTGTGCAAGTGCAAAACTTGCGGATTCGGTTGCAAAACAAGTTAGTCAACTATCACTCAACCAATCTACTTCGGGACAAGCTACGGCTTCATCTCAACCCGCCCAAACGGCGAATGTACTTTCTGTGCAATCGTCGGACCAGAAGGGTAACCAGCAGCCCGAAAGAAATAGAAAAAAGGGTAAAAATAATAATCGAAAGGGTTGGAATAAGAATGAGAATGCTAACAATAATGACAAGAACGGTAGAAATGCTGGGGGGGACAAGCAAGAGAAACGTAAGGTTAAGTTCCCTTGCAAGCTATGTAAGGATGATCACCTCACTTACTTGTGCCCTCGGATTGAAGAAGCTTCAAGATTCTTAGCACAAGGCCCAGCTGTGCTAACTAACCCTTTACTGCATAATCAAAATATGAACTCGAAGTCCCATGACCAGTCTAGTGATGATGATCCACTAGAGGGTAGTGGTCGTGGGTGCATTAACATGGTTCGTGCTGCGAAAGTTGTGACTCGTGCGAAAGATTATAGTTCTTCACAACCCAGCCCAGGCAAAGAGCTTGATACACTAGGGTCCCCTTTGCGCATTGAGAAACCTACAGATAAACCTGAGGCTGCACCTCGCATTCCTAAGGGAGTCCTTAAGTGTTCAGGGCATAATCCAAATGCCCAAGCCACCCATAATTATTCAGTTGTCGAGGATTTGGGCCATACTCCTTGTGCAATGTCTGCATTGGAAGTGCTTCAGAGTTGTCCTTCGCAAAGGAAGGCGTTTCTTTCTGCCCTTGGTGTGAATGATGATGATTCTTCCTCTGTGATCAAATTTGAAACCGTAGGACTTTAGCCTCGCTTGCCCTACTATGTGTCTCTTTTGGTGCACGTAGAATGTCTTGGTATGACCGTTAAACATACTGTGATTGACGAGGGTGCTGCTGCTTCTGTGATGTCTTTGGGCTGTTGGAAGGGTATCGGTTCTCCTGAGCTGTCTAAATCAGTGACTATGTTAACTGTGTTCAATGGGAGATATTTTAGACCGCACGACATCCTTCCTTCCCTTAAAGTCCGTTTGGGGGGGAAGACTGTTGCGATAGAGGTTGAGGTGGTTGATGCGCCCCTTGACTATAATCTCTTGCTGGGTAGGAACTGGATGTACAGTATGCAAGTCGTTGCTTCTTCCTTGTTCCGTGTTGTATGCTTTCCACATAACGGGAAGATCATAACGATTGATCAAATGACATTCAAGAAACCGTCTGTTACCGCATCTTCGGGAGCTTCGATCCTGATCATTGAGCACTCTTAGCCGGCAACTGGGAGTGTGGGTGTAGGCATGTATCCATCCCTCATGGGAAGCTTTAGTTGTCCTACACCGATCCTCATGATAGGATCTAGTTCCGATGAGGCTTCGAATTCTATGACATCGGTGTCTTTTCGCACAACTCATATGGAAGACCCTTGGATTCTTCTTACATCGAGTACTTTGAGTGAGCCTATCAAAACGAGCGTGCCATTGCCTGCAGCCATGATAGCTTATCAAGCTAATATCAAGAGTGTTGTAGGGCCTAGTCCTTCCTCTTCACGAATGGAGGAGGATGACCCGTATGTGCTGCCGGCATGGGCAGTACAGTCTTCTCATGCCCACGACTACCTTGATATGGTTTTCCCTTCGGACGACATGATTATTGAGGCTATGTCGGGAGTTGAGCCACCATGGGAGGAACTTCATCATAGATCATACTTTCTTCCAGAGCTCGACCGTTTGGAGCATGAGGATTTTAGGGCGGTTCTTAGTCAGAGAGTTGGTAGTCCTGTGGTTCCGTTAAGCTCTCCTGGTCCGATGGCTGACGGAAACATGGTGAACATATATTCAACGATTCCTATCAACATCTCTCGCAATCCTAGCACCATAGATAATGTCTATATTGGGGTGGAATGTTCCCATGCTGAGATTCTGGAATATACCGAGCTATTCAAGAATTACATGATATTTTTGCTTGGTATCACGACGAGATGCCAGGTATTGACCCTCGTATTGTTGAGCATGAGATTAAGACTTACCCCAATGCTAAGCCTGTTTGACAACGTTTACATGTGGTGAATCCTAGGAAAGAACCCACCATTAAGGCAGAGATAGAGAAGCTGTTGAAAGTCGGTTTCATTTATCTCGTTCCCTTGATGGAGTGAGTTTCAAACCCCATTCCGGTGGATAAAAAGCAGGGAGAGATCTGTATATGCATTGATTTCCACGATTTGAATCGTCCCTGTCCTAAGGATAACTTCCCCACACCATTTATAGATCAGATTTTGGATGAGTGTGCGGGTAGTGAGGTGTTCTCCTTTATGGATGGCTTTTCCGGGTATAATCAGATACAGATTAAACCTGAGGACCAACACAAGACTGCATTTATTTGTCCTTGGGGAACGTTCACATATTGGAAAATGCCTTTCGGCCTTAAAAATGCCGGAGCTACATTTCAGCGGGAAATGACCTTCATTTTCCACGATCTCAAGTCAATTATCGAGGTGTTTTTGGATGATCTCGCTGCTCATTCTTGTATGAGAATGCGTGATCCCTATCACTTGAGATTGGTATTCAAAAGATTCCGACACTATTCAGTTAGATTAAATCCTCATAAGTGCATCTTTGGCATGAAATTAGGTCATTTGTTAGGATTCATCGTTTCGAAAGAGGGTATAAGAGTCGACCCTTTGAAGGTTGAGGCAATACTTCAGTTGTCTCACCCGAAGAATATTCGTCATCTTCAGTGTTTGCAAGGCATGGAAAACTTCTTACGAAGATTTGTTGTCAACTTTTCCAATTTGACTAGAGGATTCATGCGTCTCTTGAAGAAGGATACTCCCTTTAATTGGGATGAGCGAACTTAGGAGTCCTTTGATGCACTCAAGCGAGCCCTAGCATCGGCCCCGGTGATTAGTCCCCCAGACTATAGCCGTGATTTCTTATTATATGTGGCCACGTCTTTAGAGACGATTGGTATGGTCTTGGTTCAAGAGGATGAGGAGCTCCAAGAGCATGTCATATATTATCTGAGCCGAAACCTTATTGACGCAGAGATTCGTTATTCTCATGTCGAGAAGCTTGCTTTAACTACCGTACATGCGGTTCAGCGTTTGAGACATTATATTCTCCTTCGCCAAACCTTGGTTGTGGCCCATGTCAATCCATTTCAATTCGTCCTCACCCGAAGGATGATTGGGGGAAAGTATAATAAATGGATTGTCATTCTGTAAGAATTTGATCTCGAGTTTGTTTCGGCAAAATCAAAGAAGTATTTAATATTTGCAGAGCTTATATCGGATTTTCCGAGCGAGGCCGAGGAGTTGGTTTGTGAAGATACGTTTGTTGATGAACACATCTTCTTAATCTCTACGTTAGACCCATGGTATGGGGATATCATAATATATTTACAAACACTGAAGACCCCTACTCACCTCTCGCGAGATGAATGATGACGATTACGTCACGTCTCTAAGAACTACCTCATAGTGGACAATACTTTGTACCGCCGTGGGGTAGATTCCATTTTACGACGTTGTTTAAATCATGACGAGGCAGAGGTTGTGCTGAATGATTTCCACGGAGGGGCGTGTGGTGGTCATTTATCTGGGATTTCTACAGCTCAAAAGATTTTGAGAGCGGGTTATTTCTGGCCGTTGATCTTTAAGGATTGTGTTGATGCGGTCAAGAGGTGCCACCCTTACCAGGTGTTCACATGTAATATGCACTCGAAACCTGCCCCGTTACATCCCATTATCACCGTCGGTCCCTTCACTAAGTGGGGGCTTGATTTTATGGATTGCAACCCAGCTTTGGCTGGGGGGAACCATCACATTATAGTGGTTGTTGATTATTTCACGAAATGGGATGAGGCTATGCCTACAGTAAAATTCGACGGTGAGACAGCCGCTCACTTTGTATTCAACCAAATTATTACTCGGTTTGGGATTCCGAAAGATCTTGTCACTGACCATGGCTCGCACTTTCCGAACTGTATGATGGAAGAGTTGGCATCAAAGTTAGGGTATAAGCAAAAGCACTCCTCTTCTTACTACCCCCAAGTGAATGGATAGGTAGAGGCAGTGAATAAATCACTCAAATACATTCTCCAACAAACCATCGCACAAAGCAAGAACAATTGGCACATTATGTTATATCCTGCTTTGTGGGCATATCGAATCGCGGTTAAGACTACCACTGGTTTTTCTCCATATCAGCTTGTACATGGAGTGGAGTCGATATTTCCGGTTGAATGCGAAATTAATTCGATGAAGCTAGCTGTGGAACTCTTACCGGACACTTCACCTTTGGAGGAGCGTTTGGTTCACCTTGAGCAACTCGATGAGCAGCGTCGGGATGCCCCGGGTGGCTCTAGAGGTTAATAAGCGTCACGTTAAGGTCCAGTATGATAAGTATGATAAGTCTGTCCATCTAAGAGTGTTTAGTGAAGGAGACTTGGTCCTTTTGTGGGATCAACCGAAAGAACCCTTGGGGGCAGGAAAATTTAATCCTATGTGGTGTGGTCCTTACGTGGTCAAGCGTGTGTTACAGAAGGGTGCCTATGAGTTAGTGGATTACGAAGGAACAGCTTTGGCGGAGCCTAGAAATGGGCTCTATCTCAAAAAATACTATGCATGATCTTTAGCCAAGGCTGCTTGTTGTATATTATTGTACAACTTTGCTAGTTAGGTCTTTTTCTTATCGTGATCAGGTTTGTGATTAGTTTCCATTTCTTTTGGCAGATGTCAATGAAAACTTCCACCTACATAGGATTCGTGGATGGTGCAAGCCGTCACACTCAACACTCAGCCTCTGCTGCTTGGGTGATTTATACTCCTATGGGTCAGGTACTGTCTTCAAGAGGTGTATGTCTATGGCCATCTTCCAACAATGTTGCTGAATATAGCGCTGTTATTGAGATTCTACGGGATGCCATTCTACATGGCGTTCTATCTCTTGAGGTATGTCTTGATTCAGAGTTAGTAGTGTCACAACTCAATGGTTTGTACCATGTTAGAGATCCGATGTTATTGAGAATATTCTTACGTGTGAGATTGTTAGAACAGCAATTTGACAGTATAACATATATACACATTCCAAGAAATAATAATCAAGTTGCTGACTCATATGCTAACTACGTGTTATATTGGCATTTGTTTCATTCATAATAAATTAATCACAAACACAATTTTTACACATGTAAATAAATAAATCAATCACCATAAAACTTTTTATATATCAAAAATGTGGTAATACATAGTGTCATGATACAAAATTGGGGCTTTTATGCCACCATCATATAATACACGGCCGTACAAAATGTATACACTCCCAAGTGTCTAATCCTGTGGAGGAGGAGGATGGTTGTGATCATGGAACATCACTACGGCTCTAGCTAGCTGTCGAAATAAATGCACCCATGCACGTGGTACACCCACCACCTGCTGCTGCATGGCCTCAGGCAAGTCCTCGACTTATGCCATGGGAACTCTATGAGTCAGTCTCACAAAGTTGGTATGAATGCTCTGGAGCGTTCGCTTCGCATCCACACCCATGATGTCATCTCCTCTTCCCCTCCATCTATGACGAGGGAAGCCCTCTAGCCGCCGTGGTCCCACATCTGCACACAAATGGTAGATGTCACTATGTGTTGTCACGCAAAAACATGTCTTTTTACTTCCATAAAATCAAGAAAATACAAAAATTCAATAACTCAAAATTTTTTTAAAAAGAGTGAGGGTCGAGATTCGTTACCTATATCGCCATACACCGATCCTGGTGGCAATGGCATGTCTGGATCCCCCTAAAAATCTATCCTTGCATAGGGGTAGTCATCAATGGAAACTATTTGTCGTCGCCACCATGGAAAGAAGTCAGCTGGATATGGGTTGGCCACCCTACCACCCCCCAGTATGCGCATAACATCTACCCAACGCCGTTGGGCCGGATCTCGAACCCCGTGGAGAGGAACATCCACTCTAGGGCTTAATCCTGGAACACGCTCAAAGAAAAATGTGCTCAAGATACTGCTGAACCCGAAGTTCCACACCCTTCCTGCCTTACACTCACTGAGCTGGTGTTTCATGTTACTCAGTAGCGTAGTACTACAGTCATAGATTGTGGGTCTCATGCACTCCACTGCATAGAACATCAGAGGCCGCGAGGCCTGGTGGAGTGATGCTAAGTCGGCTATCCTACCCAGTGTCAATAATATGGCCTTTAGGCCCAGCACCTGTATAGCATTGGTAGGGACCTGACTCCCCACCTTCTCCGTGTCTGGATAACAGTACACTGCAATGTACTCGTCGATAGTCAGCCCACCCCCTGGCCCACCTCGGGAACGAAGGTTCACCATCTCCCCTCGTCTAGAAAGCCCTGTGATAAAGTATATGTCCTCCACCTCTATGGTGATGGACATCCCATCAATATGAAAGGACTCTGAGTCTGGATCCCAATAGTCTAACAGCATCTGTAGCAGTCTTGGTTTGGCCCTCAAACCACCAAGACACCAAAACTTGTAGAGTCCACATGCACAAAGAGCTTGTTGAGCCATTAAGTCGGCCCTTGCTGCTTCCTCTACTTCACCATGCTCACGCTCTCTCCACTCTAGCACCATCCCGCAAAAGAAATTAGAAATTTTCCTCTTAGTTTAGTGAAAATCATATGCGCGGCCTCATACGCGACTGTTTTGAAAACAATCGCGTATGTACGTGGGTTTGAGGCCATTTTCCGCATATATCCAGCCCTATACGCGAAAAAAGCCTCGATTTCCGCATGGGCCACAGCGCTCATTTTGGGATGGCCTAAAAAACTCATTTGACGATGAAAATCTATAAAAATTATGTCAAAATGCAAGAGGAGAGCATGAGTAAATACCTGGAAGAAACGGTTGTGAATTCCGCCGGCTGGATCTCTTGGAATTTGCAGTTGAAAATCAGAGCTCAAATGGGTAAAAGTTTCAAATGATTTATATTTTTTACTATTTATGGAAAAAATTTCAAATATTTGAAAATTTTTACCCCCTTTCCTATATTTTCGACATTTTCTAGCCATTTTGGACCGTTTTTGACATAATTGGTGTTGTAGAAGACCTTTTTCAATTTTGTTTCAGCCGTTGGATTGACCCGTTCGTGCCAATCTCAGGTATCATGTCTAAACTAGCATATAGGTTAGGTTTCACCACTGTTTGCATTTTGCATGACCTTGTGACCATATCACCATGACCTTAGGTATGAACCCACTCTATTATGTCACGGAACCTTCTTGTTGCTTTAGAAGTGGCATGGTACGAGTGTTAGAGCTTCACCTTACATGGGTACCCTAGTTAGCGCCATATTTGCATTTGGTTCCCATGCTGATCGTTTCTCCTTTAGGTTGTGAGAGTCCGTTGTATAGTATTTCCATGACATTTCGCAAGAGCCTCATACTCCTCTTGATCTTATGCTGGCCTATTTCCCTCAGGACTCCCTCATGTCAAGTTGTGAATGCATTATCATGAGCTTTTCCTGTCTTATTGAGCTTTATGCCGGCTCCCCTAACATTGCGTTTTAGCCATATAGCCCGAGCTTGTCTCATATCTAGCCATGCAGAGCCCTTTTCTATATCCTTCACAGCTTGATTCCCTTTTTACCGGGAGGGGATTTTCCCCCGAGTGTCGATATCCTACACATGTATCCTTGCATTGAGCATAGGTATGTTCCACTGCTTGGAACTAGTTTGTTTTCCCTTGTGACACTAGTCTCCTCCTAGTTTGTAACTATAAAGCTAGTTTATTCTTTTTTCAAGCTTTTCAAATAACTGAAAAAGTCCAAAAAAATAAAAAAACCAAAAAGCCGGACAAGGAAAGATGTTATCTTTGGCAGCTGTCAAGTCGTGTCGCCTTCGAACAGAGCACTGTATATCACATCCATTGGTTGGGTTATAGTTTGAATTTAGGAGTTGTACTTGTTTATCTGAGTTTATCTCCACCGACTGGTTAAGCTTCCAGTCCCTATGGAGCCTCTGTTGATGCCTCCTGTGTCACATAGATGTCCCAGTTTGTATATCGAGTCTACGCTGCCTTCATTCAGTCACCATACGCCGTTATGCTCTTGTTCGAAGGAAGTTGAAACTTGAGTCGGCCATTCCTCAGTTATCTTGACTTTGCATGTCGGCCATTCCCGGTACAGTTACTAGTTCGTGCACTTTATGATCGAGTCCTTCCACATTATACAGCTTTTCTGAGTGCCTCGTGTTGGATGATGGGGGATGCCTTAATGCCCTCCTTCCAGCGGATTTCATCCTATCGACTTCAGATCATTTATTCTGGGATTGGAGTCTAGAGTCATTTTGAGTGCCTTGAGACTTGCAGTCATCAGTGGCAGGTTCTCTCGCCATCGACAGTTTCTTGGGAATACATCAATGTCCCCTGATCGATGGACCCTTTCAAGTGTTCGACCTCAACACATTTATTCACACTTGTTAGTTTGCACTCTAGTACCTTGATTCCCATTTTCATTATCGATGGGTAATCTCGCGTCTGTTAACGGTATACATTAATTACTGGTAATCAGACGATGGATTACTATGTTTGACCTCGACACCTCTATTCGCATAGTAGGACATGTACTCATAGCGGTTTGTGTAGAATACTTTCCAGATTGGTGGCATCTCTTATATGCTACCTCCTTGATCATGCCAGTGTTCATGAGATTTCAGCTCTCGTGACTTGATTCCAGTATATGTCAGATATTTCCAGCCACTATGGAGATCTTGATCTATTATATATCTTCAGCCATTTTTGGAGATCATGGTCCTTTGTATATATTCATCATGGAGATTCTGATCTATGTATATTGTACATGGTGATGACCACATATGTGATATCATGTATCATTCCTATTCACGGCCATTGTACTCTTATGTATCCGGGACTGCTATATGTATTTGCAGTTGTATGCAGAGTTGTATTATTGTACTATGCTGATTGGATGGCTGGTCTTCCATTTGGGATCCTTCATCACTCCACTTTTGGGATGGACTTATAATGTATTTCGGCCATCGTAAGACCCCTCTGACCTCACACATTAGGGGGCATCTGTTATAGCGGATTTCACCGCTCTAGGTGAATCACACTTTGTATGGCCTTCCCCTGTCCCGCTGCAGACTCCTTAGACCCTATGGACCACTTTTTTTCCTTTGATGTTTCCTTGATCATCCCTAAAAACATATGAAAAATGATATACGCGACTTTTAAACCTATAAGCGCGTACATACGCGGGTTTGACCGCTAAAACCGCGTACATCGGGATGTGTGCATAATCCAAATCCTTTTGGAGTTTTTCTTGACATGGATCCAACTCATTTGACTCCTGGCCTTCCCTATGCCTTTAGATCGCTCGGATTCGACCTTTCATTACCCCTTTGAAAAGCTATAAAAGGAACCCCTTGGTACATTGAAGGCATAAGAGAGAATTGAGAGCAACGAAACTATAGTCCATTATTGCTGGAACTTATGCTTGAGTCTGTATCCCTTTGTCCCTTGGAGCACTTTTGTGTTCTTCCCAAGCTTGCCTTTTGCTTGTGAGCTTGCTATCGAGAGATGGAGGATTTAAGTGGTGGAGGCCCAAGTGGGGGATTCAGTTTCTCCGGTTCACAGACGTGCCGTCAGAGGTTGTATCTTGTAATCTCTGATTTATATTAATAGAAATATCTTTTCCTGTCCAATAATGTGTGTTTGAATGAATATTTTATCCATGGGATCATGTCACAAGCTTTTACATTATTGATTATATATGCTAGAATAGATCTAACACCATGATATATAGAATGCTTGTATTGTTTACTTGTTGTTTAGGAAGTGATATATCAATTCAAGCTGAAGATTGGAAAGCTCAACGGGGGTCTAATTCAACCGTCCGAAATAAGGTATGAGGTCTGATGCTTTAGTGTTAGACATTTAATTTCTATTGCATATTGGAAAGGATTGATTTTTGGAGTCAAGCTGTCTATTGTGGTACCCCAAGCCATAGGAATTTCTCTTCGTAACAATGTGGTAGTACTGGCAGTGACTTGGCAGTTGACTGGATGCCAACTAGGCATAAGGTGGACCAATCCTAGGCCGCCATGTGGTAGCACAAGATTGGCCAATAAATATAATACAAAATTATGGCCTTCGCGGGGTTCGACCCCATGACCTCTGCAAAGAATGTTGAGCACCTTCGCCACTCGGGCTACGTGTAGTTCTTGGTATGCACATGCAATAAAATTTATTTAAGGTTGGGGCCAGGGCAAGCCCCGACCCATGGTTTTCAATGCGACAAGGTACCAATCCCATGGGGAGTTTGTTACAACTCCAACCCACAAAAATCACGTTGGAGTAGACGACCCACGTGATATCAACTCTCGAATAGGGTAACACACATGGTCACATTTTTTATAACAAATTTTCGATAACATGTGAAAAGTGAGTTTTGCAAACGGATTACATGCCATTTTAAAAGGGTAATTTTAAATATGTTTGTTTATTATGTAATTCCATTTGTATGACCTAACCACCATATGGTTATTCGACGAATTTTGGATATGGTGGTTTTGGCATGTGGCTATTTCGCCAAAGAATGGCATGGGCCATTTTGACTTGTAACAAAGTTTTGGGATTTTGTAATGCCATTATGGGTAGGTTATAACAAGGGCTAATATAATATGCTATAGTTGGTAAATTTCCAACTAAAAACTTTTAATAAAAATCCCAACCACATGAGAACCAACTTAGGAGTTGTAACTCCATGCCCATTGAGGCAAATTTGTTGTAACCAAAGAGAACATGAGGAAAATGTGAAGAGGGGCAAGCCAAACTATATAAACCCCCTTGATTTCCATTTCCACTCATGCTTTGGAGTGGAGACTTTGTAGCTAAAGGAGAGAAGGGAGATTGCGTAGCTCTGCATGAGGAAGGTACGAGTGTTTATACTTGTTTTACACCGTTTTCAGGCTTCGGAGTTGTTGGAAGCAGTCTTGTTGTGTTTTGGGCAGTGGTTCTCTTCCTGACCATTGTCGCCAAGGTATCATTGTATCATTGCCATGTATTTTTCCTTATGCTGAGATTATAGATCGGCCCTCCTATTGAGAAGCAGGCCTGGAGACGTAGTCCATCCTGGACGAACTCCGTTATCAACTTGTTGTCTTTGTGTGCGTATTGTCTATGTTGTTTGGTTCTCTTCTTATGGATTTGTGAGCTTCATTCATGCTCTTTATGCAATTCATGTTAACGTCATAGAGTAGCAAATATCTTGTTTTCGGATCAATGGTACACCAAATATTATAGTAAGTAACATGGATCCCATTTTCACTAGAAATTTTTGGACCAAACTATTTTCTTGTTTGGGTACTCAACTGGCTCATAGCTCATTTTGTCATCCTCAATTTGATAGATAAACAGAGATCATAACCACATTTTTGGAAGAGTATCTTTGATGTTTTGCAGTTGATAAACAAACACAATGGGTCAAGTGGTTACCCTTGGCATAATGGTGGTATAACACTTCCTTCCATACATCAACAAAAATGACCCCATTTATGGTACTTTATAGCTATCATCCACCATCCATCGCATTTTCACTAAGAGACTCCGTTAAGGTTCAAGTAGTGGAAGAGCACATGAAGCATCAACAACTAGTTCTTCAGCTCTTAAAGGAGAACCTGAATCTAGCAAAAAATTGAATGAAACAACAAGCATATCAACATCGTAGTGAATAAAGCTTTAATGTGGGGGATTGGGTGTTTTTAATACTACAACCATACAAATAGATGTCCCTGGAGAACACCAAGAAGGATAATAAATTATCACCTAAATACTACGGTCCCTACAAGGTGTTACAAAAGATTGGTAGTATGGCCTACAAATTGGAACTACCTGCATCTTCACGATGTTGGAGTCATTTACCCAACATACACACTTATTTGCATAGTTTTGGCCTATTTAATCACTATCCTAAGTTAATTGACTCAAATTGGAATCATATGAGCACACCATGACATCATAATGAGCACACCCATGCCTTCCTTCAATAAAGGAGTCCAACTAAGCCTTCTCCTTCAATTAGGGAGGCTAATTAGGCTTCCTCCTTCCATCAGGGAGCAATTATGGGGTGATCTGAGTGTCATAAGTGCACCTAATAGCTAATTGATTGTTGTTTCACCTAACAATTAGTTAAGATGAGTTGTAAAGGCGCATCCATCATGTCATTGTCTATTTTGGGCTGATTGGGATGAACTGGAGTGACTTAATGCATTCTCTCCATTCTCTCCAAACTTGGTGTGGATTACTAAGAATTTGTTTCCACATTTCATTCTAGGAAGCTTACAACCCCAGGATGGAAGATGCCTTCTCTCAATGCCTTCATTGAGTCCCTCAGAAATGAGCATGATAAGCTTGTGCAGATGGGGATCATTCGATCCTCAAAATATCAAGCTTTGTTTGCTTTGGGGACAAAATATTCGAACGGTAAAGGAAATCAGAAGAATCAAAATAGTAAATTTGATGCTCCAAATCCTAAAGAAAAGAACCAGCAGCAAGCAGAGTCTTTCGGCTCAAAGAAACACAAGAACAAAGGAAACCATGGGAAAGAGAAAGTCAAGTGTTCCTATTGTGGGAAGGGAATCCACCCCAAACATGCCTGCAAGAAAAAGAATCTTGATGAGATTGTTTCTCTCCTCTAGAGAAACAATATCAATCTTCCGGAGAGTGTTCGAAAGAGAGATAACCAAGATTGAGATACCCAGCAAGAAAGAGGACATGCTCTCACGGCAAGAACCTCGAAGCCCAAATATCTTCTCATAGACTCTAGAGCTTCGAATCACATGATGGCAAGTAGAGACACCTTCTCATCCCTAGACACCAGCAAAATCATTCCCATCCACATGGGATATGATTCTACCATCATTTCAAAAGGAAAAGGTACTGTAAATCTTAAACATGGCAGTTTTTTTTATGTTCTGTATGTACCCTCCTTGGCCTCCAAAATCCTTAGTGTATATCAAATGAATCATACTGGAGTGCCAAGAGAGTAACCTTCAGCCCCAATTATTTATAAATCACTAAGATTGCATCCAGGAAACTTGTTACAAATGGCTTAGAAAACCATCATGCTAAGGCCTATGAGGTTTCCCATTTTGTGGCGGATGCAAAGCCCACCGCTCTTCTGACTTATGGAACTAAGGTCACTAGACTATGGAATGAGAGATTTGGTCATTTAAACTTCAATTACTTATAGAAACTTCAGAAAAATTCCATGGTTGAAGGCCTCCCAGCCATCAAAAATTCTGAAGGAATTTGCAAAGGTTGTATTGTGGGAAAACGCCCTGAGCACAAGTTTGATCGGGGAAAGGAAAGTCGTTCATCAAGTATCTTGGGGATGATTCATTCTGAGATCAGTGGGCCTATGCCCAACACATACATGAATGGATCTCAGTATGTACTCACCTTCATAGACGATTTTTCTAGATACACTTGGGTTCTCTTCATTAAGAAAAAATATGAAGTTTTGGAGAAATTCATTGAGTTGAAAGCACTGGTTGAGAATGCCTCTGCGAGAAAGATTAAATATATTAGATCTGATAATGGAGGGGAATATATCAGTTCTGAATTTATGCAAATATTTTTAGACAGTGGGATCCAAATCCTACATTCCATTCCCTACACACCTCAGCAAAATGGTGTAGTGGAAACGGAAAACCGCTTTCTCAAGGAGATGACCACCTGCATACTGGAAGCAAAAGGATTGGCTGCAATTTTATGGGATGAGGCCATGAATGTTGCTGAAAACATTCATAACAGAGTACCACACTCTTCCATGAAATGAAAAACTCCTTTCGAATCCTACTTTGGACACAAGCCGGATGTGTCAAATTTCAGGGTGTTTGGGTCCACTGCATGGGCTCAAATTCCGCATGACAAGAGGAAGGATTTGCAACCACAAAGTGTTGAATGTTTGTTTATTGGATATATAGAAGAATACAATGGATTAAAGCTTTTGAATATCAGAACCAAACAAATTTTCATTGAAAGAAGTGTCTGGTTTGAAGAGCCTCTCCAAGAGGTAGAACTAGTCAAGGAGAAAACTACTGAAATTCCATCATGTTCTGGTAATCATTCGAATGATGAAATTGGGAGTGAGGGATATGATATTCCTGATATGATGTCTGATATCAGTGAGAAACATATATCAGGTTCATAATCATATTCTGAAGTGAAAACACATCTCCCAACTTGGGCCAAGAAGACACTCTCTTCCGCTAAGGAAAACATTGGAAATACTGATGATCCAAGAAGAACCCGGTCTGATTTTCAAAGATCAGGTATTGCTCTCTCTTGTCATGATTCATTGTTGTATGAGACCTATTATTTAATGATTGGGTTAGATCATAAGTCCTACTACCATGCTCAGAAATATCCGAGATGGAAAGCTGCTATGGACGAAGAGTTTAATTCTCTTCAAAAAAATGCTACTTGGGAGCTAGTTTCTCTTCCACCTGGGAGGAAATTAGTTCAATGCAAGTGGGTGTTTCGGAAAAAGGTTACTGCCAATGGAAAAACCTGAAAATGTAAGGCAATTTTGGTTTCAAAAGGGTTCTCCCAGGTCCAAGGAGTGGACTATCATGAGACCTTTGCACCTGTGGCAAAGATGGACTCCATCTGCCTAGTTTTGGCCATTGCGGCATCCAAGCACTGAGAAGTGCATCATATGGATGTCAAGAGTGCCTTTTTACATGGAGACCTTCATGAGTAGATATACATGAAGCAGCATGAGGGCTATATTTTAGATCCTTCTTTGGTTTTCAAATTGCATAATTCATTATATGGGTTAAAACAGGCCCCAAGATCATGGTATGCAAAGATGGATGCCTTTCTGCTTTCACAAAAATTCTAAAGATGAAAATATGGTATGAATGTGTATTTGTAGCAGTATGATGGTAATTTAATTATCATTGTTTTATATTTTGATGATATTTTTATTACAGGAAGCACACTTGCTTCCATTGCCTTCATAAAAACTGCCCTTCATGATGCATTCTAGATGAGCGATTTGGGGCTCCTGAAGCAATTTATGGGGCTTGAAATCTCCCAAGAATTTGATGGGATAATGGTGAATCGGTATAAATACATTTCAGATGTGTTAATTAAGTTTAACATGGCTTATTTCAAGGCTTCCCCATTTCCTTTCCTCTCAGGGATCGACCTTGAAGAGGGAAAATCCACTCCACCCATGGATTGCACTATCTACCGCTAGTTGATTGGTAGCTTGCTTTACTTGACACATTCATAGCATGATATTTGTTATGTCATGAATGTTGTATCAAGATACATGCAGCAGCCTCATGACCTACATTGGAAGGCATCCAAGAGGATCCTTCAATAAATTCAGGGCACAAGATCCTACGACATTCACTATGTTGCAGATTCTGAGCTAGAGTTGGTTGGTTATACAAATTCAGATTGGGCAGGGGATTCCATAGATCTGAAGTCTACTTTTGGGTATGTATTTATATTTGGTGGTGGCCCCATTTTCTGATCTATCAAAAAGTAGGCTTCCATTTCATTTTCACTAAGAGACTCCTTTATGGTACTTTATGTCTATCATCCACCATCCATCGCATTTTCACTAAGAGACTCCTTTAAGGTTCAAGAAGTGGAAGACCACATGAAGCATCAACAACTAGTTCTTCATCTCTTAAAGGAGAACCTAAATCTAGCAAAAAATTGAATGAAACAACAAGCAGATCAACATCACAGTGAACGAAGCTTTAATGTGGGGGATTGGGTGTTTTTAATACTACAACCATACAAACAGATGTCCCTAAAGAACACCAAGAAGGATAATAAATTATCACCTAAATACTACGGTCCCTACAAGGTGTTACAAAATATTGGTAGTATGGCCTACAAATTGGAACTACCTGCATCTTCACAATGTTGGAGCCATTTACCCAACATACACCCTTATTTGGAAAATTTTGGCCTATTTAATCACTATCCTAAATTAATTGACTCAAATTGGCATAAGATGAGTGCACCATGACATCAACATGAGCACACCTATGCCTTCCTTCAATCAAGGAGGCCAACTAATCCTTCTCCTTCATGGAGGCTAACTGGGCTTCCTCCTACAATCAGGGAGCAATTATGGGTTGATATGAGTGTCATAAGTGCACCTAATACCTAACTGATTGTTGTTTCACCTAACAATCAATTAAGCTGAGTTATAAAGGCGCCTCCATCATGTCATTGTCTATTTTGGGATGATTGGGATGAATTGGAGTGAGTTAATGCGCCTACAACCACTTTTGATGACCAGTATCACTTTAGTTAACTTCATCGGAGCTAATTGGAGTTAGTGATGCACTACCACCTATTGATTGGCATGCAGTGACATGTGTCTAAGTTACATTCAGTTAGACTCAGTCATCTATTGCAATCCAATTCAATTAGGACTCAATTAGAGTCAATCATGGCTATATTAGTGGTTAACTAAGTGTGTCTAGTGTTGCTGACATTCAGTTAAGCTACACCCATCCATGCAATTTGAATGACCTCTAGTGAATTCAAATTGTCTCCATTCATGCAAGTTATGGATGCCATTGTATTGTATTATTCATTCCATTATTGATTATACAGAGCTGCAACCTCCTATTGCAGTACCATTATGTCATTTCATGCCTAATTTGCCTTGAACCTCTTGTGAGTATGTGCTTTGTCTCAAGATTGATGTGACATAATTAATACACGAGTCCATCCAATTTTCCATGTTTCTTGTTTAAAGAAGTGTTGCAGCTGCAACAATTTTCCCAAATTTTTAAAATTTTGGACCCTCCTTTTGATTTTATCTTTCCTGGGATTGTTTGGATTCCTGAACTTTGTCTTTCCTCTGCTACAAATTTGGATTTTTTGAGGTTCAATTGAGGTCAACTATTTTCCTTCATTTCGGAAGTTGAATTATCTAAAACTGTCTTTTGTCTAGCTAATGCTTTTTACTGTGAAACTTAAAGTTTTGATTTGTAGATGATTTCCTTTATCGCTGTCGGAAGTCGGTTGAACAATGAATTGGGGCATTAGTTCTCTATGCAGCCGTCATTTTGGAAGGTAAACAATGAACGTCCCGATGGACAGTTCTGTTTTTCACCGATGCGCTTTTATCTCCTTTGTTTTATTTTTCAAAACTTTTATTTTTTGACTGTCGGCGATTTTGTTTTATCACGATCGGAGCGTTAGTATTCTACGTCGCTGCCATTTTGGAGGGCAGATAGCAAACGCTCCGATGGAAAGCTCTTATCCTTGCCGATTCCGTGGTTTTATTGCCTAAACCTTTTGCTTTTCAAAAAATTTGTTTTCTTTTCGCTATCGGAATGGTGTTTGACAATTGATCGGAGGGATAGTCCTTTCCGTCGCTGACACGATGGCAACATTGAACTTTGAGTCGCCGATACATAGTCATTAAAGCTCCCAATCTCTGAAGGTTTTGTGATCCACGGGGTCCGCAGTCAGTTTGTTATCCGCCGTTGCGGCGGCCGATCACACTCTCTCTCTGACATTTAGTATGTTCATCTGCCGATGCATTATTGGTTAGTGGTTTCGATATCCGATACGTGACTACGACAACGTTTAGTGCTTTATATCGTTGACATTGCGGAAGCTTTCAGCTTTGAAACGTCGACACTATGGAGATGCTTAGTTTTAAGGTCGTTGATCCGTAGTCCTCAGAGCCTCCGATCGCCGAAGTTTTTAGTTTGTCATGGAACCCGCAATATTTCTGCTACCTGCCGTTGTGGCTGCTTAGTGAACTAACCATCCAATATATAGTGCCTCCGCCTGTTGATGATAATTTTTTCCGCCTGATGTTTAGTAGTTTCGCTCGTCGATAGGGTTTTCCCACCATTATCTTTTACCGAGGGTTATTATATATAGTGGTGGAACATTGTTTATTATTATCCTTGTTGGAAAACACGTCCGCTCTGTCCTTGTCGAATCGAGCTGTACCATTATGCCTAGCTATCCGATTTCCATTTGATTGGTGTGCTATCGTGGAGGTTCTTTGATCATCCCGTCGACTGCGGAACATTTTTTCCAAGTAGGCCAACCACGGTTTATCCTTTTCTTGATGTTATTGGTAGTTTTGGGAACTAGGGTCTTCCCCTGGTTAGGTTTTCTCACAGTTGTGTAGATTAGCCATTTATAATGATTTTTTTTTTATCCTCGCGGCATGAGGCATATCAGTTAGTTTGACAGTTTTGGTGGTGGGGGTTTCTTGAGCCTATGTTTTGAGTTGTTATGGATGCTCTATCCCAGTCTAAAATTTTAGGTAGTTGGTGTAGACAAGCCTTATGCTATCTGCACCGACTTTTTCGGGGTTGTTTATGGCCGTCCGGGGGGAGTTTTTAGTTTTCATAGGCGCTTACCCTAGTTTCGTGGAACAACGGGGGGGTTTCAATATTTTGGTCGAGCTGGGATTTCTACATTTTCAATTACAGTATATGGTCTCACAATTTGAGGATTAACCCCATTGATAGTGTGGTTCTCGTTATTGAAGAGTTAGAGTATTTCGATTGCAGTCCGGATTATATGATGAGTTTTCTATCGAGGTTATGTTTTAGTTGCAGACATAATTAGAGGATTTTTAGACCCAGCTTGCAGAAGTTCCTTTTTTCCTTGTCATTTTATTTTATGCATTAATATTTTGTATAGTTTATTTCTGAAAATGCATATGGAAGAGGTAAATAGTTTGATACAATTTTTCTTAATTCTTAAAACACTAACTAAAAGATCCAATGGCTAAGAACATGCTTGGTTTATGATAGGGTAATTGTTGCAAAGGAGAGATGTCTAAAAGACAAAAGAAGAAGGATCTTGTTGCTGAGGGAGAACCAGATGTGGAAATCATCACTAAGGTGGAATACATCTATGAAGATACCGAATCTACCACCGGGGCAGAGCCATATGACAAATGGTGTGAAATATACCGGATGATTGTAAATCAGAATGTGCCTGATGCAGGATTTGAAGAGCTAACTATTTATGCAAATATCGAGAAATTGGCTCTTATGAAGGTAGCCACAAGACATGAGTTGTTCCCATGCTCTGAGGTGATCGGCTGGGTTCTGCCTAGGGCAGGTGTAACTACGATGATCCTGGAAAATACTGCCAAACAAGGCTATGCTGCATACAGTCCTGCTTATGTCTCAATGGCATATCACCTCCCTCCTGCTCAAATCTACTTAACTGAAAGTTGGTTGAAAGAGATAAATTTGGACCTAGTTGAAATAGTTAAAAGAATGATGATACCAGGGAAGAACTTTCAAACCATGCCATCAAGAGAATATGAAACAACCACTCTTTGTACCCCTTATAGATTTATAGCACTGATGCTGAATAGATTTTTTGGGAGAGCTCATGGAAAAAGCTTCAAATTGGGATGGATACCAATTATTTTCTATGTGGCCACTCAGGGGACCATATTCAATTGGGAAAACATAGTGTCCAATAGCCTCTCAGCATGCATATCTTCAGCTTTGGGAGGGGTGTCATAGAAGAAGTTAGAGTTCTACATGAGTTCTATCTTAGTGGACTGTATATTATGTACCCAGTCATTTCCAGCCTTGAGGTGTAATTGGGATAGGGACAGGACCCCTGTATACACTGCATACAAATTATTTTGGGCACACAAATACTATAGCCACTACAAAGAGATATGTGAACACTTCATTATGTCTTTGTAAACTCTAATTTTCCTGACAGAATGCAACTACATGTCCAAAGAGGCATTCAAAGTCATTGAAGAATATGGAAGTTATTATCTGATTAACGAAGGGATGTATATCATAATGTATGGGGGATCTAGGGCACCTTATCCTACTCCCTAAATATGCCATTGATTATGTGCTACATAAAGAAGCAGTTAGGCAGGTATACATTGATGGTGTTGGAAGCTTCTTGTTCGAACATAAGAAGGCAGCATATCCTGCCATACCTTTCTGGCTGGGGAGTTGTAGATTTTCAAAGGTGAAATAGACTGCAGAATGCGTGCAGGGGATGGAGCACTTCCATTTTGGTGAGGTGAAATTTCACAGGAATGACTCCCAAAATAAGGTTGCAGAGCATTGCAAGGAGGAAAATGTTCATTTCGAATACACAAATTTCTAGGACAAGGATGAAGAAATCTTCATAAATGCAAAGAATATGACCGCATTAAAGAAGAGATTTAAACAGAAAATCACCATTGTGGGCGGAAAGGGAAAAACCGCACAAAAGAAAGCTGAAGAAGAAGAAGCCAAAAAGAGGGAAGAGGATGCTAGAAGGCTAGCACAAGAGGCAAAGAGTTTGCTAAAGAATGAAGAAGAAGAAAGAAAGAGAGCTGCAAAGGAAGCAGCAAAGAAGGAAGAGGAGGAAAGAAAGAAGAAGGAAGATGCAGAGATAAAGAAAAAACAAGAAGAGAGTGAAAGTCTGAGATTATTAGGATATAAAAAAGATCAACAGACTACTGAACAGATGGATACATAGGGGGCACATGACCATACAAATCAATGGCATGGACAAGATAATCCTGATCTGCAGGAGCCTGTTGCAACTTCTGGCAGCACTCAGGAACAAGTTGTTTTTTCTGGAATGAATTTGATACCTTTCATGCAGAAAGAAGGAGAATATGTTCCTGATTTCAGCACCATATTCTATGACAAGGAGAAGAAAAGGATTGTCAAAAGAACCGAGGAAAGGGTTGAAACAGGAGGACAATCAAGTAAGATGATAACTGATAAAACCTTGGTGTATGGAACAGATGCAGATCTGATATTGGCAGCAACAGCTGGGGTGGCATTAACCCAAGCTACTGAAGATAATGTAGATAGATTGATGACGGATCTGGAGCAATCAAGAAAGAACACAACTCAGTTAAAAGAAACACTCTAAAAGGAGAGAGATGAAGACCATAAGTTGAAGAGGAAATTTGAGGACATGCAAAATGAGGTGAGGACTTTAAAGACTGAACTCCAGACTCTGTAGGCTAATAAGATGTCTTTAGAAGTTTTTGTAGAAAAAATGGAAAAAGATGCGCAAAACAGCTTAGCAGAATTACAAAGGATGCAGGTAGACCATCAAGGGTTGAAATCTAAGAAATATAACCTCCAGGTGTCCTACGAAACACTAAGTGCAGAGAAGACTTGGTTGCAAAATAGGGTCATTAAGTTAGAATCAGAGAAGGATGCCATTGAAGAGAAAGAGAAATAGTATCAAATGCAAGTAACAATTTTGGAGGGACAGAATGCTTCATTGATATCATCACTGAAAGATGCCAGTGAACAGATGATAGATGTCCAGCCTTTGATGGAACATGTTCTAGCTCAACGAACAAGAATCCACCAACTGAAAATGTGTATTGAGGAAGAAAGATGTAAAATCTTACAGATAGATAGCAGATTAGAAGAAATCTTGGACACCACATCTTATTTTGTGGACAGATCTCAAGAGATTCTGGAGATTCTGACAGGAAGAATAGTGTGGATAGAGACAAATGAGGAAACCCCTGTGGAGATACCAGTCAAAGATCGACAGATTTTAAAGCAGGATTATGATTTGTTGGAGTTTGTGATTAGTACTATAGAAGAATTCAAGAAAATGGTGAAGAAAACGAGAGGAGCATGTACGGAATACTATAGAAGAGTGCTGGTCACATACAATAGATGCCAGGTTTCTGCAGAAAAAAAATTGGATATGATACCAGAGTATGAGTTGTTTGTATAACATCTACAAAATAGGTATCAAAAAGATGAGTAGGAGATCCAACAAGTCAAGTATCTAGATGAGCAGATTCTAAAGAATGCAATAGCTCATGCAGCAGTAAGCATCCACTTACTTGAAGATTAGCTGCGCCTGAGTCCAACGAGAATAGAAGTAGTTAAGAATCAGGCTTCTAAGTATGAGATAAATATCCATTTCCTTGAACCCTCCAATTTTGAAAGCATAGCAGCAGAGGCCCAGACGTGGAAAAACTTCATTAATGACCAAGCGTGGCCCTCTTCATGAAAGTGTTCTATTAATTTTTGTTTTAAATGTAATATATTGTATAAATTATGAGCACTCACTACAAGACAAAATTTTGGGATTGAAACGTTAGGGAAGCCCAAAGGTTTTTCTTTTTTGTATAAATATAGGAGAGTTAGATGTAGAAGGGACTTCTTTCCTAAGCAATTTTTTGAGAGATATTGTAAGAAGAACTACTTCCTTTTGCAATAAAAAATTACAAGTTTCTGTTGGAGAAAGTTTGGTGGAATGTTTCAAATGCTTTGCTATGGATTAGTTGAATGTGAACTATTTCATTTTCAGCTTATGTCCATTAACTGTGAGATCATTCTAACTCATTGCATTTCTGCTTATGTTATGAATGTCTTATAGTTTATTCTATGAAATTTCCACTGTGAGTAATGGAGGTTGTCATAAACAATAAGCTATCTTGTTGTTCATATTTCTATTAATGTTCATGTGTTCTAAAATAAATAATAGCTATCTATAATTGTTCATAATACATGTGCAAAAATACATTACTCATTGTTAATTGTTAACTCTGCTCCCTAGGGATAGGATAGTTAGTAATATTTAGTTTCTTATTGTGTGTGGTTCAGATGCGAGAGATTTAAGACGAGAGGTAAGAACCTACGCATCACATTGTAACACTCCTCATTATCTCTATCAATCTGCATTTTTAGATAGGCACTTGCACATCATACTTAAACACAAAAACTAAAAATATACACGGTGGACCGGGCCGTAATTGGTAAAACGTTTAATTTGTTACTTGACCTACGGTAGCCGAACCGTAAACTGGATGGATTCCCCATACCAACCAATAATGGGCTAGTTGGGAACATTATTGGGGAGAATCCCTAACTGTTGTTACCTACGATTTTCCAGGCCTCAATAGTTTTTGGAGCTAGAAGGAGGGCCGCCAGTGCATGGCTAGCCGAGGAAACCCATTTTCTCGAAATTACTCCACCGGTGACAGTTATGAAAGAAGTTTGTTTCCTAATCCAACTCTGTAAGAGAATGGTAAAGAGCATCTATATTCTAATGAATTAGTTGATGATTTGAGAAGAAATACTAGGGCATATGAGAAGAAGATCAGAGGATTACCGATTATTCCTGTCTTACCCAGAAGAGAATATCAGAAAAAGGATCGCCCTAAATTAGAAGACTCGGTATTGGTAGAGGACCTTGAAGAACTGGTAGAAGCAGCCTTACAAGAACTTGTCCAACCTTTGAATTAGTTGGACCCAGATACACCTTACTGTTCACATGTTCATACCCCTGTTCAGTCACCACCTCATTCTCCACTCAAAATCATGGCTAATGTAAACGCAAATCAACCACCAAACCCACCAAATCCACAATCTGCTTGGAAGGCTAGGTCACCTTTAAACCTGACACCTCCTTTGCATGATTTGCCTCAAGCTTTTGATAAAATGTTTCCTAAGTTTGACCCAAGTGAAAAAAATTTGGTAGATGATCATTTGCAAAGTTTTTAGTTGGCTATAGAAGGACTACGGGCTGGAGAACATGAAGATGTAGTCTACAGATTGTTTCCACATACCCTGAAAGGAGTAGCAGCCTCATGGTATTTTGCTCTGTCTGCAAATTCAATCACAGATTGAGACACATTTGAGAGAATATTTAGAAATAAATATGCAGTCCAGAAAACTCATGCAGCTTTAATGAAAGGGTTATGCACTTTAAAGAAAGAAATAAAGGAAAATGTGCATAATTTCACTCAAATATTTGCTGCTTATCTAAAAAAAAATTCTACAGCTAATAAACCATATGATAAAGTTCTAATTGAATACTATACTTCAGCTCTAGGGCCTGACTTGGACATGTTTTCCAAGATGTCAGTCAAACCTACATTATCATAAACTTATGAAGAAGCTGAGAGGGTAGAGGCTGAGAAGGAGAGGATAGAAGATTATCTTGTGCAGTCAGAAGAAAAAACTTTTGGTAATAAACCTTTATTACTGACTAAGCCTAAGGATGAGAGGTCACAGGATTTTGAAGGGATGGTGAAGATGATGTAGAAGCTATCCAACAGAGTAATAGATTTGGAAAAAGAAAAGGAAGCTCATAAAGCATATAAGCCTTACTATAAAAGGAGGGAGGACAACAATCAACCTAAACCTCCTCCACAGAGTCCTGCATTAATGAATTTAACTAAGGTAGGTATGGATAATTTTTGCACCTTTCACCAGCAGCCTCATTCCGAGAAAAATTGCCCCCAATGGATAAATTCTATGACATTGGTAATGAATCAGTTATTGGACTCCAAACTAACAGAAACTGATAATGAGGAAGAAAAATATAATCAATCCACAAAAAAACAAGAGAAAGATGCTTTAGTTTTATGGGATTGTGTCTCAATGTTTGATACATTAGACGAAGGTTCTCTGAAACAAGAGGAAACATCAGAAACCAATGTGACAACAAGAAGTCAGGGTTTGGTTAAGAAGACAAGTCAATACTTCTGAAGATCAAGAAACTTCAAGAAAATATGAAGAAGATACAGAAGAACAATACAACTGATAAAATACCCGAGTTTACCATTACAAGTCAAGATCCAAAGAAAATTAACATGCATGTTAAACATGTTGAAGAGAAGATTGATAATGTAAAAAAGAATCTCAAAGAGCATGAGATGGGGCATGATATTGTGGAAGATATTAAAAAGGCTAAGGCAAATATCTCATTGTTTGAAATGTGTAATGTACCTCAACAGAAAGAGAAATTGTTAAAAGCACTCGAAGTACCAGAGGAAGAGCTTCCCACTGACAACCAACCTAAAGAAGAAATTGTTGAAGCAAGTGTGGGAGGTAAGTCTAAGTTTAAAACCCCACCATTTCTCCTAACTTTTGAGATTTTCAACTATAATGTGCACTCTTGTTTAGTAGAATCAGGGGCATCAATCGATGTTATGCCACTTTCAGTCTGCAAGAAGATCAATGGACAACCTAAACCATATACCTGGCAGGTTATTCAGTTAGACAAGACAGCTGTGAAAGTAGTTGGGGAAATGGAAGATGTTCTGATTCACTTATCTTCAAATGAAAAGGTATGTCAGTACATCGATATTGTAGTAGCAGACATACCTGATGCTTATGGACTTGTTTTGAGTCGATATTGGTCAGTAAGGCTAGATGGATATTTTGCATCAGATTGGTCACATATGTGGTTGCCTCATAAGGGAAGTCCCAATCAGATAAAATATTAAGAGAACCTCAGATGAAGTACAATGTTACTCAGTTAGAGGGAAAGAATGAGCCGGTGAATTCTGTGTTAGGAAATTACTTCATTGATCTAGAACCGGGAAATTACCAAGCGGAAGAAGCCAGCGGTACACCAGACACCCAGCCCAATCTCCTTCAATTTTCATGGGCTGATGAGATTGATTGTAAAATAGTAGACTTAGTTTCAGATGTAGTTTTTTATTCAAGTATAGTAGAAGTAGATAGTTTTTGGACCCTTTTTTTTATGGATCTAAAACATTGGAAGGATCAAGAGCTGGTTGTGTCCTGATTGATCCAAAGAAAAATAAACATTTTCTTTCTTGTAGATTAGAGTTCGAATGTACCAATAATACAGCCGAGTATGAAGCACTAGTTTAGGGACTAAGAAAAGCAATTGAAATAAAAGTAAAAAATCTGAAAGTGTATGGGGATTCTGAAATAGTCGTCAAGCAAATTTGAAATTAGAAAAATTGCATTTCACCTCATTTAAAAGCTTACCAGAATGAAGTGTGGGATTTGCTGACAATTTTTTATGCATTTAATATTGTATCCATTCCTAGACTAAAGAATGCAGCAACTGACTTGTTAGGTACCTCAGCTGCAAGGCTTGTACCTTCAAATAACACATGTTCTATTGAATTACTTTTCAGGCCTTCGGTTTCAGACATGATCACCAATCTACGAGTTTTTGATGATGATCAACAAATTTTGGAATGTTTGATGAATGATGAGACTTTCAAAGGAGCAATAATCAATGATGAAGAACACCAAGCTGAATTAAAATTCGACAACTTTATTCCTAAAGGAGTCAAGACCTTAGAGCGAATGTTTGATCTAGACAACAAATTCAGAAGGCCAACAAATGTCAAGACTCATAGCTCATCCTTACAATTCGAGCTGATAAATTTGGGAACTGAAGTTGAACCCAGATATGTAAATTTGGGAAAGTGTTGTTCTCTGGGTGAAAGAAATAAGTTCATTAGTTTGTTCAAATAGTACAAAGATGTGTTTTCTTGGACATATGAAGAGATTAAAACATATGACACAAAGATTATACAACATGTCATCCCTATTAGAGCTGGAGTCAAGCCTTATCAACAGCCTTTGAGGAAGATGCATCCAAAAATGGAACCATTAATCCAGAGTGAAGTGAAAAAATTGTTGGATGCTAAAATTATATTCAAAGTCAAACATTCAGAATGGGTTTCAAATTTGGTGCCAGTAAGGAAAAAATTTGGAGAAATCAGGCTCTGTGTAGATTTCAGAAACATTAATCGTGCTTCGGATAAAGATAACTATCCAGTTCCACCCATGGAACAAATATTACAGATGGTTTTAGGTTTTGAATTATTTTCATCATTAGATGGATTCTCTGGCTATGATCAAGTATTAGTAGTTGAAGAGGACAGACTTAAAACTACATTTAAAACAAAGTGGGGAACTTTTGCTTACAGAAGAATGCCCTTTGGAAATATCAATGCTAGAGCTACTTTTCAGAGGGCCATGGATATAGCTTTGTGCGGTCTGATTGGCATTAGTGTTGTGGTATATCTCGATGATGTCACGATATTTTCAAAGAAGAGAGAAGAACATGCATTCCATCTAAAACAAATTTTTGAGCGTTGTAAAAAATATGGTATCTCACTGAATCCTAAGAAATGTGTGTTTGCGGTTATAGAAGGAAAGCTACTGGGTCACGTTGTTTCTAAAAAAGGGATTTCCATAGACCCAGAAAGGATTAAGGCCATAGAACAGATCCCTTTACCCCATAACAGAAAAGATATGCAATCACTCATGGGGACAATTAATTTTGTGCGAAGGTTTGTACCAGATTTTGCTCAAATTGTCAAACCTTTGCATCATATGGTAAAACAAAGTGTACAATTCAAATGGACTGATGTGGAGAAGAATACATTCAATAAGATAAAGACATTTATTTCTCATGCACCATCTCTCAAAAGTCCAAATTTCAAAAAGATTTTATTTTGTACACTTTCACATTCGATGATTCATTGGCAGCGGTGCTTACACAGAAGGAAGATGGGGGAGATGAGTACCCCATATCATTTATGAGCACTGGTCTGCAGGGAGCCGAATTGAATTACCCAGCTGTCAATAAACAAGCTTATGCAATTTTCAAAGCGGTAAAACAATTTAGGCCATACATACTTAAGAACCGGACTAAGGTAATAGTTCCACACCCAACTGTAAGGTCTCTTTTTGTACAAAAGGAATTAGGAGAAAGAAGAGGCAACTAGGTAACAACTTTACAAGAATATGACATTGAATTCAAACCAGCATCCATAGTTAAAGGGCAAGGACTATGCAAACTAATGGCTGAAGGTAAAGACAATGAAGAAAACAGTTGGGACAATGAAGCTGAGTTACATATGGTAGATGTATGTCCTCTATTCACAACTCCATATTCCTAGTATCGAGACCTTGTTCATTACCTTCAGGAATGATATTTTCCAGAATATTGGAATTTCAAACAACGAAGAGCATTACGCCTTAAATCAACTTCCTATCAGATCATTGATGGAGTATTATTCAGAAAGAATTATGATGAAGTTCTTCTCAGGTGCTTAGAGCAAGAATATGCAAAGAAGGTCATAACAGAATTGCATGATGGGCCTGCTGGAGGTAATTTTTTCAGAGATACAACAAACCACAAGATTCTCAGATCCGGATACTATTGGCCCACACTGTTCAAGGATGCGCATGCCCATGTCAGAAAGTGTGATGTTTGCCAGAGGTGTGTCGGAAGCCAAGCCAAAGCAGCAGGACCATTGAAGCCTGTGATGATAACATAACCATTCGAGCAATGGGGGATTGATATCATTGGAGAGATAAAGCCAAATTCTTCCTTGTAGCACAAATACATTTTGACGGCAACTGACTACTTCGCCAAATGGGTCGAGGCCATTCCGTTACACAAAGTGAATGAAGATGCAGTCATGGATTTTTTACAAGATCACATCATGACCAGGTTTGGGGTTCCAATTTCCCTGGTTTTTTATAATGCCACTTATTTTTCTTCTATTAGATTAACTGCATTTTCTAATGAAAGAGGAATTAAGTTGCATTATTCTGCAAACTCAGCTACCCACAAGGAAATGGTTTGGCAGAATCTAGAAATAAGAATTTGATTAGAATTATAAAGAAAATCGTGATAGAAAATAAGAGAAGTTGGCACTTAGCATTACCTAATTCTCTTTGGGCTGATAGAGTCACACCAAAGAATTCCTTAGGTGTGTCCCCATACACCCTTGTTTACGGAAAATAAGTTATTCTTCCTCCCAACATTATGTTACCATCTTCCATAATAGCTCAGGAGTCTAGAGGTACCGATAACGAAATCCTACAGATTAGAATCTATAATCTTTTGAAGGTGGAAGAGTCTAGGTCCAAAGCCAAAGAATGATTTAAGCATCAACAGGAAGTAGTGAAATGGTGGTTTGATAAGCATAAAGATGGAAACAAGGATTTTGAGGTAGGAGATTTGGTTCTTAAGTGGGATCATTCGCATGATGAAAAGGGGAAGCACACTAAGTTTCAACAGTTATGGGTAGGCCCTTTTCAAATTGCAGCCAATATTGGCCCTTCAACTTACAAGTTGTAAGATTTACAGGGGCGGGAGGGAACTTGCCAGTTAATGGTTTAGTTCTCAAACCTTATTTTTCTTGATTGATTTTTATTTCTTGGTTTTCTTGTACATAAATAAACTGATTTGGTTGTTTATTTTTTATTTATTTTATTTTGTTTGTTTTCAGTTAGATTTTGATTGATTTCAATAAAAAAAGCACAACTTTTGGTTGCATGGAGTTCATCAGAATTATGGATTAACTAAAATCCTTGATTATAAGACTATGTACTATTGATTTATTTGAAATAATTTATTCTAGTTTAGCAGTTTTCCTAAATGGCTATGAACACATTGAAGTCCTACTTAATCCTTGTAAAATAACTCAAGGTCAAAAAGGTCTGGAATACTATTTCAAGGCTCCATCCATCTCACATTTAAAAAATGTCTTAGGGGGTGACAGCAAAAGACCCATGGAGAGGAAGCAAGGTAAACAATATATTATATTTAAAAGATCCCATGCCAAGAATTGAAATCCAAAAGGCAAATAATAGTAAAAAAATCCTAAGAAAGTAATATATATCAAAACAAAGTACTAAACCATATGAGTACAAGATTGCCAAAGTTCTTCTTTGTTTGTGAGCTGAAAAATCAATACATCTCTCACACAAAAGGACACTATGGATAGAGGAGCCTGAATAAAAATTCAGAAAGAAGGCATGTAGGAGGACTCAGAAAGGACACAAAAGTCCAAAAGCACAAAAGTGCAAAATGGCATGGGAATGAGGAACAAATGAATATTTCTGTTTACCATATGTTACAATCATGTGGTGTCCAAGTTGGGAGCTACCCGAAGACAGAGGTAAAAAATGAAATTCATATCCCTAGCCTCAAAAGAGTTATCTGGACTTTGAAGTCTTGGTTCCCATTTCCCCTAAATTGGACTTTCATCAATGATTAAAAGTACATACATCTGCCATTTGGGAAATCTAGACATCTAGAAGAATTCAACATGTTGGTATTTATTGTCAAACAGTATGTTACTTAAAAAAGAAGTTGTCCAAATATCTGTGTTCACCAGGTAGTCGCCAATTGTTGCAGCTGCAACAATTTTCCCAAATTTTTAAAATTTTGGGCCCACCTTTTGATTTTATCTTGTCGGGGATTGTTTGGATTCCTGAACTTTGTCTTTCCTCTGCTACAAATTTGGATTTTTTGAGGTTGAATTGAGGTCAACTGTTTTCCTTCATTTTGGAAGTTGAATGATCTAAAACTGCCTTTTGTCTAGCTAATGCTTTTGACTGTGGAACTTAAAGTTTTGATTTGTAGATGATTTCCTTTATCGCTATCGAAAGTCAGTTGAACAATGAATTGGGACATTAGTTCTCTATGCAGCCGCCATTTCGGAAGGTAAACAATGAACATCCTGATGGACAATCCTGTTTTTCACCGATGCGCTTTTATCTCCTTTGTTTTATTTTTCAAAACTTTTATTTTTTGACTGTCAGAGATTTTGTTTTATCATGGTCGAAGCATTAGTCTTCTACGTCACCACCATTTCGGAGGGCAGATAGCAAACACCCCTATAGAAAGCTCTTATCCTTGCCGATTCCGTGGTTTTATTTCCTAAACCTTTTGCTTTTCAATGATTTTGTTTTCTTTTCGCTATCGGAACGGTGTTTGACAATTGATCGGACGGCTAGTCCTTTGCATTGCCGACACGATGACAACATTGAAATTTGAGTCACCGATGCATAGTGATTAAAGCTCTCGATCGTCGATGGTTTTGTGATCCGCGGGGTCCGCAGTTAGTTTGTTATCCGCTGTTGCGGTGGCCGATCACACTATCTCTTCGATGTTTAGCATGTTCATCTGCCGACGCATTATTGGTTAGTGGTTCCGATATCTGATATGTGACTACTGTGGTGTTTAGTGTTTTATATCGTCGACATTGTGGAAGCCTTCAGCTTTGAAACACCGACACTGCAGAGATGCTTAGTTTTAAGGTCGTCGATCCGTAGTCCTCAGAGCCTCTGATCGCTGAAGTTTTTAGTTTGTTGCGGAACCCATAGTCTTTCTGCTACCCACTGTTGCAGCTGCTTAGTGAACTAACCGTCCGATATATAGTGCTTCCACCTGCCGATGAGAATTTTTTCTGCCTGATGCTTAGTAGTTCCATTTGCCGATAGGGTTTTCCCGCCATTATCTTTTACCGAGGGTTATTATATATAGTGGTGGAACATTGTTTATTATTATCCTTGTTGAAAAATGCATCCTCTCCATCCTTGTCGAATTGAGTTGTACCACCATGCCCAACTGTCTGATTTCCATTTGATTGGTGTGCTATCGTGGAGGTTCTTTGATTGTCCCATCGACTGCACAAGATTTTTGCGAGGTAGGCCAACCACAGTTTATCCTTTTCTTGATGTTATTGGTAGTTTTGGGAACTAGGGTCTTCCCCTGGTTAGGTTTTCTCACAGTTATGTAGATAAGGCATTTAGAATGAATTTTTTTTTTATCCTCGCGACGTGAGGCATATCAGTTAGTTTGACAGTTTTGGTGGTGGGGGTTTCTTGAGCCTTTGTTTTGAGCCATTATGGATGCTCTATCCCAGTCTGGAAGTTTAGGTAGTTGGTGTAGACAAGTGTTACACTGTCTACACCGAATTTTTTGGGGTTGTTTATGGCCATCCGGGGAAGTTTTTCATTTTTCATAGGTGCTTACCCTAGTTTCATGGAATGGTGGGGGGTTTTCAATATTTTGGTCGAGCTGGGATTTTTGCATTTTCAATCATAGTATAGGGTCTCACAATTTGAGGATTAACCCCATTGATAGTGTGGTTATTGTTATTGAAGAGTTAGAGTATTTTGATTGCAGTCCGGATTATATGATGAGTTTTCTATCAGGGTTATGTTTTAGTTGCAGACGGACTTAGAGGATTTTTAGACCCAGCTTGCAAAAGTTCCTTTTTACCTTGTCATTTTCTTTTATGCATTAATATTCTGTATAGTTTATTTGTGAAAATGCATATGGAAGAGGTAAATAGTTTGATATAGTTTTTCTTCATTCTTAAAACACTAACTAAAAGCTCCAATGGTCTAAGAACATGCTTGATTTATGACAGGGTAACTGTTGCAAAGGAGAGATCATGTCTAAAAGAAAAAAGAAGAAGGCTCCTGTTGGCGAGGGAGAACCAGATGTGGAAATCATCACCAAGGTGGAATACATCTATGAATATACCAAAGCTACCATCAAGGTAGAGCCATATTACAAATGGGGTGAAATATACCGAATGATTGTAAATCAGAATGTGCCTGATGCAAGATTTGAAGAGCTGACTATTTATGCAAATATCAAGAAATCGACTCTTATGAAGGTAGCCACAAGACTTGAGTTGTTCCCATGCTGTGAGGTGATCGGCTGGATTCTGCCTAGGGCAGATGTAACTAGGATGATCCTGGAAAATACTACCAAATAGGGATATGTTGCATACAGTCTTGCTTATGTCTCAATGGCATATCACCCGCCTCCTGCTCAAATCTACTTAACTGAAAGTTGGTTGAAAGAGATAAATTTGGACCTGGTTGAAACAGTCAAAAGAATGATGATACCAGGGAAGAACTTTCGAACTAGGCCATCAAGAGAATATGAAACAGCCACTCTCTAGATCCCTTATAGATTTACAGCATTGGTGCTGAATAGAGTTTTTGGGAGAGCTCATGGAAAAAGATTCAAATTGGGATGGATACCAATTATTTTCTATGTGGCCACTCAGGGGACCATATTCAATTGGGCAATCATAGTGTCCAATAGCCTCTCAGCATGCATATCTTTAGCTTTGGGAGGGGTGTCATAGAAGAAGTCAGAGTTCTACATGAGTTCTATCTTAATGGACTGTATATTATGTACCCAATCATTTCCAACCTTGAGGTGTAATTGGGATAGGGATAGGACCCCTGTATACACTGCATACAAATTATTTTGGGCACACAAATACTATAGCCACTACAAAGAGATATGTGAACACTTCATTATGCCTTTGTACACTCTAATTTTCCTGACAGAATGCAACTGCATGTCCAAAGAGGCATTCAAAATCATTGAAAAATATGGAAGTTATTATCTGTCTGACGAAGGGATGTATATCAGAATGTATGGTGGCTCTAGGGCACCTTCTCTACTCCCTAAATATGCCATTGATTATGTGCTACATAAAGAAGCAGTCATGCAGGTATACATTGATGGTGTTGGAAGCTTCTTGTTCGAACATAAGAAGGCATCATATCCTGCCATACCTTTCTGGCTGGGGAGTTATAGATTTTCAAAGGTGAAACAGACTACATAATTCATGCAGGAGCTGGAGTACTTCCATTTTGGTGAGATGAACTTTCATAGGAATGAATCCCAAAATAAGGTTGTAGAGCATTGCAAGGAAGAAAATGTTCATTTTGAATACACAAATTTTTGGGACAAGGATGAAGAAATATTTAGAAATGCAAAGAATATGACTGCATTAAAGACGAGATTTAAACAGAAAATCACCATTGTGGGCGGAAACGGCAAAACTGCACAAAAGAAAGCTGAAGAAGAAGAAGCCAAAAAGAGGGAAGAGGATGCTAGAAGGCTAGCACAAGAGGCAGAGAGTTGGTTAAAGAATGAAGAAGAAGAAAGAAAGAGAGCTGCAGAGGAAGCATCAAAGAAGGAAGAGGAGGAAAGAAAGAAGAAGGAAGATGCAAAGATAAAGAAAAAACAAGAAGAGAGTGAAAGTTTGAGATTATCAGGATCTAAAAAAGATCAACATACTACTGAATAGTTGGATACACAGGGGGCACATGATCATACAGATCAAGGGCATGGACAAGATAATCCTGATCCTCAGGAGCCTGCTGTAATTTCTGGCAACATTAAAAAACAAGTTGTTTTTTCTGGAATGAATTTGATACCTTTCATGGAAAAATAAGGAGAATAGGTCCCTAATTTCAGGACCATATTCTATGACAGGTAGAAGAAAAGGATTGTCAAAAGAACCGAGGAAAGGGTTGAAAAAGGAGGACAATCAAGTAATATGATAACTGATAAAACCTTGGTGTATGGAATAGATGCAGATCCGATATTGACAGCAAGAGCTGGGGTGGCGTTAACCCAAGCTACTAAATATAATGTAGATAGACCGATGACAGATCTAGAGAAATCAAGAAAGAACGCAACTCAGTTAAAAGAAACACTGAAAAAGGAGAGAGATGAAGGCCATAAGTTGAAGAGGAAATTTGAGGACATGTAAAATGAGGTGAGGACTTCAAAGACTGAACTACAGACTCTGCAGGCTAATAAGACATCTTTAGAAATTTCTGTAGAGAAAATGGAAAAAGAAGCACAAAACAACTTAGCAGAATTACAAAGGATGCAACTAGAGCATCAAGGGTTGAAATCTGAGAAAGATAACCTGCAGGTGTCCTACGAAACGATAAGTGCAGAGAAGACCCAATTGCAAAGTAGGGTCATTGAGTTAGAATCAGTGAAGGCTACCACTGAAGAGAAAGAGAAACAATATCAAATGCAGGTAGCAGTTTTGGAGGGATAGAATGCTTCATTGACAGCATCAATGAAAGATGCCAGTGAACAAAAGACATATGTCCAACCTTTGAAGGAACATGTTCTAGCTCAATGAAGAAGAATCCACTAACTACAAATGTGTATTGAGGAAGAAAGATGTAAAATCTTGCAGATTGATAGCATATTAGAAGAAATCTTGGACACCACATCTTATTTTGTGGACAGATCTCAAGAGATTATGGAGATTCTGACAGGAAGAATAATGTGGATAGAGACAAATGAGGAAACCCCTGCGGAGCTACCAGTCAAAGATCGACAGAGTTTAAAGCAGGATTATGATTTGTTAGAGTTTGTGATCAATACTACAGAAGAATTCAAGAAAACAGTGAAGAAAACGAGAGGAGCATGTACGGAATACTGTAGAAGAGTGCTAGTCACATACAATAGATGCCAGGCTTTTGCAAAAAAAATATTGGATATGATACTAGAGCATGAGCTATTTATAGAACATCTCCAGAATAGGTATCAGGAAGATGAGCAGGAGATCCAACAAGTCAAGGATCTAGATGAGCAGATTCTAAAGAATGCAGTAGCTCATGCAGCAGTAAGCATCCACTTACTTGAAGATCAGCTGCGCCTGAGTTCGGTGAGAATAGAAGTAGTTAAGAATCAGGATGCTAAGTATGAGATAAATATATGTTTCCTTGAACCCTCTGATTTTGAAAGCATAGAAGCAGAGACCCAGGCGTGGAAAAAGTGCATTAATGACCAAGCGGGGCCCTCTTCATGAAAGTGTTCTATTAATTTTTGTTTTAAATGTAATATATTGTATAAATTATGAGCACTCACTACAAGACAAAATTTTGGGATTGAAACATAAGGGAAGACCAAAAGTCATTTGGGGCCAGCCCAAAGGTTTTTCTTTTTTGTATAAATATAGGAGAGTTAGATGTAGAAGGGACTTCTTTCCCAAGCAATTTTTTGAGAGATATTGTAAGAAGAACTACTTCCTTTTGCAATAAAAAATTACAAGTTTCTGCTGGAGAAAGTTTGGTGAAATGTTTCAAATGCTTTGCTATGGATTAGTTGAATGTGAATTATTTAGTTTTCAACTTATGTCCATTAACTGTGAGATCGTTCTAACTCATTGCATTTCTGCTTATGTTATGAATGTCTTATAGTTTATTCTATGAAATTTCCACTGTGAGTAATGGAGGTTGTCATAAACAATAAGCTATCTTGTTGTTCATATTTCTATTAATGTTCATGTGTTCTGAAATAAATAATAGCTAACTATAATTGTTCATAATACATGTGCAAAAATACATTACTCATTGTTAACTGTTAACTCTGCTCCCTAGGGATAGGATAGTTAGTAATACTTAGTTTCTTGTTGTGTGTGATTCAGATGCAAGAGAGTTAAGACGAGAGGTAAGAACCTACGCATCACATTGTGACACTCCTTGTTATCTCTATCAATCTACATTTTTAGATAGGCACTTGCACATCATATTTAAACACAAAAAACTAAAAATATACATGGTGGACCGGGCCGTAATTGGTAAAACCTTTAATTTGTTACTTGACCTACGGTAGTCGGACTGTAAACCGGACGAATTCCCCATTCCAAACAATAACGGGCTAGTTGGGAACGTTATTGGGGAGAATCCCTAACTGTTGTTACCTACGATTTTCCAGGCCTCAACAAGAAGGTAATCGGTGACAAGCTACTTGTTCAAACGATAATACCACAGCTTAATGAGGTAGGAAAAATAATCTTGGAGCCTAAATAAATCATTGAAATAAGAACTAGACAGTTTCGAAATAGATCAATTCCAGAGTATCTCATTAAATGGAAGAACTTACCCGCGGAAGATTCAACATGGGAAGATGAGTCCTTTATACAACAACATCCATAACTACTTCATCGTTGAGCACACAAAATTTTGGAGGGGAGGGGCATGTTAAGCCCTTAATGATGGCACATTACCCCATATAGTGTGGCGCATTACCCCCTATATTGTGGTGCATTACATAATATTTAATTTAGTTTGGATCTATTAATGGGTTTATTAGTTCTTATTTTACACCTTTGTCTCCTATATATAGGAAGGATATATTCTCATTTTAGTCATGAATGTCTCTTATCTTGTCTTATGTACTCAGTACATTGTGTAAGGAGGTTCCTCCCTCCAAGAATATTGATATTGATCTCAGTTCTTCATTGTTAAGGCTTGGATTAATCTCTTATTGTTTATTTCTACTCCTTTTATGTTATTTCTGGGACTTTGTTGCATAACATAATCGCATTCAATGCATGAATAATGAATCTATTATTATAGTGTGATTGAGGTCCTACATTAAATTCATATACTTTGTAAAGATTATTGAAAACATAGTTTATAATTGTCAAGTATTGTGTTGTTAATTGTTTGCAGATTTAATTAGTTTGTGGTGTTGTTCAGTGTGTGATTTCAGTTAAGATAAACACTAAGGAAAACACAAATTAAGAAACATATGTAGGATGTAACCTACATCCATACCACAACCAAAGAATAACAAAAGGAACCGACTGCAATCACATCCCACAAAATCACCTCCCAATGGTTGTCCCCTACAACCATTTTTGACTAATATATTTGAGATTGCGTGGATGCCTCTCTCCAACCATCAATCAATATTGCACTCATATTATATTATTAAGAATCATATCTCCAATTAGGAGAATATCCACGCATAGAGCATTTCCAACTAACTAGTGCGCTCAACCTCGCATCGGGGAAACTGCTGGACCAAAACAGACATATCTTGGTCATCCAGAAAGATTTTTCAATGAAAAGGAGGATAAAAAACGTTGTTCCAGACACAATGGAACATGTCCCAAAACACTAAAATGAACAAATATTGGTGAAATAGAGCATATGGTTGCTCCCCTCCCAGTACTGTAGAGTCATAGTTATAGTTTTTGAAGAAGAGAAAGAAGATCGGGATGAATATCATCTCGGATTTGAATCCTACAGAGTCCATTCTTCCCGTAACCAAATTATGACATAAAATAATCAAGAATATAAATAATTCAATTCAAACACCTTTGCACATAATAATCATATTAATATGTTGAAACATAAATAAAATCATATGAGAAATACTTATCTCAAGATATTGGAAACTGGCTGCAGCAGGACAACTTTCCTCCCAACCGTAGACACCGTCAATCCTTCATCGCATAACAGGTCACCCACGAGCTAATACCATGGATCCACATGTAGAAGAACACTTAGTATAGAAACTCTTAGAGCTACCTCATCCAAGAACCACAATGATTCTAACTACTACTTTCTTATTCATTTCCACTACCTATGGGATATGACCTAGCTTGTCATTCCCATTTCCTGGATTTCCTGTGCAAGAACCTAGACTAGTAGAGTGATAGAGTGGAATCAAATGGAAAACAACTAGACTAAATCTAACTCTCAATACACTCCCACTACTACCATCATTTCCAAAATGGATAGATAACACAAGTCACATGGTCCAAAGCTCAATATTAACATCAACAAGGAGATGGCATATGAATTTATAGTACACAGAGGATAAATCTAACCTAAGGGGATCAACTTGAATTAGAGAGAGGTAAGGTTTAAGATTCATCATAGATACTTAACTTGAGTTAGTGGAGTGGTGTCTTAGTTAGGAGATTCCCTTTCCCAAATTAGAACCATGAGGAGGAGTTACCAAAAACCAAGGAGTAGAGCCATGAAGAGCACATGGACGCACACTAATGCATAAAGGGGGTTACAAAAAATCGAGGGAGAAATAGGTGAAAGAAGTGATCCAATAGGGTCATAAATAAAATGGAAGCACAAAAATAGGATCATCAATGCATTATGTAAGAGTGGAAGCTAGAAAATGGCTTACATCCCCTAAAAACTAGGAAAAGGGCTCATAAATGACAAAAACCACATAAATGTGAGGGAATTTATTACCAAGGAGGGATATTTAGGCAATAGGGGCCCACTAAGGTGTGCAAAATATGCAATATTAACTCCATAGTCCATAAATATTGAGAATAGGCTTCGTTGTACAAGGTTTGGGTGACCAACATTATTAATGTCTCCAAGGTGTAAACATGATTTAATATGGACAAAATTAATCCAATAACAAGTTATAAGGTTCCAGGGATGTCCCCATTACCCCTCACTTTTTCGAATCCATGGTCCCCCATACTCTTTTAGTTTCCTTTATTGAGCAAATTATTTTTTAATCAATAGTAACAACATTCAAAGACAACAAAGATGCTAGTAATAACATTAACATTAATAATAGTGTGAAATTCCAAAGTCACATTATCAAACAATAATCATAAGTCCTTAATCACATTAATCATGCAAAGGAGAATAAGTCCACAGTCATATAAAATATCATAATCCCATAATGCAAAAGAACATAAGTCACATGAAGATCACAGGTATGGGGCTTAACATTTGGGGTATTACATCCCCCTCCCCTTTAAACAATGCATCCTTCTTGATACATATTACATACATTCCACACAATTTCAAAATAGATGAGGGTATGCTTCCCTCATGGAATCCTCCATCTCCCTAGTCGCATCTTCAGGACTGTAATGGGTCCATTGGAACTTTACATGCCTAATTTCTCAATTCCGAAGCAGCTTGACCTTGTTGCCTAAAATGGCAACAGGTTGTACTAAAAAATACCCTTTCGATTCCACTCGGATCATAATTCATGCAATCACATTTTTAGTACAATTTTCATACATGTATATATATAAATAAGGAAAATCAAAGCACTCTAATTACCTAGATCACATTCCAATCAAGTACATGGTTAGCATCAGGCATATACTTTTTTAATAAAGACATATGAAATACAGTATGTACTCTAATGCAAGCGGGTAGAGCCAACTCATAAGCAACAGGTCCTATCTTAGCTAAGACATCAAAAGGTCCCAAGTATCTGGAATCTAGCTTGGAGAAATTTCCCAAGTTTAAGGAAATATTCTTGGGTCTAACTTTCAAAAACACATGATATCCAACTTGAACTTGTCTGGCGGTCTTGTTTTGATATGCATAGCTTTTCTTCCTGTCTTGAGCTACCTTTAGATTTTGTTTTATCTTAACCATCTAATCCTCCATATCCTTCATAATTCTAGTTCAACAATGGCTTTGTCTATTGGGTTATCCGAATTGACAGGAGTATTGCACTTCCTTCCATACATGGCCACGAAAGGACTCACCTTCAAATATGCATGATATCCATTATTATAAGAAAATTCCACCAAATGTATATATTCTTCCCACTTAGATGGAGGATACAACACATACATCCTTAACATATCTTCAATCACTTAGTTAACCCTTTCTATTTGTCCATCTGTCTAAGGGTGGTATGTTGTACTCATGTTTAGACTTGTACCAAACCCCTTGAAAAATACTTTCCAAAAGTTAGAAGTAATTTTCGAATCTCTGTCTGATAATATAGCCTTCAGAATACCATGCAATCTAACTATCTCTTTCATGTAAATATCTATAATGTTATCCATTTTGTGATTTGTCTTTACTGGAATGAAGTGTGTTGCCTTAGTCAACTTATCTACTAGAACCATGATAACATCATTTCACAATCTCATCTTAGGTAACTTGGTGATGAAATCCATCGTCACTACATCCCATTTCCATTCTCGTATTGGAAAGGGTTGCAACAATACTGCTGGATGTCAATGCTTGACTTTAAATTTTTGACATTCCATGCACATAGCTATATATTATACAACACCATTCTTCATCACTGGCCAATAGTATTGTTTCCTTACTACTTCTACTGTTTTCTGATAACCTGAATGTATGGCATAAGGAACATCATGCAAATCCTTCAGAATGATCTTCCTTATTTCTCCAACATCAGGCACATAAACTCTATCTCTATGCATGAGGATCCCTTTTTCTTTAAACATACTTATCAAATTTCTGTGGGATTTTTTGTTGTTGCAATCCTTTTTTCACCTGCTGATAAATTCCATCAATAACAGTGGCTTCAATGATCTTATCCTTTAAATATGATGTACTAGTGTTTATAGTTGCTACATGCATCACATGTATCTTCCTACTAAGCGCATTCACTACTTTATTTTCCTTATCTTTGATATGCTTGATGTCAAAGTCATATCCACATAATAACTCCATCCACCTCATCTATCTTGGATTCAAATTAGGCTACTCAAACAAGCATTTTAACCCATCATGATCAGTTCTCAACTCAAACTTCTTACCCATTAGATAATGTCTCCGCACTTCAAAGCATGGATGATAGTTGCAAGCTCTAAGTCATGGGTGACATAGTTATGCTCATGTTCCTTCAACATTCTAGATTCATAATTGATCACATGTCCATCCTACATCGATACTCCACCAATGCCTTTTTTACATGCATCTGTGCACACAACAAAGTTTTCTTCAGGATCTGCAATCTTTAGAACATGTGCATGTTGGGTATGATTTCCATTGATGTCAAAGAAGTTCATTAATAACAAATAAAAAGGATAGCAATTCGAAAGTGTAGAATGTTGGTGTTGAGTTGTTGTATTATGGTTGAGTCTCTATAAATCGAAGTCAAATTAGTAGACCTAGTCGACCTAGTGGATCTATTGTCGACTATTGGCAATCGAAGTAGACTCAGTCAAGCAAACGAATTTGACCATTGTCAGTCGAAGTCAATAGATAGTCGACCTAGTCGGTCTATTGTTGACCATTGACAATCGAAGCTACCTAGTCGACCTATTGTTTACCATTGTTAGTCAAAGTCGGTCACTTGTCAACCATTGTCAGTTGAGTCAAAGTCATAGTCGATAGAGTCTAATTGGACATCAGAATCGATAAACATCAGAATTGACGGAGTTCAGTTTGACATCGGAATTGACAAAGTTGAAGCTGAAATGATGAAGTCATAAACACTGGAATACATAGTATATTTTTATGGTTGATTTTCAACATCATAATCAATCACTCAGATTCAGAATTGATGACATATTGTAAATCAAAGGATAAAAAGGTTCGAAAGTTGACTTGTCTAAGTAGAGAATGTGAAATCGAAACATTTCATAATCATATTGTTATGACATATTATATGTATCGAATGCTTCAGAGAAGAAATGCTTCTGAACATGGTATTAGTTTTGACAGTGCCCACAAAAACACCATATGTGACACTATCTGTCTGGATGGAATATCTTAGATCTTCTCCACTTCGTAGTGTCCTTGTACACCTGTGAGAAGGCACCTAAAATGTAGCCCAAAATGGTGAAGAGTTTTTTTCAGCTCGAGTATTCATCCCATATCTATCTCGTGCTCATAAATAAAGCATATTCAATCAATTATTATTTATTGTTTATGAATTACATATAAAGCATTGATGTCCTACTTAGTAGCAATATACCATTTTTGTTCTAGAAGCTCCAAAAAAGTTACAAACTTTTTAGTACATTAAAAACTCAGCAAATAACATAAAACTTGGCAATTAACTTAGACACGATTGTCCCAATCCTCTACAGAAAACCGTTGAAGAGTACAAGTTGTCCTTACAAGTAAGGGTTCCTCCTTATAACCAAATTGAATATCAATAATATTCAACAAACGTGAGTTGAGGATTTTTTTTGGGAATACTTTGCAATCATGCATAGAGCTCCATGGCTTTACTTTTTCGTCACTCCATTCACATTGAACATGAAATAAAATCCCACATAGCAAATATTGTTCCAATACTAATTTCTGCTTTGGCGAGCAATGTAGTGACTATATGTTCCAAAACTATAAGATCTCCAATGCTAGCATCTATTATGCTTTTTATTAGATTTACATGGACTTCTTTAATATGAATTCAATTGTTGATCAACATCTTTGGTGTTAGACTTAACCATATCATAATTATTTTTTCCAATCATAATGTCAATGTTTAAAATGTTTTTAAACATTTATGCACATGGTTGGTTTGCATAGAGATCTGAAGGATTTTGAATTCTAAGTATGATTTGAAGGGTTTTGAGAGCAACGAAACCTCACAAGATTGGTGCAACATCTTCACACAAATTTGGTTCAATCCACCAAGAAGAATTACATTCGCAAACCCTTCACGATCTTCACGCAATGATTTGGTGCCTTGACTGTATTCGGGCGTGAATATTTAAATGGATTCCTCCAATAATGGTTTTGACAGTAGTGAATCTCATGGTATTGGTGTAAATGGTTTCCAATACAACACTTTAATAGAAACTAGTTTCCTATTTCTAATCATAGAAGAAAATAAAAAAAAATAGAAACTTCTTGTTTTTAATCTTGGAAAGGAATCTAAAAGGCAGAAACTATTATTGACTAAGCATTAGTAAAAATGATAAAAGCAGGAAAACGCAAGAAAGCTAAAAAAAAAAAACATGTTATATTATATCATAAATATTTAATAAAAAATTATAAAGAGTAGACATGAAAATCATAAAACATATCTAATGTCATTGAACAATAAAATCAGAAACTGTTATTAGCAAATGAGAAAGAAAATAAATCTTTACATTCATGGAATTTTATATGTATTAATATTTGGAATTTTTTTAAAATTTTTTAATTGTAATTTTTATAGTATGGTATCTATTAAATTTGAAAGAAATTCATATACAAATTATAATAAATAGAAAAAATAAAAATAAAAACCAAAACTATAGTTACACTTTAAATATGTTTAAAAATTAAATATCATTTTATAAAAATAATTGAATAAAACAAAAACAATAATCTCTACCCAAAACTAATAACAATTAATACTTAACTTAATTTATAATTCATAAAATTATAATAAAACACTTTGCAAACAATTAATAAAAGAACTTAACATGTACAACAATGTTTCGTTTTGTCACATCATCCCCATAATAATGTACCCTCTTTTGGGAATAGTGAAAACATGTACAACAATGTTTCGATTTGTCACATCATCCCCATAATAATGTACCCTCTTTTGGAAATAGTGAAAACAATGTTGTTTTGCTCAACAAAAAATAATAGAAACATGTGGTTTTGTTTACATCAAATTCATTTACCATAAACTTCAAAATGCATTATATGGTAAACAAATGATTAACACATGTATTTTTATTTTTTAGTCTTAAAATAAATTTAAGAAGTTAAAAGACAGGTATCACACAAAATGTGGTGGTCAACAAAAGCTTATGTAAGAAAAAAATGATCATGTAGAACTTAGCGTGTCTTTACAACAAATTCATGGATCCCATTCATCATATTTATATAGTTGCATCCCAACCTCTTTTCAACATCCGTCAACATTCTAAATTTCCATTGATTTCGAAGGGACTAATCTTACACAACAATGAATATTGGAAAAGGCCAAAGTTATAAATTATTATAAAAAAAATCAAATTAGTTATGTTGGACTAATAAATTTCATAATTTTCAACATGGTTCATAAAATATATGTATTTTATAGAAAACTTAATAATAAAACATTCATTATTTTCAAAAGTGTTCATCAAATATATGTATTTTATAAAATGAAATGAATAACAAAACACTATGTTTTTAACACGATGTTATAAATTATAATTTTATTCTAAGTCTCTATACCTAAATTTAAAAGTTTGAATTTTTTTAAATTTAATGGTAAATTTTATTTTACATATTGTGAATTTCTTGGAAATCAAGAAATTAGATTAATCATAAATAATTTTCACTCCAAAAATGATGTAGTAATCCAGATTATTCAACCGAAAGTCTTACATAGACACAACCCCAACAAAGGTGATTGTTTGAGTTAGGTGTTAAACAATACCTCTAATAAAACACACACATATCCTTAGAAATTAGTTGTGTATACATTTGTATATAAAAAACAAAATATTGATATGTAAGGGTGGTGTGTTTAAGTAATTAGAGGGTCAAAATATTTTTCTTTAAATAATTGAAAAGATGGTCGTATAATAATTTTTTTTACAAATTCACAAAATTTTAACGGTAAGGATTATAGTATTTAGAGACATAAGTTAAACTTTGGATTGTGGGATTTGGCGGTGTTGACCCTAGGAAAAGACAAGAAAAGATAACCAAAATTATGTTCAGAAAGATGAAGATTTTAGTCGCAAAACAAGCAAAGACTACGACAGAAGGAGCTGCGACAAAATAAAAATAAAGCAGGTCTAGATGAGGAGTTCGATCTATTTTTGGTAAACAGTTAGTTAGACTAATAGTCTATTTTTAGGAAATAAAGCATGATTGTAAATTGGGTCGATAGTGCCTATTTTTAGATGTAATGGGGCGGGTTAAATTAGTAAGACAACCTGTCAACTAATAGTTGAGAATAAGTTAATGGGTAAAGAAAGAATTGTAAAAGTCTATAAAGTCGATCCAAGCTATGTGTGGATGACCTGGCATAAGACATAAGACAAAAGAGAAGAGATAACACATATACAACGTAGAAGAAGAAAAGCAAGAAAAGAGATAGAGACCGAAAAGTAGAGAGCATGAGAGGCAAACATAAGTCATTGATTGTAAAGAATATCTAAAGAAGAGTCTGCAGGTTGTGTGCATAGACCAAATGCGTTCAATTATTACTCATGCCAGAGAAGGGAACCTTTGTGGTTTTTCCTGGATGAGTTTCCATGTTGAACTCTATGTCTTTGTGTCTCTGATAACAGTGTCTGTGGTTGAATGAATATCACTTAAACTCTATGTCTTTGTGTCTCTGATAACAGTGTCTGTGGTTGAATGAATATCACGTAAACTCTATGTCTTTGTGTCTCTGATAACAGTGTCTGTGGTTGAATGAATATCACTCATGAATGAATATGTTAAGCATGTCGAGCATCTTAATGATATAAATGGTATATTATTGCAAGTTTAATAATATAGACTATATGTTGTGATGAATGTCGTCAGATCAATATGTTATATTCTTTGATGAATGTATGAAGACAAAAGTTTATTTCTTGGTTTCAGTCGAATGACTTGATGGTGCTATGATAAGAAAATCCCCTGACACAACTGCAAAAACCTGGTTCTAGCAGTTTCCATAGATATATCGGGTGAGACCTCATCATCGTCGTAGGAGTTTCCGACAAGGTTATGCTCTGTCGAGTCAATATATTGGGCTTTGTTGATGAATAATGGATCTGAGCCTAGTTCGACAGCTAAGTAAGCCAACAAATGGTTCTATTGTTGGGACCATGAATCATTGTGACGATGATATGTTTTGGCACCCGATGAAACCCGAAATTCGAGATTGGGTTGATTACAAGGAAAAAGAGTTCGCATAGGAAGAAAGTAAAGGATCACGATTGAGCCCGACATAATGGTTGGAACGATACCTTTACACAGACATTCATGAGATTTTCCTTAGTGAATTTCCCATTGTATTGCATGAGTGGTTGTCAAAGCTAGCAACTTAGAAGAAAAAATTTCAGGGCGGAGAACATACAAAGTGGAGTCCTCAGTTGATCCAGTGGTTGAAAAGAGTTAGTAATCTTATATCTAGGGTTGTCTACTTCTGGGTTGATAGTATTCTGGAGGGATATATCATGTAGATTGTAGTCGACACGATAAAGTGATATAGTGAAAGGGAAAGAGAACTCTTTCAAGAACATAGAGGTCGTTATATGAAATCATCGAAGTTGTGGATAAAGATGTTGGTATGTTGAAAAGGGATCTTGAGAATGGAGTCCAAAGGATAAATATTTGTGCATGGGGAACTGGGGTAATGTCGGAAGAAAGATTGAAATCGGAATGGATGAGAACAAACTGAGATGTTTCCTATTGATAGAGAGACTGAGCAAGTAGGTAGTCACCTGAGAAGTGGAAGAATATTTCCGTTGGGAAAGAGAAGAAGGACTGCAACCAGGAGAGGAAGTTGCAGTGCGACTAAAAGAAGAGACTATGAATTGGCACCACATTTCAACAAAGATTCTTGCGACGAAGAAGAGGAATATCGACTTATATCCAAAGGAGAAGAAGAGGTACCATATCTAGATCAAGATTATGGCATACCCTCGACCCAACATACATATCCAGGACCTGAGGTAAGATCTAGAAACACATCTCCTAGTGTTTTTGGAGATCATAATAATAGTAATAGTGGGAATAGAAGTCAAGGAAGTTATGCTAGTAGAACCTTTAATTTAGCAATACCAAGAGTAAATAGAATGCCTGGAAATGATATAAAGTTGTCGATATTTAATGGAAATGGGTTAGAGGACCCTAAGAAGCATTGGTTCCTATGCGAACCTATATGGACTGTGCAACAAGTCCAAGCTAAGGCTATAAATAAATCCCAGATGATCACAACCCTTAGAGGTTGCGCGCTTGACTGGTATATGAAATTCTCTTTGGTTCCAACTGGGATTCCCCACAAATCATTAGATCAAATATGGACGGGGATGATAGATGAATTTAAGAAACCTAAATGTGAGTCGCGATGCATTGGAGAGTTAAAAGTGATCAAACAGTTACCAAATGAGTATGTTTGGGACTTCAACCAAATATTTAAAACTCTGATGGCTAAGGTGAGTTTTTAGATGTCAGATGTCCAACATAAAGAATGGTTTATTGCAAAAATGCTATCGCATATCCATGTTCATTTGATGCAATGGAAGATTGTATCACAGAGCAAGGCTCTTGAGATTTCTATGAATTTGGAGGTTTCACCAGTCGGAGAAACTAGAGCAAGGATGATGAAGATACAGTCGCATATTTCCAACATCACATTGTAATTGCAAGATATCAAGAAAGGTAAAGAAGTGCATGAGGAAATATGGTGTACACAATGTAGAATGAAAGGCCATCATAAAGATACATGTCTGACATTCATGAACTATCTTGCATCAGGCACACCAAATCCGATAAATACGCATGGGATTCCCTGGTGTTGATGTATTTGTAACTTTGGAATGTATTCATTCGTATATCTTATGTATTGTACCCCGATGTTTATTTCAGTAAGTGTCTACAATGTATTTGAGTCATGTCATGCCCCGATGTTCCTATCGGGAGATTCAATAATGTAAACAAGTCATGTCAATTCATTGTGGGTAATCCTCCTATTGATCAAGGGTTAAAGTCCCTACAGTTGTGGGGCCCTAGGGTTATTAGAATCTCCTAGAGAATTCATCCCTAGTGAGTTATTGTCAAGTCGGGAATTAGTATAAATAGAGAGTGAGCCTCTCTATTTATCACACACTCACTCACACTCAGTTGTAGCGCATAGATGAGGGAGAAGAAGTTGCTAGGACTAGAAAGAAAGAGACTACTGTTGTCGGGAGATCATCTTACTGTTTTTGGGGTTTTGCTTTTGGTGCTGATTCTATCTCTGAGGAAGTTGCGGGGTTTTCTCCTTTATGGTTTCCCCGAGGAAAAAAATGGTGTTAATTGTCTCTTGTGTTTGATTGTTGTGCTTTTTATTCTCTCAGTTAAAGATCCTAATATAATGCTAGCTTGAATGATAAAAATCTAACATGGTATCAGAGCTAACCTGAGAAGAAGACACTGTGCAGCTGCGGAAACTAGGGCTTCCTACTTTTTGGATATCTCTCCACATATTTTCAGCAAAATAAGGTTGGGCTGACTCTCCTCTCTAGGGCGCATCTTTCTATCGAAGCAAAATATGATTCTGAGCATTTTCAGTTTTTGACTCGACATTACTGCTAGAAATTAGGTCTTTCCATATAAGTGGAATTTTTGAGTGAGCTCAGGCCTAAATTGATCTCCTCCTCAAAATCAAAGTTTAGAGATCAAGATCAAAGTTTTTGGTTGGACAGAACTCCAAAAAAGTCAAACCCTAATCTGCTCCTGAACCAGCTCTACAGAATTTCACCTCCAGATCCAGATCCGACATCTTATCTTGGTAAGATCTAAATATTTTGTATTTCCATTTGCGGTTCTCAATTAAGATGTCTCATCATACCAAGCTTGATGAAAAGCTTGAGGGAGTTGATAACTTCCGAGCCTGGAAGTAGAGGATCTCCCTGGTCTTGGAAGAAAATGAGTTGGACTCCTACATCAATGAGGAGGTTCCAGTTCTAGAGGGAGATGAGGCTAAGGCCTTACACAAAAAGAAGTTGGTCATGGCTAAGAGGATTATTGCTGATTCAATCAAGGATCACCTCATACCATAGGTGTCCTCCCTAAATACACCTAAAGCTATGTTTAATGCCCTAACCAAACTGTTTGAAGGAAAGAACATAAACCAAAAGATGACTTTGAGGAACCAGTTGAAGAATGTGAAGATCCAGAATGCGGAGACCATACAGTCATACTTCACAAGGGTCTCCCAGATCAAAGAACAACTTGAAGCAGTGGATGAAGAAGTGGAGAATGCATAGATTGTAATGACCACCTTGAATGGTCTCCCTAGATCATGGGACTCCTTTATTCAAGGGATCTGTGCTAGAAAGAAGCTAGTCAAATTTAGCAGACTATGGGAATAATTCTCTCAAGAAGAAGCTCGGATAGTAGCTCGAGAAGAAAATATGGGAAGTGAAGATTAAGCTCTCACAGTACACTCCAAGAAAATCAAAAGAAGTTCTCATCGCCCCAGAGGTAAGCACTTCTATAAAAGTAACACTAGAAAATATTTGTCTAAAATCAGATGTTATACATGTGATGAAGTAGGGCATTATGAAAAAGATTGTCCTAAAAGAAAAAATAAGAAGAAGGGAAACAAGAGAAGATGCAGAAGATGATGAACCTTCCATAAAGAGAATCAGACAAGAATGTGATGATTCTTCAAGTAATGAGGAATATGTCTTGATTTCTTCTCTCACGGGAAACATCACACATGGAAGCAATGATTGGATTATAGACCGTGGGGCTTCCAAACCTATGACAGGATTCAAAGAATCCTTTGTGAAACTATCAAAACATGAATCACCCCACCAGATGAAACTTGGAGATGACTACCAGTATCCAATAAAAGGTAGTGGGGAATCCTCATATAAGCTAGACTCTAGAAAGTCTATGACGATGAAGGATGTATTGTTTGTACTAGGACTAAAGAAGAACCTCCTCTCCATATCTGCATTGGATGCAAAAGGCATGAGGGTTGCATTTGTAGATGGCCAAGTTCTCATGTGGCCAAAGGGAAAGACTATTGATGATGTAGTAGTAATTGGGGAACAAGAGGGAGGTCTATACAAATTGAAGGGCCATCTAGAACAAGCCTTGATCCATGACACAGTAGAGCCAAATGAAATTCGGCATAGAAGGCTTGCACATGTGCACTATAGATCACTACCTCTTGCAAGCAAAGTTGTTGAAGGACTTCTAGAAATCCAGTCAAAACATGACGGTGTCTGCAAAGGATGTGCGAAAGGAAAGAACACAAAGAAGACATTTCCAAGTAGCGAGAGCAAGGCAAAAGGAATCTTGGAAATCATTCAATCCGATGTATGTGGTATGATGTCTATTAATTTGTCATAGTGGTCTAGGAACTGAAAACACAGTCTCACAAAGAATACAGACAGATAATCATAAAATTGGCAAAATGGTGCTGCAATGGAAGTAGCAGCTCTGTATAATCAAATGAATAATGAATAATACAATACAATAATCGTGCTGGAAGCATGAATGCCAAGACAATTCAAATTCCCAAGGAGGTCATTTGAATTGAATGAGTGAGTCTAACTTAACTAAATGTAAGCCACAGTTTACACTCAAGTTAACCACTGATCAAAACCCTAATTGACTCAATTGAACCCTAACTGAAGTCGAAGTGCAATAAATGATTGAGTCTAACTGAAAGTAGCTCAAACACATGTCACTACAAGCCAACCAACAAGTAGTAGTGCATCAATGACTCCAATGAACCTCGATGAGGTTAACTGAAGTGTAACTGACCATCAAAAGTGGTTGGAGGCACCCCTGTTGACTCCAGTTCATTAAATAATCAATTTAATGAAGGAAGGCACCTTCACTGCTCTGTTTAATTGATTTTAACCATCAGTTAGCAATATGGGGCATTAATGACACTCAAATCACCCCCGGAGTGCTCCAATTAGCCTCGACCCTAAAGTAGGAGAGGGCTAAGTTAGCCTCCTTGACTGAAGGTAGGCGTGGGTGTGCTCATGCTGATGTCATCCAGTGCTCCTATGATGTCAATTAAGTCAATAAAACTTAGGATAGTGGTTTAACTAGGACAAATTGACCAAAATGAGTGTGTATGGTGGTAGATGTATCCAACACCCCCCCTTAAGCTATACTCAGGAGGAGTATAAAACATAAAGTGCATAAGAATGCTAGGGCCCTAGCAACAAAGGCCATAGGTCACCCTATATAATACTGAAACTAAAAAACAATGCTCAAAACAAACTAAGTGAGGAAAAGAGGGAAAACCCAGTGGGAAAAACCCCCCCTCAAGCTGAACACTGAAAGTAGTTGGATCACCCTGATGAAGTCACCCCCAATAGTGAACGGAGGTAAGTGAACTTCTTTTTTGAAAATCTCTTGGTGAAGATGTCTGCAATCTGCTCAGCAGTCAGGAAGTATTGCAAAATGATGGTCCCAAAGTGGTATTCATGTCCAGCATTCAATTCCCTACACTCCTCAGCAGAACGGTGTAGCGGAAAGGAAGAATCGGTCTCTCAAGGAGATGACCACTTGTATGTTGGAATCTAAGAAGTTGGATGAAAATTTGTGGGATGAAGCCATGCATGCTGCAGCATACATTCAGAACAGAGTGCCACACTCATCCATGAAAGGGAATACCCCTTTCGAAGTATACTTTGGACACAAGCTGGATGTGTCGAACCTGCGGGTGTTTGGGTCCACTGCATGGGCCCGAATTCCACTTGATAAAAGGAGGGTTTTGCAACCGCAAAGTATAGAATGTATATTTATTGGGTATCCTAATGAATCAAAATGTTTCAATCTGTTGGATATCAAAACAAAATAGATCATCATCGAAAGGAGTGTCAAGTTCGATGAGCCTCTTCAGGAGGTGGAACTAGTGAAGGAGAAAACTGCTGAATTTCCTTCCTATTCTACTAAATATTTGGATGATGAAATTGGGGGTGATGACCCTGATTTGGATCCTTTGATTTCTGATATCAGTGCATAGCAAACATCAGATGCTGAATCAGAACATGAAGTACAAAATCATCTCCCAACACGGGCTCGACAAACACTCTCCTCCGCAGGAGATAACATTGGAAATTCGGATGATCCAAGGAGAACCCGGTCTGATTTCCAAAGAGCGGGTATTGCGCTCTCTTGTCCTGATTATTTGCTGTCCAAATATTGTTATTTGATGATAATTTCAGACCCAAATTCCTACTACCATGCTCGGAAGGATCCGAGATGGCAAGTTTCCATGGATGAAGAGATGAATTCTCTTCAGAAAAACACTACTTGGGAGCAAGTTTCTCTTCCTTCGGGAAGGAAATTGGTTCAATGCAAGTGGGTGTTTCAGACTAAGGTTGCTACAGATGGAAGAACCTGCAAATATAAGTCAAGGATGGTGGCAAAAGGTTTCTCCCAATTCCAAGGCATGGACTACCATGAGACTTTTGCACCGGTTGCAAAAATGGACTCCATCTGCCTAGTTTTGGCAATTTCAGCATCTAAGCACTGGGAAGTGCATCATATGGACGTTAAGTAAGCCTTTCTGCATGGAGATATTCATGAGGAGATATACATGAAGCAGCCTGAGGGCTACACCTCTGATCCATCTTTGGTTTGCAAGCTAAAGAAGTCACTATACGGGTTAAAACATGCCCCAAGAGAGTGGTATTCCAAGATGGATGCCTTCCTTCTCTCGCAAAACTTCCAAAGGTGTAGATCAGATCCAAATGTGTATATACAGCTGTATGATGGTCATTTTATTATTATTATTTTTTTTATGTTGATGACTTACTGATCACATGTAGCGTAGTTGCTTCTATTTCAGTCATCAAAACTGCTCTCCACAATGCATTTGAAATGAGCGATTTGGGGCTCTTAAAACAATTTTTGGGGCTCGAAATCAAGCAAAATTCTGATGGGATAATGGTCACTCAGTCCAAATACATATTAGACCTGTTATTCAAGTTTAACATGGCTGAATGTAGGCCTGCACCATCCCCTTTCCTTTCAGGGATCAGCCTTGAAGAAGGAAAAAGCACACCTCCCATGGACTGCACTATTTATCGACAGCTGATCGGTAGCTTGTTGTACTTGACACATTCTTGGCCTGATATCTGTTATGTCATGAATGTTGTATCAAGATACATGCAGCAGCCCCATGATATTCATTGGAAAGCAACCAAGAGGATCCTCCAGTACATTCAGGGAACCAGTACCTACGGCATTCACTATGCTGCAAAATCTGAGCTAGAGCTGGTTGGATACACAAATTCCGATTGGACAGGTGATTCTATTGATCAGAAATCAAATTCCAGATATGTCTTCATGTTTGGTGGTGGCCCCATTTGTTGTTCTAGCAAAAATTAGGCCACCACAGCATTATCCTCAGCAGAGGCCAAGTATCGAGGACCTGTGAATGCTTGCATCCAAGCAGTTTGGTTGCAAGGCATTCTTTCAAAGTTTGATCTTGGTAGTACTTTGTCCACTGTCTTCTTTTGTGACAATCAGAGTGCTATTAAGATATCCATAGATCCAGTTACCAGGCATAGGACAATATTTGGACAGCAAATAATCAGGACAAGAGAGCGCAATACCCGCTCTTTGGAAATCAGACCGGGTTCTCCTTGGATCATCCGAATTTCCAATGTTATCTCCTGCGGAGGAGAGTGTTTGTCGAGCCCATGTTGGGAGATGATTTTGTACTTCATGTTCTGATTCAGCATCTGATGTTTGCTATACACTGATATCAGAAATCAAAGGATCCAAATCAGGGTCATCACCCCCAATTTCATCATCCAAATATTTAGTAGAATAGGAAGGAAATTCAGCAGTTTTCTCCTTCACTAGTTCCACCTCCTGAAGAGGCTCATCGAACTTGACACTCCTTTCGATGATGATCTGTTTTGTTTTGATATCCAATAGCTTTAAACATTTTGATTCATTAGGATACCCAATAAATATACATTCTATGCTTTGCGGTTGCAAAACCCTCCTTTTATCAAGTGGAATTCGGGCCCATGCAGTGGACCCAAACACCCGCAGGTTCGACACATCCAGCTTGTGTCCAAAGTATACTTCGAAAGGGGTATTCCCTTTCATGGATGAGTGTGGCACTCTGTTCTGAATGTATGCTGCAGCATGCATGGCTTCATCCCACAAATTTTCATCCAACTTCTTAGATTCCAACATACAAGTGGTCATCTCCTTGAGAGACCGATTCTTCCTTTCCGCTACACCGTTCTGCTGAGGAGTGTAGGGAATTGAATGCTGGACATGAATACCACTTTGGGATCATATGTGTAGAAAATCATTACTAAAATACTCCCCACAATTATCATATCTCAAGATCTTGATATTTTGGCCAGATGCATTCTCGATCAAGGCCTTCAGTTCAATGATTTTTTCACAGACTTCAGACTTCTTTTTGATAAAGAAGACCCATGTGTACCTGGAAAAATCATCAATAAAATTCAGAAGATACCTTGATCCATTCATGTATGTGATAGGAATGGGACTGCTGATATCAGAATGTATCAATCCCAATATGCATGTAGCTCGGCTTTCCTTCCCCCGATTGAACTTGTGCTCAGGGTGCTTTCCACAACACAGCCCTTGCAAATTCTAGTGGTTTCCTTGATGATCGGGAGGCCTTCAAACATGGAGTTTTTCTGTAATTGCTACAAGTATTTGAATTTGAGATGGCCGAACCTCTCATACCACAGTGTACTAACTTCATTTCCATGAGTCAGCAGTGCGGTGGGATTTGCATCCGCCTTAAAGTGGGAAAACGCATAGGCTTTTGCATGATGGTTTGCAAGGCCTTTTGCAACAAGTTTCCCGAATGCAAGTTCTGTGATATCTACATCATTCAGGATAAAGGATACTCTCTTAGGCACTCTCGTATGTATCATTTGATAGACACTAAGGAGATTTGATGACAGAGATGGTACATACAAAACATTTGAAAAATAGCCATTCTCAAGATCAACAGTACCTTGTCCTTCTGAAATGATGGTGGAGTCATCTCCCATGTGGATGGGGATGGATTTTCCGGTCTCCAAAGATGAGAAGGAGTCTCTTTCAGCCATCATGTGGTTCAAAGCTCCAAAATCTATCAAGAGTGCTTTGGATTTCGAAGTGCTTGCCATGAGAGCATGACCTCTTTCATGCTGTGGTTCTTGATCTTTCTAATCTCTCCTCCGAAAGATTTCCGAAATATTGATGTGATTTCTCTTAAGGAGAGAGGTAGCTTCATCAAGTTTCTTCTTCATGCAGGCATGTTTAGGGTGGAAGCCCTTCCCGTAGTATGAACACTTGACTTTTTCCTTTCCATGATGCCCTTTTCCTTTGTTCTTCTTTAAGCCATAAGACTCATCATGCTGCTGGTTTTCAACTTTAGGCTTAGGAGCTTCGAATTTAGTTTTTGGGTTCTTCTACTTCTTTCCTTTACCCTTTAGATCTTTGGGCCCTGAGCCATGGAGGGATTGATCACGGGAGGATCTGATGATCCCCATCTGGACAAGCTTATCATGTTCACTTGTTAGGGACTCAATGAAGGCATTGAGTGTAGGCATCTTCCATCCAGGGGTTCTAAGCTTCCCCACACAGAATTTAAAAGACAAAAACTGAATAATCAGCTCCAAGTTTGGAGAGTATGGCAAGGATGAGCTGATCATCCTCCTTCTCCACTTTGCATTGCTTCAAGAGTAAGACGCCCAGTCCGCGTAAGACAACCAATCCGCCCAGTCCGCGTAAGAAACCTGCCAAGTACATCAGTCAACATAAGTCTTCAGCCTTTAGCCTCCTTTAACCTTTCACCTTTTGACAGAAGCCAGATGCCCTTGCACTCGGGCCCACCTTCCAGAAGCCTTTAGTAAGAACCCTTTTTCCAAGCCCACTCTCGAGGGGACGAGTAATTCCGCCAAGATGCTGATAACACGTTGCATTATATATATATATATACGTCGATTTACATTTTGATGAGCATAGTCCACTCATTAACCACCAGACCTGGATGTTTATACAGGGAAGGGGCATTTACCGGATTGCCACTAGTCGAGCCAAGAGTTGATCCCAGGTTTAAATCACTCGATCCCAGGACTCTTTCCCCCTAGTCGATCCAGGAAGGTTTCGATGCCGGGACTCAATACAGGTGATGATTCACTCGATTATAGGTTTTGATTCACTTGATGCCGGTACTCTTGAACTTTGTGAAAACATCATTCAAGGTCTTGAAATTGGAAGGCTGGAGAGATATCAACTCATTCTCAAGCTGGTATACTCTCAAATCATCCTGCTTTCCATACAGGGTTTCCAATTTGTCCCAGATTTCCTTTGGAGTCTTCAATCCAGAAAGATGGAAAAGAAGATCCCGGGAAACAGAGAGGCACAAGAATCCGAATGCTTCATCTTTCTTGTTCAAGAATCTAGCTTTTTCTATCATAGAAGCAGGCTCTTCTTCAGTTTCCATAGTGACCCTATAGAGTCCTCTGGCACATAGCTAGATCTCCATGTCTCCTTTCCATGAGTGGAAATTGAACGGAGTCAAGAGTTCTACGGAAGAAGCCATTTGAATCTGCTGGAGCGAATGCTTTCACCTGTTAAAAACCTGAAAATCACAACAAAAGGGGCACTGTAAGGTCGGACAACCTGCACATTTTAGGCTTTCATCACACCCAACATAGTCAATCAAGTAAGCTTGATCAACAATTTCCTTACTTGGGGTATTAAGTGCTAAGCCTTGGCTTCTGGTGCAGTGCTGGATTTTTTAGCTATTGCTCAATTTTTCATGCAAGATCTATCAAAAACCTTGTTTTTGAGAGATCTGAGCTTCGTCCCACCATGACCTCTGATACCATATTAATTTGTCACAGTGGTCTAGGAACTGAAAACAAAGTCTCACAAAGAATACAGACATATAATCATAAAATTGGCAAAATGGTGCTGCAATGGAAGTAGCAGCTTTGTATAATCAAATGAATAATGAATAATACATTACAATAATCATCTTGGAAGCATAAATGCCAAGACAATTCGAATTCCCAATGAGGTCATTCGAATTGAATGAGTGAGTCTAGATTAACTGAATGTAAGCCACAACCAACACTCAAGTTAACCACTAATCAAAACCCTAATTGACTCAACTGAGCCCTAACTAAAGTAGGAGTGCAATAAATGACTGAGTCTAACTGAAAGTAGCTCAGACACATGTCACTGCAAGCCAACCAACAAGTGGTAGCACATCAATGACTCCAATGAACCTCGATGAGGTTAACTGAAGTGTAACTGACCATCAGAAGTGGTTGGAGGCGCCCCTGTTGACTCCAATTCATTAAATAATCAATTTAATGAAGGAAGGCACATTCACTGCTTTGTTTAACTGATTGTAACCATTAGTTAGCAATATGGGGCATTATTGACACTCAGATCACCCCTGGAGTGCTCCAGTTAGCCTCCCCGAATGTAGGAGAAGGCTAAGTTAGCCTCCTTGACTGAAGGTAGGCATGGGTGTGCTCATGTTGATGTCATCTAGTGCTCCTCTGATGTCAATTAAGTCAATAAAACTTAGGATAGTGGTTTAACTAGGCCAAATTGACCAAAATGAGTGTGTATGGTAGTAGATGTCTCCAACAATTTCATCTAGTTCATTAAGCGGGTATGTATACTATGTTTCTTTTATTGATGATTTTTCTAGGAATACATGGATATACTTCTTGAAGAACAAATATGAAGTATTCAACAAGTTCAAGGAATTCAAAGCCTTGATCGAGAACCACACTGAAAATAAGATCAAGACCTTTCGATCATATAATGGTGGAGAATTCAAATCAAATGAATTCAAAGCATTATGAAAAGATTCAGGGATCAAGAGGGAGTTAACCACTCCATATAATCCACAACATAATGGGGTTGCTGAAAGGAAGAATAGAACAATCATGGAAGCCACAAGGTCCATGCTTCATGATCAAGATCTTCCCATGCATCTATGGGTAGAAGCTACCAGAACTACGGTATATGTACAAAACCATACTACACACGGAGTACTTGAGAACAAGACCCCTAAAGAAGTCTTCTTCGGCAAGAAACCAAAAGTCATCCATCTCAGAATATTCGGCTATCTAGTATACATACACATTCTAAAAGAAAAGAGGACAAAGTTAGATCCTTCAGGAAGGAAGGGTATATTTGTGGGATACTCTGAAAGCTCGAAGGCTTACAGAATATACTTCCCAGGATTCAAGAAGATCGACATCAGCAGGGACACAACATTTGACGAAGACTCAGCTTACAACAAATCCAGAAAGAAACCTGCTGAAGATCCCGAAGAAACAGAAGCACCCAGAATTCATGACACAACCACGAATGAAGATATTCAAGAAGAAGATCGAGAATTAGAAGAACCTCAAGAACCTGTAGATACACCTCAGGAGAAGAATCCTCACAAGAGGAAACATGCTTGGGTGCGAGAAGCTATCCAAGGTGCAAAAAGATATGGGGCTCCAAAAGAAAATCATAGAGAAAGAAAAAGAACCAGGTCCTGCTCCGGGTATGTAGCCTTATTATGTGACTTCATCGATAAAGAACCTTCCAACTATGAAGAAGCGGAAGAAAGGAAAGAATGGAAGGATGCCATGATCAAAGAGTATCAATCAATCATGAAGAACGATGTCTGGTATTTTGTCCCAAGACTAGAAGGGAAGTCTGTTGTAACTTCCAAATGGATCTACAAGTTCAAGCATGCTGCAAATGGTAGCATAGAGAAATATAAAGCAAGATTTGTGGCTCGTGGCTTCTCCTAGAAACAAGGAATAGATTATGAAGAAAATTTTGCACCTATAGCCAGATACACTACCATCAGATTAGTACTTGCTCTGGCTGCAGTAATGAAATGGAAGATACACCAGATGGATGTCAAGACTGCTTTCTTGAATGGTGTAGTGGAAGAGGAAGTGTATGTGGAGCAACCACTCGATTTTGAGACACATGGTAGGGAGACTCATGTGCGTAAACTGAAGAAAGCCCTGTACGGTTTGAAACAGGAACCCATGACATGGTACGGCAGAATTGACAGATTTCTATCCAGTTTGGGCTTTACCAAGAGTAAAGCAGATTCCAACCTTTACTACAAGGTTGAAGATGGTAACCCATTGATACTCCTACTGTATTTAGATGATCTGTTTGTAACAGGTGTGGATGGGTTGATTGCTGATACGAAGAGGAAGCTTGCTGCCAAATTTGAAATGAAAGACTTGGGCATGGAGGTGTGGAAAAATGCGGATGGAATCTTCCTCGGACAAGGAAAGTATGTAGTAGAGATCCTGAAGAGATTCAGGATGATGGATTGCAAGGCCATGACCACACCTATGGCATCAAACCTGAAGCTATTGAGTGATGCTTCATCATAATCGGTTGATGCTACGATGTATCGTCAGATGATTGGGTCCTTGATGTACCTAACAAATATGAGACCGGATATTTGCTTTGCTGTGAACACCTTGAGCCAGTTCCTGATAGATCCGAGACATGTTCACTTGATTGCTGCAAAGCATATTCTAAGGTACCTGAGGGGTACAATTGATTATGGGCTCAAGTATGAGGCAAAATCAGAAGATTAACCTGGAAGGTTATGTTGATTCATATTGGGCAGGCAATGCCATCGATAGGAAGAGCATTTCAGGATGCTGCTTCAGTATGGGATCAGGTGTGATCTCTTGGTTTAGTAGGAAACAATCTTGTGTGGCACTAAGTACAGCTGAAGCAAAGTATGCAGCAGGTTTCTCAGCTAGTTGTGAGGCAGTATGGTTGAGGAAGCTACTGTCTGATTTATTTGATCTCCAGTTGGATGCTACTTGTATATATTGCGACAACCAGAGTTGCGTGAAGTTGTCAGAGAACCCGATGTTCCATGACAAGTTGAAGCATATCGAGATCAAATATCACTATATCAGGGATATCGTGCAGAGAGGAGTAGTGAAGCTCCAGTATGTTGCGACATACGAACAAATAGATGATGTGATGATGAAGCCATTGGCTAGAGTGAAATTTGAGTACTTCAGGGAGAAGCTTGGTGTTCTCTAGATCAAGGTTCCCTCCAAAGGGAATTGATGATTCCGTGAGCCATTCTGACATGGTGAGAGGATTGGTTCCTTCCATGGTCAGATGTAAGGGCTGATCCATTCTGTCATGGTGAGAGGATTGGTTCCTTCCATGTTAGATAAGAGTGCTGAGCCATTCTGATGTGACTGTAGGATTGGTTCCTACATGATCATATATAAGTGCTAAATGCCATTCTCTGAATGGAGGTACCTGACCAATTACCAGGAATACTCAGCCTAGAGCTGAGGGCCATTCTAGTGTGATTGAGGGATGTGTTCCCACATGATCAGATATCAGTGTTTAAGACCATTCTCTGGGAGAATGGAGGCACCTAGTCAGTTACTAGGAATCCTCAGCCTGGGGCTGAGGGCCATTCTGATATGATGGCGGGTTTGGTTCCCACATGATCATATGTAAGTGAAATGCCTTTCCACAGATGATAGTAGTTGTGTCCTATCATGCTGGTGGATGTGAGTGTCGAGCCTTTCCACAGAAGATAGTAGTTGTTTCCTATCATGCTGGTGGATGTGAGTGCTGAGCCTTTTCACAGATGGTAGTAGGTGTGTCCTACCATGCTGGTGATTGTAAGTGTTGTGCCTTTCCACAGATGGTAGTAGGTGTCTCCTACCATGCTGGTGGATGTGAGTGCCGTGCCTTTTCACATATGATAGTAGTTGTGTCCTATCATGCTGGTGATTGTAAGTGTTGTGCCTTTCCACGGATGATAGTAGTTGTGTCCTATCATGCTGGTGGATGTGAGTGCCGTGCCTTTTCACAGATGGTAGTAGTTGTGTCCTACCATGATGGTGATTGTAAGCGTTGTGCCTTTCCACAGATGGTAGTAGGTGTTTCCTACCATGCTGGTGGATGTGAGTACCGTGCCTTTTCACAGATGATAGTAGTTGTGTCCTATCATGCTGGTGAATGTAAGTGTTGTGCCTTTCTGACATGGTGTTGGATGTGTTCCTCTCATGGTCAGATGTGAGTGCTGGGTGGGCCATTATGACTTAGGGTCAGATATAAGCGCTGAAGAAGACCTACATGGAGGCTAGGCCTACAACCAACATGAAAAAGGGCTGGCTCTATAGAACTTCCTATGACGAGAAGAATCATGAGATAGCACCTGTGATGATGACCCAATGATGATCCAGATCCAGTGATGATGATCCAACAGTGACGATCCAGATCCAGTGACGATCCAGATCCAATGATGATGATCCAGCAGTGATGATCCAGATCGAGTGATGATACAGATCTATTGATGATGATCTATATCGAGTGATGATCTAGATCTAGTGATGATGATCCATATCAAGTGATGATCTAGATCCAATATGAATATGACTTGAAGATGAAGATGATGAGAACTCGATGATGATCCAGTTGATACAGAGAAGAAGACAAGTGCTAACAAATTGTGTCGAGAGAATACCTTCCTAGTTAAGAGGGAGTGTTGATGTATTTGTAACTTCATATAGTATTCATCTGTATATCTTATGTATTGTACCCCGATGTTTATTCTGGGAAGTGTCTATAATGTATTTGAGTCATGTCATGCCCCGATGTTCCTATTGAGAGATTCAATAATGTAAACAAGTCATGTCAATTCATTGTGGGTAACCCTCCTATTGATCAAGGGTTAAAGTCCCCACAATTGTGGGGCCATAGGGTTGTTAGACTCTCCTAGAGAAGTCAGTCCTAGTGAGTTATTGTCAAGTCGGGAATTAGTATAAATAGAGAGTGAGCCTCTCTATTTATCACACACTCACTCACACTCAGTTTAGTGCATAGCTAACGGAGAAGAAGTTGCTGGGACTAGAAAGAAAGAGACTACTGCTGTCAAGAGATCATCTTACTATTTTTGGGGTTTTGCTTTTGGTGCTGATTCTATCTCTGAGGAAGTTACGGGGTTTTCTCCTTTATGGTTTCCCCGAGGAAAAACACTATGTTCATTGTCTCTTGTATTTGATTGATGTGCTTGTTATTCCCTCAGTTAAAGATCCTAATATAATGCTAGCTTAAATGATACAAATCTAACACTTGGTGCATAATTTTCCAGACCTGAGGACATCAATCGAAAGAATGATTGTATTTACATAAAATAGTAAGTGCACCATCCAACCTATACTGTAAATTTTGTAGATTAGTGGGACATGACAAGAAAGATTGCATGTCATATCAATTGCTGCAGGAGAACATAGTCGACACATACCTGATGAAAAATGATGAATAGATGCAAGCCAAGTGAGCTCAGGCACAATACCCACATGCACAATACCCTCAACCCAAGGGGGAAGAATTTTTAGAGGTTGAGGATGTGAAGGAGGTTTTGGTCATGGAAGAGGCCAAGTCATGTGTTATAATTGTGGTCAACGTGGAAAAATTTCCAAATATTATACTAATCCCACATCGACATTTTTTTATTGCAAAGCATTGGATCATACTATTGAAGAAGGTCCACAGTTGATTGCTAAGTGGCAGGATAACAACATGTGAAACCAGAACCCGCCTTAGAATGCTAATCCAAACATACATAATATTTATACTAAATCGAGGGAGCCTAATATTGATGTGATGACAAAAGGAGGTGTTGCGACTAGAGGATATCAAGAAGCACCAAACAGATAACCAAGAGTGTGATTGACATAACAAAAGAAGGTGTCATTTGATGTCCATAAAGAAACGGAAATATTCTTGGATGCTCAACATGAGTTTGTCAACAGAACTCAAGCATCGATTTCTGTAGTTGTACCGAATGAAGGACCAGTATTAGAAATGCCTCAATGATTCAAAAAACTATTTCAGAATAAACTAACAAAAAAGGTCAGTAAGTTGAAAGAATTCCTTAAAAGTTGTTTAGCATGAATAGAAGATAAATATGTTATAGCAGGACTGTCAAATTTAATTGAAGAACCTCACTTATATGTGTGACCAGAAAAAAGAGTTAACCACATTGGGAAACGATTGAAAACTGGTCATGAGCTAAGAATGAATGCCTAGATAGGTGATTACAACACAGATTATATTATTCTGGATTCTGGTTCATATGTTAATATTATTACCAGACAAACATGGGAAAGTATGGGAAATCCAAGACTAGTATGGTCTCCTATTCAACTAATATTATCCAATCAGTCAAAGGTTTTACCTATTGGTTGACTGACATAGGTTCTTGTCGAGATAGAGGGAATTCAGACTTATGCATATTTTGAGGTGATATATATTGTTGATGATACAAATATGTATCCCACACTTCTAGGTATTGACTGGTCCATTGGAAATCAAACTATTATCAATTTCAAGAAGAGGATATTAACGTTTGAGGATGCACAGCTAAGGGTGGTCACACCAATTGATCCTTTGGAAGGACAAAAGTATGTCAAGAAAGTAAATAATGAAGGAAAAGATGGATATCTGGACCACATCTAAAATATTTCTTCTACGATGGATGATTATGTGAATCCGAAGACCGATGGAAAACTCTATTGGTGAATTATTGGTTCTTGTTCATCAGATTCAAGAGAATCTCTAGAAAACTGGCAGAATCGAATACATAAAGTATCTACGCAGAAATGCGCAAGAATTACAAATTTTGTGCAACAGGTAGGTACTGAGGTATGTGATCTACCTACCTGTGAGGGGCTACCTAACCTGGAATATTTTCTTACAGAATTTGAAGATAAAGTATATGAACCTGAACGATTGTTAGCCCTGGATTTTGCATTGAAGGCTACACCCGCAAAATGGTGGGTTTTGCATAAGAAAACTATTTCAAAATGGCCTCAATGCCGAAGATTGTTGGAATTTTGATTTGGAGGAAAGATTCTATATACTAGTATGAAGTATATAGGACCGACTAATCGTGTCGAGCATATTGATCATTGTCACATGAAATGGGAGACATTCCCGCGACAGGAATGGGTCCACCAATTGATACACACTTTAGACACGATACCAAGAAAATGGTATACATCGGTTGAGCTACCATGAGGAACAATTGGGTTGGAAGATCTAGCCTCCAATTTCACACATACGTTTGAATTTGCTAATGACAATCCTTTAATTGATGTTGCTCTACAAGTAACCAGAACTAATATATTTCATGATATTTCCGTGTTGATGACAAGTTTTCATTAGACCAACACGACAACCCAACATTGGATGGAGTACTACAATATAATAGGTGAACCTGAGGATGATGATCCATGTGACATAAATATTCATGAGTATGAAGGTAATCTTGCAATCGAAGGGTCAAGTATATCAAGTGACAAGTTTCTGAATTCTTTAAAAAAAAGGATAGTAAATATTGGTTCTCCAGAGAATTCGAATTTTTCCAATATCAGAGAATACTCAGATGACGAGAATGTAGGGAAAATTACAAACCTATTAAATGAATTCCAGGATCTGTTCCCCACTAAATTTTCAAAAATGATGGGAACTGTTGGAGATCTAGGAGAAATGAAAATTCCCTTGAAGCCTGGTGACAAAACCTATCAAACAACAACCATACAGACTCAATCCAAGGTGTAAGGAAAAAGTCAAGACAGAGTTAGACATAATGTTATATGCGAGCATTATAGAACCTGTTGAAGAATATGGATGGATTAGTCATATGGTAGTGCAAGACAAGAAATTGGTGAAATCCTTATCTACGTAGACTTGAGAAAGTTGAATGATGCCTTCTTGCATGATCCATTTCTGACCCCGTTTAAAGATGAAGTATTGGAGAGGGTTGGAGGGTAAGAAATATATTCATCTACTGATGGATTATTTGGTTACCATCATATTAGGATTTCAAAGGAATATCGACACAAAACAACCTCTGCGACGGATTGGGGATGTTTCCAGTATACGGTAATGCCTTTTGGACTCAATAATGCTCCTACTATTTTTTCTAGAATAGTTGTAGCTGCTTTTAAAGATTTCATCCATAAATTTATTGAGATATACTTTGATGATTGGACGATTTTTGGGCTAGTGAAAGATCACATTGAGAGTCTCAGAATGATGCTCGACCGGTATCGACAGTTCCAAATTTCCCTTAATTCGAAGAAGTGCATTTTTGTGCCCCTTTTGGAATCTTGTTGGGTCATGTGGTTTGTCAAGATGGAATACTAATGGATCCTGCAAAGATCGTGATTATTGTCGACCTACCACCACCCTCAAAAGTGAAATAATTGAGAATTACATTAGGATATATGGGGTATTACAGAAAGTTAATTATAGAATATGCAAAGGTTACAACCCCTATGGAAAAATTGTTGAAGAAAGATATCAAGTTTCAATGGAATAAGCAATGTCAAGAAAGTCTGGATGTACTTAAGAATAAGATGGTTACATCACCTATATTGGTCTTTCCAGACTAGAAAAAGGAATTTCACATAGATGTTGATGCATCGTTTGTCATGCTGGGCATTGTACTTGCTCATCCAGGCGAAGGTTCTATTGATCATCCCATGGTATTTTCTAGTAGAAAAATGTCGACAACAGAAAACAACTATACCACGACAGAAAGATAAGGACTCGCTATGGTATATGTTCTTCAAATATTCCTACATTATTTGTTGGGAGGATACTTTAAGATGTATAAAGATAATTCCGCATTGAAATATTTGGTCAATAAGCCAGTGTTGGGGGGGAAGATTTGTCGATGGCTTCTCCTCTTCCAAGAATTTGACTTTGATATTATTGTCAAACAGGGTTGACTGAATTTAGGACTGGACCATCTGTCAAGGATAGAAAGTGGATAAGAGACTGATAATATCGATGATAGTCTTCCTACACAAAACTATTTGTAGTCAATATGTTTTATTATCACTATAGATATATTATACATCTCTTAACTACAAGATATGACCCAAAAGGATTAAGTACAACTAAGAAGAAACAATTAGTTGTAAAAGTTGCATGTTTCTAGTTGATCGCTAGACAATTATACAAGATGGGACTAGATGAAATCCTTTGTCACCGTGTCTTGGAACATGAGCGACCGATGGTATTGAATGAATAACATGTTGGTGTCGCGGGAGGCCATTATGCAGGAAAAGAATATTGTGCAAGATACTACAAGCAAGATTATGCTGGCCTACTTTGCATGTAGACGCTATAGATTATTGTCACAGGAGCCCATTATGCAGGAAAATAATAGTGTGCAAGATACTACAAGCAAGATTATGGTGGCCTACTTTGCATGCAGACGCTAGGGATTATTGTCGCAGCTGTGATATCTACCAAATAATTGGAAAACTGTCGTGATGAGATGAGATGCCACTAGTACTTAGCTGACTTTACAAGCATTTGACAAATGGGATGTTGATTTTTTCGGTCCTATTAATTCACCAAGGAAAAGAACGGGTGCACGTTATATAATAACTGCGACAAAATACTTGACTAGATGGGCTGAAGCAGCACCAGTAAAGGATTGTACTGGTGCGAATGCTGTAATATTTTTTTTCGACTATGTAGTAACCCGATTTGGATGTCCGAAGATTTTGATAAGTGATCAAGGAACACATTTTGTGAATTAGTTGATTGACAAATTAACTAAATAATTACATATTCAACACCATATCATCCACAAGCGAATGGTGTTGTTGAGGAATTCAATAAGATTCTATAGATTGCATCGACAAAAATATGTAATGTTCAAAGACATGATTGGGATCAAAAAATATCCACGGTATTATGGGATTAGCGCACAGCCTGTAAAAAGTTGAAAAACCAAAGTCCATTTAGATTGGTTTATGGATAGGAAGCTATCATACCTTTAGAATATATTGTACCCAGTCTAAGGATAGTCATGATTACTGAAATGACCTATGTTGGTGTTACCGAAGAAATATTATTGCGGTTGCTAGAGTTAGAAGAAGATCGATTGTCACAGCCTATCATTAGAATGTCGATGTTGGCCACTTTTCCCCACTCACGTGACCCAGGTTCTATGCAGCCCATCGATCCAACAACTACCCAAGATACCGGCCCGATAGAGCAAGCCCCATCGGCAACACCTACGAAGCAGGCGTAGTCTCACCCGAGATATCTCATAGATGGGTAACCACCGGAACCATGTTTCTGCGATTGTTAGGGAAGTATAGTCCCTTGGTTCACAGCCAAGGAGCTCAATGAAGACAGCAGGACGGCTGGACAGAGGATTCGGTTCTGTGCGATTGATCACAACTGTATGTCATCGTGCATGACTTTACTTTCCTTTCCACCTTGCAGCTGGTGCAACTGATTCACGTCAATCGGCTCTACAACTTAAGTCGGGATTCATAACAGGAATTATACAGAATGATATATATACAGTTTCAATTCAACAAGGCATTATGTTCATCCATTTACCAATTGCAAGAAACTAACAGAGACTGAAACACAATTAACATTATATGGAAAGCAACTAGTAATCAATCACATAAACACTCACCACATCAACCATTCATTCAGACACAAGAAATAACTTGGAAACCCATCTGGGAAAAACCACCAAGGTGCTCTTCATCTGGCATGAGAAAGGATATAGCACCTTGCAGTCTGCGAGATACAGACTGATCTTGATATATGTCTTTAAGTTCAGACTCATAGTTCTCATGCTCTCTGGTTCGCTCTTCTACTCTACTCCTACTCCTAGCGGTCTGCTCACACTACAGTCAGATCCGCGGCTCAATAGCCCCTCTAATGCTACCATACTCTTCCTGACTCTACTCCTCTTTTGATCACTATGAAATTACAACATAACTGACATCCCCTCCATGAATTACTGTTGAATAACAAACTACTACTGGAAACTGAACAGGGATCAACGAAAACCTCACAGACCAACCTTCTAACCATTGCATCCCTCCTATTTATACTAATTTACATGGCCACGCAGGGCCAACTGCATCTCATCAATTTGTTAGTCGTCACCATTAGCCACCCCTTTGGTTATAGCTGTGGTGATCATGACTTGACATGAGGCACTATCGGCGTGACTTACAAATATCTTCTCATACGTGCGTAGTTGCAGGTTTACGCCGTCTTATACGACCATGATCTGGATTCTGCATCTGTCACTTTCTGACCATTTCCCCCTTGTGCACTTCTACGCTTTCCATTCCTTTGCCACGCACCTCTCCATTCTGGCTTCGCGGGCCCTTTTCGTCCTTCGCGATCTTCCCTTGCTTCTATCGCGCGCGTAGCACATTTTCGTTGGTTGTGCATGCAAACTTCCTTCTTATGCCCCTTTCCTGGGCCAACAGGCCCCCAACACTCACCTGTGGCTCGTACCGAGCCACGAAGAAAGGGACATATGAGAGGCCTAACCTGTGTGGTATCTTTTGATTTTTTATTTTTTTTTGCGCGCAGCTTCGGCTGCATCTTAACTTGCACATCCTGCTCCTTGCTCTCTTTTTTTTTTTTTTAGGTTCCTTCAAGGAAACTTTTTCATAGACTTAGGTGCGTTGTAGGGTAAGCACATCGATATAGCTTGTTTCTTGGCACCATTTAGAGGATGGGTAACGAAGGATTCGATTTCAGAGTTCGCTTGAGCCGACAAGGTAAGCTTATGCGCTTCTTATTGAGAGAAAGATCCCTACGAACATGAATGTTGTATTTGCTCTAGGACTCTCTCATCATCTTGTCATAGTCCACCTCCAATTTCACCAAGGGTGGTTAGTGTCCCATTTCAACACAGTAATCCAAGTGTCCTTGGCTCTTCCGCCATTCTCATGCTCCTGGGGTTTGATGCGTGGTTGTTGTGGGTTGCTGTGGCTGGTTCTCTTGCTGCTCTTCTTTGAGTTTCTCTCCTCTGCAGCTTGTTCTTCACCACATTTTTTTCCATAGATATTAACTTTGAATACTTGTGCATATTGAAAATTAGACAAGCCCTGCTATCCAGGGTGGTGGAGGTGAGTGATTTGCCACACTTTGACAAATTTCACCTAAGTAACAGAGAGTACAAGCCGACACTTGCCCGTTGCACACTTTAGGTCGCCTGCTTGGGTATATGCAATGAAGTGACTATTGGGCGGTTTATTGTTCATGATTTTTGTTGGTTCTGTCGCAATCCTACAACATAATAGTTTACGTCTTTTGGACACTCTTTTTTTTTTTTTACACGTGTCGTAGTAAGGTTTCAGGCAACTGTCGTTCACCAAACTTGCGACGTGGGTACCATCGAATTTTTTGGAGTTGTGTGGTGCCTATATCCATAGTTTGTGTGATGGTAGATGGCCTTAGCCAAGTTTCTTTTAGGTTGTGTAGGTGTTTGAATACTCTATTGTCATAGTGTAGGATAAGTCTTCCTTCTGCGGATGGCTTCACCCTGATATCCATTTACCAATTGCAAGAAACTAACAGAGACTGAAACACAATTAACATTATACAGAAAGCAACTAGTAATAAATCACATAAACACTAACCAAATCAACCATTCATTCAGACACAAGAAATAACGTGGAAACCCATTTGGGAAAAACCACCAAGGTGCTCTTCATCTAGCATGAGAAAGGATATAGCACCTTGCAGTCTGCGAGATGCATACTGATCTTGAGATATGTATTTAAGTTCAAACTCATAGTTCTCATGCTCTTTGGTTCTCTCTTCTACTCTACTCCTACTCCTAGCGGTCTGCTCACACTGCAGTCAGATCCGTGGCTCAACAACCCCTCTAATGCTACCATACTCTTCCTGAGTCTACTCCTCTTCTAATCGCTATGACATTACAACATAACTGGAATCCCCCTCCATGGATTACTATTGAATAACAAAATACTACTGGAAACTAAACAGGGATCAATGAAAACCTCACAGACCAACCTTCTAACCATTGCATCCCTCCTATTTATACTAATTTACATGGCCACGTAGGGCCAACTGCATCCCGACAGTCTATTAGTCATCACCATCAACCACCCCTCTGGTTACAGCTGTGGTGATCATGACTTGACACGAGGCACTATCGACCTGACTTACAAATATCTTCTCATATGTGTGTAGCTGCAGGATTGCGCCGTCTTATACGGCCATGATCTGGATTCTGCATCTGTCACTTTCCGGCACTTGCCATTCCTTTGTCGCGCACCTCTTTGTTCTGCCTTCGTGGGCCCTTTTCATATTTTGCGATCTTCCTTTGCTTCTATCGTGCACACGGCACATTTTCCTTGGTTGTGCACGCGAACTTCCTTCTTATGCCCCTTTCCTAGGCTAACAGTCGAGAAGGAGCGATAGAAATATTAGCATGACTGCCATATTAAGTATAAGCAGTTTCAAGTTGGAGGTCTTGTTATCGTATATGACAGTAAGTTTTTGAAGGATCCCGATAAGCTTAGAACACATTAGCTAGGACCATATGTTGTCATTCATATTGGTGAAGGAGGAGCAGTTCAATTGCAGAAGTTAGATGGTACACCCTTCAAAGGTTTAGTAAATGGAAGTCAGATAAAGCCTTATCAAGATATCCGCACTTTGGTCGATTGATAATTCAACAATTAAAAAAAAATACTGTTTTTGTCGCAATTCTATGAGTGTTTTTGTCCCAAGATTATGAGTGTTGAAAAAGAAAAATTGTTGTCACAAACTATATGTCTGTCGCAAAAACAAATCGGGGTCACAGACTATATGTCTTTCGCAAGAGAATAATTGTTGTCACATGAGGGATTTTTTTTCGCAATTGACAATTGGTTGACAACTAATTTAAGGTAATGGGAGATTTCGACGGCATGCTTTTTGGTCACATATACCATTAATGCACAATAACTACTATGGATATGACATGCAAAGTGAGGGTTTGGCTGGTGGTTTCCTTCACATGATTAGAAATATTGCTCCATGTGACCAAATTTGCCACCACTATTTTCCATTTATTACAGGATCCTGCGAGAAAAAAAGGTTCTCGCATGCATCAAACTACTTCATCTTCACGTCGAAGCTTGGTCATTTCATTGCATTTGACTACTTGAAATTTTGTGATGAGCGGTCTATCTACAACCATTTGATTTGAAGTTGTTTTATCAGACCATGGTCATTTTTGTCTCTAGCAAAAGCATTGTCCAAGAATCAGGCGTCGAGATTCCATCACCTACACCCATTATGGAAGAAAATACATAATTTCTTTGACAGTCACCACTGATTCCACAAGTTTTTTTACGGCTAGACCTTCCCGACTCATCAAGAACGAAACACTCTGGCTGCGGAATTGGTCGCAAACCAAGCACAACAACTCCACTTGATGCTGAAGCAATAAGATATGGGTCAGCTAGATTGTTGTTTGATTATGTCCCACTAAGGCCACAAGAGGCACCAGAGGTTAATATTGGTAAAAATTCCGAATATCAGTTAGTAACATCAGCCATACCAAAAGTAGTTCATGTCACAGTGAACATTATCCCAAATTTGAAGAAGATGGGGTTTAACGACCATGACCTACGCAAGTTTTCCAAACTTGACATGAAGACGTATATGAATACTGTTCATGAGACTGAGGATGGACCTATTCACATGGTCCCAATGGAGTGGGCCAAAGGATTACATAAATCCAGATTGTTGTTGTTGATGCATATGCCACACTTTGGTCGCACAACCGAAGTGAACACATGTGTGAAGCAGTTGTTGCTCTACTTTCATCGAGGGTTCAGATGGATTTCCAAAAAAATATCAATAGACATTAAGTTCACATAATCCATTACAGTACTTCCTCTTGCAGGGGTCGATCCAGTGCCCTTCTTCGCTAGAAAGGATTAGGATATAGCTTTGACCACCATAATGAAGGATAAGTATAACATGTTGAGAGATAAGAGAGGTTTTCCATTTCCTCTATCAATGACATTGTCGTCCAGTTTGTTGCTAAATTTTTATTCGGCAATATTTTAAGGAAGATGCGACCGAACTAGTGCACAACCAGAACAATCGTTGTGACAGAGAAGTGTGTAGAAGGAATCCAGATGAACTGATCGACATATTTATTGAACGATTTGTTAGCAGATGTTGAAGATGCACAGGAAAAGGGTAATCCCTTTAATTATCCTAAATTTTGATTTAATTTCATTTGTCTCATGGGAATAAACTCCAAACTAGCAAGGGTTAGATGTCCATGTACCATGCTGAGGAGCAAGATACCAGAATCTCTGGTATGACAAAGACAATCCGCAAAGACAAAGAGATAATAATGTGGAATTTTATTTGCAAGGAGAAGCACTCTGATAGTATATTCAAAAACAAGTTAGAATAACTGAGGAAATCGTTAAAAGGTTTCACAGTATCATCATATTTTCGGTTGGGGATGACCATATATTTTTGCAGTGGCAGAAAGATCCACAAAACCAATGGTTAGCTACACAATTTTAGCTATCCGCTGAAGAATTTGTCACGATTATTTAGGATTGGACCAAAGAATGGAGACAACCTATCACAAAGGATCAAATATCCGTAGAAGAAGATCCATGACAGGATGACCCAACAAATAAGTAGAATGGAACTTAGGGAGGAAATCCACCCGCAGAGGAAATCCCAAGAAGATCTCCCTATGAAAGTCAAAATGAATCTAGTGCAACCCCAACAGATCCAAAGTTGGGGGATAAAAGAAAACGATATGAAAAGTCTGAAAAGAGTTGCAAGAAGAGAAAGTTCGACAAGACAATTGAATGGTTGGTCTTACTAATGACAACTATAAACTTCTTTCAGATAGAATGGAGGAAATTGCAAATTAAAGGTGCAGAAATATGGATAAAAGACACACCGAATTGGTAAGCAACACCACATATTTACTTCAGACGCTTTGTACTACAGTTAAGGAATTTAGAGTAGTGGTTGAGCATGAGCCGTATTCGACTGGGTCGTAGGAAAAAGCAGGCACATCTGAAGAGCAACATAATGAAGTACCGTCGACGCCTCCACACAAAAATTTAGGTGAATTCAATGACAATTAAATTAGGGACCACAAAATACAATGTCATGATCAAGGATATTGGTCATGTGACTTTTGAATTTTCCGTGGTACCAATGTATCTACTGCATGTTATTCAACAAACCGCAGTAGAGTACATGAAGGAAAGAGAGCATGGGTTGCTTGGCCAACTCAACACATCAAAGAAAACCATTACGTCACTGAAAAATACAGTTGAGGAGACTAAGAATAAAGAAAAAACTGGGTAGGATGACAAATAGCGACTTGATGCAATTGTTACACTCACTTGTAGTAGTTTCACTAAGGAAGGGATTACACCCAATATGTTTTCTGAAGCAAACATTTTTCGACTGGGTGAGGTAGTTGAGAACCTCCGCAAACAAGTCGCAGAGTTGGAATCAAATAAGACTCCCAGTACACCTCTAGAAGTACTAGAAGAGTGACTAAAAGAAACAACTAAGGCTGCACAGAAGATTGAGGAGGCAGAGGCACTTTGTATCAAAGCATTCGAATAGCTTTCTTAGACATGGGAAGCCTTGATAGATGATACAGAGCTAGAACATGTTACAAAGAAGCTGCATAATATTGATGAAGCTGACTTTAATAAACTAGAGAATTAATTGAATAAGTTTCCAACAGTGGAAAATATTACCAAGGCTGTCGATCTTAAGAGATAACAACAACAAGTAGCTAAATTGCGGACACAACAACAACAAAGAACAGATCATGTCACACAGCTACAGGTGGAAGCAGAAAATGTTACAAGTATCATTCAACATATTCATGAAAACGTGCGACAAGTTTTGGACACTACAATAATAACAACTTCATAACATACCAGTTCCAAACTTGTGGACCAAATGAGGAAAGTACAGGAAGAGGTGCGACAAGAAGCAGACCAGGTCGTTAAAGTATTTCAATATTTTTAGAGAAAAATCGCACCAATAAAAATATTAGACTAATGTGGCTCGGGACAAACCACTGTTTAGTGTTGGGGGCCTGTTGACCCTAGGAAAAGACAAGAAAAGATAATCAGAATCATGTTCGGAAAGATGAATATTCTGGTCACAAGACAAGGAAAGACGACGATGAAAGGAGAGGTTGTTTTCAAAAGACAATACACTGATAAAACCTACTTTGCAGACTACTGAGGAGAATGTTATAGAGTATAACATTGGTTCTGAAAATCATCCTAAGATGATAAAAATGTCAAAATTGATGTCAGAAGAAGAAAGGAGAAAATATGTTGGTTTGCTGAAAGAATTTGTGGACATTTTTGCTTGGTCGTATCATGATTTAAAAACATATGATACTAACATAATTCAACACAAAATTCCTCTGAAACCAAATACTAAGCCTTTCAAACAAAAGCTTAGAAGGCTTAACCCAACATTGCTGCCAGTAATTGAAAAAGAGGTAAAAAAATTACTAGATGCAAAAATTATTGTACCTCTAAGATATTCATCATGGGTTGCGAATTTGGTGCCTGTACGTAAGAAGAATGGAGAGATAAGACTTTGTGTAGATTTCTGCAACTTGAATAGATCTTGTCTGAAAGATAACTATTCATTACCAAAAATACATCAGATTTTGTAGAGGGTTGTAAGATCTCACAAAATTTCAATGATTGATGGATTTTCTAGTTATAACCAGAATGCAGTACAGCCGGAAGACCGAGAAAAAACAACATTTACAACTCCATGGGGGACCTTTATGTATGATAAAATGCCCTTTGGGCTTATGAATGCAGGTGCCACTTTTCAGAGGGCTATGGATATAGCTTTTGTGGGTGAAAATGAAAAATTTGTAGTGATATATCAAGATGATATCACAGTCTTTTCCAAGTCTGATGAAGATCATCTAAAACATTTGAGACAAATTTTTATTAAATGCAGAAAGTTTGGTTTATCATTAAACCCAAAAAAGTCTCACTTTTCTCTGACAGAAGGAAAATTGTTAGGGCATATTGTTTCTACTGAAGGAATAAAGATAGATCCAGAGAGAGTCAAGGCCATCTTAAAGATCGGAATTCCTAGAAATAAAAAGGAAATTCAATCTTTCATTGGAAAAATCAACTTTTTAAGATGGTTTATTCCTAATTTTGCAGAAATTATCAAGCATATTATTGAGATGCTTAAGAAGGATAGGGAGGTTAAATGGTCAAACCAGGCTAAACAATCATTTGAAGCCATAAAGCAGGCATTAATAGAAGCACCAGTATTGATAGCTCCTGATTATACAAAATATTTTGCAATTTTCTCATTTGCATCAGAAGACACTATAGCTGTTGTATTATTACAAAAGAACTCAGATGGTTTGGAACAACCAATTTCCTTTTTCAGTAAAACATTAAGAGACTCGGAGCTTAAATATAATATAATGGAAAAACAAGCATATGCATTAGTTAAAGCTCTTAAATTCTTCAGAATATATGTTTTACATTCTAAGGTTTTGGCATATGTTCCAAATTCAGCAGTCAAGGAGATTTTAGCACAGCCTGACAATGAAGGAAAAAGTGGCAAATGGATAGCTAAGGTGATGGAATATGATGTGGATATTAAACCAACAAAATTGGTAAAAGGCCAGGGATTAGCTAAGCTTCTAACATAATCAAATTGTCAGGTTTTAAATCTTCATGTGATGGTAGAACATTCAGACCAGGATATGGCAACAGAATACAGTAAGCAGTAGGTTTATAGCAGGTATGGTGAGTCTAATTGGTATAAAGATATTGTATATTTCCTTTTGTGCTTACAATGCCCTATGGAACTGAATAGAAATGCATGTAGATCATTAAAACTAAAAGCAATGAAGTATGTTTTAATAGATCAGGTTTTGTACTGGAAATATCTTGGAGGAATATTGTTGAAATGTTTGGAGAAATCGGAATTTGATGCTGTTATTTCAGAATTACACAGTGGATTATGTGGAGGGCACAAGTATTGGAAGGCAGTTGCTTTTTAAAATACTAAGAGCATGATATTATTGGCCTACCATTTTCTCAGATGTGTATCATCAGGTTAGATCATGTGTGGAGTGTCAAAAGTTTGCAGGTAAGCATAAACTTTAGTCCTTACCCTTGAAGCCTATTTCAGTAAATGGTCTATTTCAGCAATGGGGTTTAGACTTCATTGGTGAAATTCATCCTCCTTCTAGTGGACAGAATAAATGCTTTCTAACTGCTACTGATTTTTTCACTAAATGGGTGGAGGTAGTGCCTACAAGGAGAGCAACTGAACAAGTCATAATTAATTTCCTTCAGGAAAACATTCTTGGTAGGTTTGGATGCCCTAGGAAATTAGTCACTGATAATGCTCCTACTTTTAAATCAAGAAAGATGGTGAAATTTTGTGAAGAAAATAATATTAATTTGAAAAATTCCACACCATATTACCCACAGGGTAATGGATTAGCAGAATCCAGTAATAAAAACATTGTAAACAGTATCAAGAAAATGTTATTTGAGAATAAAAGGAGTTGGGATACCAAATTAAAATTTGCTCTTTGGGCCGATAGAGTAACTATTAAGAAGTCAATTGGGACATCCCCTTTCCAATTGGTATATGGAATTGATGTTGTTTTCCCTGTTCAATTAGTGACTCCAGTCATTAAATTTATGTAAGAAATAAAAGAAGAACATGATGATATAAGAAGAAGAATGTTTCAGATAATTTAATTGCAGCAGGAGAGAGAAGCTATCGAAAATACAGGTGAGAGGCATAAAAGAAGAATGAAGGAAAGCTTTGATAAGAAAGTTAAAAAAGATATGTTTGCAGTAGGTGACCTTGTTCTCAGGTGGGATGCACGAAAGGAAGAAAAAGGTAAGCATGGGAAGTTTGATAATTTATGGATAGGGCCTTTTTCAGTGATCAAGATCCTGGGAAACAACACTTTTGTTTTGCAAAATTTGAATGGTGAGGAGATTGCAGGTCCAGTCAATGGACATTTTTTAAAGAATTTTTAGACATATTGAGGGATAAAGGGTCATTGTACATATTCACTGTATATATCATTTTTCTTTGAATAAAGACTCCATCCCAATAAGACAGAAAAGACTTTAGCAGATTTCTGAAGGCACAGGTCAACATGTTCTCAAAGTTTCACAGGGAAAACTTTGTCCCCAGATGGAGCCAAATGTTATCTCTAAGGTTGTTTGATTTTTTATCTTAGGGTTTTTTATTATGATGAGTTTTTGTTTTTAACTTTTTACATTGTTTTACACCTTATTTTTGATTGAATGCCTTTATTTTTTATATTTTTCTTATTATATCTTTTGAAGCCTCAAAATCGTCACTCATTTAAAGCTATGAACCTATGTTAAGTGCAAGAGGTTTGATATTATGAATTGGATTGTTAAAACTGGCAGCATTTTTCAAACTGGCATCATTTCTCAAACTGGCAGCATTTTACAAACTGGCAGCATTTCTTCAATGAGTATTTCATTAATGTTGTTATTTATAAGTACCATTGGGTGTAAAAAATATGACCATGAAACTATGGTATATATAAACATATTCATAGTTGACAGACTCGGTACTTGGTATAATTACTCCTTGAAAGCAGTCCTATTTTAGAAATAATGTGTTACATCGTGTCACTCATTGTCTTGCATAGCTGTTTTGCATATGGAATCGAGGCACTTCATGTAATGAGTACTGGTACCAACAATGGCAACTTTGACTGATTGAATATGATATTTTATTTTCCTTAAAAATTGTCATGTTATTATCCTCGAAAGACCTTTCGAACCTGGTGAATATCATTTAGAGAACCGTTTCTATGCTGTGAACATTTATTGTTCAGGATCCCAAAAATTGGATGGTTAAAACAATGAAAAATTGTGTACAGTAGTTCTGAAGTAGCAGGGGTTTGTTTTAAATCCTGTATTCTCGTTCTTGAAGAGGCAAAGTTTACATTGTATAGATTTTTGCATTTGAATGTAAACTGTTGCAGCATAAATTCTTTTTGGAAGTATATATTGTGAAAGGGTTGAAGAAATGTCAAAGATAATAGAGGAAGAGGATTCAAAAATCATGGTGAGAAGAAAACCAGGAGGCCTGATTTGCAGATTGGAGCCCAATAACACAGAATGGATACTGAAGTTTCCAAGATCAGCCCAATTGATGAAGAATTTTGGATGGTTTGCTTTCTGTGAAAAATTACAGGGTTATCATTCACAGGTAACTATGGCTTTTATCATAAACTATAAAGATGAAATGGTTCAAATCAAAAGCTTAACAGTTAGGGTAAATGAAGAGTCTATTGCTAAAGCAATAGATGTTCTGGCACAGGAATAAATATGGTTTAAGCAACAGGACTTTCAAGGAGATTATAGTGAGTTTTTAATGCCAGGTTTTGAGAAATTAGACTGGAAAAATGGTATCCATGTGAGCAAAATAAAGCATAGCTGGAAAATTCCTTTAGAAATGGTGCAAAATTACATTACATGCGATGGTCAGTATGACAAGGTTCTCAAATGCCATTTAAGGTTGCTGATGCACCTCAGTGGAAGCTTGCAGCTCAATCTCCCATTCTACCTATTGAAAATCCTGCAAAAGATGATTGCATGGGTTCAGGGCCATCCAGAGCATACTGCTCGTTCAGTATACCATCAGGGTTTAATAAAACTATTGATTGTTTCACAATTGCACAGGGAAGGACGAACTTGGGAAAATCTACTGATAGAGCTAGGGTTCGAAGAAAATACTAAAGAGAAAGCAAAAAGGGTTATGGAAGACTCGGACCAGCAAACAAAAAATCACAAAAAACAAATTGAAGCTGTTGTAGAGGAAGGTAAGGGTTTTACAGAGAAACCAATTCAAAATAGTTTGTGTCCTGAAACTTCATTCACAGATGAAAACCATGAAAAGTTAAGTGTTATGTTAAAGAATATAACTTCAAAAAATGAAGCTCATGATCAGCTGTTGAAGTTAGAAAGAAGGGATGTAAAGCCTAGGACTAGGTTAAGAAGGAAGTTGCAGGCAAAGATGAAATCAACACATGAAGACTGTGAGGAAATCGTGATGATAGATGATGCTTTCAGTGAAGAGACTATACATACATCTAAAGGTCACTATTGTTTAGATAATGAGAAGTTCATTGATATTCAAGGAGTTGCAGGGTTTATACCATAAATCTTTTGCACAAACAAACAAGTTGATTCAGAGGATTGCTCAGCATCAAGGATTCTACAGGAAGAGGAGGTCCATATGAAAGAAGAAGACCTTGAAATAAATCCAAAATTAAACCAAGTCAAGAAATCTTTGCAGACATACAAGGAGCAAACTAGGTTTTTACAAAACATTAATGAAAATTTAATGACAGCAAATAAAAGACTTCGAGAGGATCTGGAGGATAAGGAGGCAGATTATCAGAAATTGTTGTCAATATCTAAAGATATTCTAAAGGAAAAAATAACCATCTAGAAGTAGCTCGAACACATGAAGGCTTAGAGTAAGGAGGAGAACAAAGATGTTGAGTTTGCCAGGTTGCAAAAGCGGTCCCAGGTTTTAAGTGATCTAACTATCTTGGCAGAGGCTTCTAAAAGTCTTTAGATTTAGAGTTATAGTTTGCTTTTGAAAGCAATTTTGTTTGTTGATAGATGTCTCTTTTATTTTACACTTGTATTAAGAACTGTTTAAATGGGATTGACCTTTCTATTTTTGAAAGAGCTCGATCCATAGAAGTAGGATCTTATAGCTATCTTAGAAAAGTAGATATTTTGTATATAAGGATAGTAGCTAGATTGGAAGGTGTGGCAATTGGAGTGATGGAGATCCAGTTTTGATAACATTCAGTATGACATGAAATACTCTACATCTTCAATACAGGTTCTGCTTTGATATGAGTATGATTATGATTTGACTGTGTATTTTATGAATTGTATTTCTTGTGATTTATCCTGTATATGGTCAATTGAATCCTATTACATGATTCTTATGGTGAAATACAGTTATATTTTAAACTTTTAATAACAGAGTCAGTCTCATTTCATAAATTCATGATTGTAGTTCCTTTGATATTGGATTTTGTATTTTGTTTTATGTTATACAGTTCTTTAATGATTATGTGATTTCCCTATAGCTTTGATTACATACCAGCCCAATTTTTTATCTTGATTTCATTGAATTATATTTTTGAAAAAGATTTCTTTAAGCTTGAACCCCTATAGTCTAGGTTCAACAAAAGGGATAACATCTTCTGGCGCCATTGCTGGGGACGGATAAAGGAAAGGACATCTTCCCTGGGTAATCGACATTCTTATGAAACTGATTTTGTAGGGTGAACAAAATTAGTTAGACCTGTTATAGACTACATTAGTCACCTATAAAAATTTACAGTGGCTTCAAAAAAGATAGGAACTCGAGGAAATCCCTCATCCCTTTTAAATCCAGGAGTCTCGGATCCTAAGCAGTTATTAAAGGAGGCTATGAGAAATTTAATTTCCACTTCATCAGAAAAATTCAAATAGCCTACAGCCTTGGAGATCCCTGAATCTTCATCTATCCCAGTTCCTTCTTTTGACCCACATTCAGAAAAAGGAAGAGAAGAGTTAGACCTATTATTTACCCCTTCCCAAATTGATAATTTCCATGTATTTACAAATACTTAGCCGTCAGAGAAGGTTAAACTTGAAGCATTGCAAACATGAGCTTCTTCTTTATTTTCAACCCACATTCCTTTTGTTAAGACCATCCCAGTGAATCAGTCAAATCCTGGTAATTTGTCTCCCTCATCACAACATTCAAGCACCTTTCAATCTAATATAAGTTCAAACATTTCCAATCCTAGAATCGCTCAACCTCAAAATCGAATGGCTACTATGGTAGCAACAAGATATGCCCCACTGGTTTTACCCCAGCCTTTCAATGCTCTTCCAGCAGGAGATTATCAAAAATGCCTTCCAAGATTTAATGGCCAAGGAGATGCTACTGCAGAGGAACACTGGAATACATTCTATAGTTATGCAGACAATCACAATTTTGAACATGAGGATGTTTGGATGAAAGTTTTTGTTCAAAGTTTAGATGGAGAGGTCAGAAAGTGGTTTAGAGAATTACCACCAAACTCTATAGATGGTATAGATGCTTTAGAAGAAGCATTTATGAGACAATGGGGGGACACTAAAGATTATTTGTATTACATGATAGAGTTTGGATCATTAAAAAGAAAAAAGGATGAAGCTGTGGGAGATTTTTCCAAAAGATTCAATAAAATGTACAGTAGGATTTCAGTTGAAATAAAACCCACCGAGACATCAGCAAAGTTAGCTTATGCAAACTCATTTGATCATGAGTTTTCTTTGCTATTGAGAGAAAGAAAATCTGTGTCACTTCAAAATATGCAAAATGCAGCATTAGAAGTAGAGTCAAATATTTTAGCCTCAAATAAACTCAAAGAGGAAACATAACATCAAATTGTAGATAAAAAGGGTAAAAAAGAAATCATTACATTAGAGGAAATTTGGGGTCTAAAATGGGCCTTCTAAGGAAAATAATAAAAAAATCCACATCACACTACAAATATGCCATGTGACATTAAATCTAATGAAAATCTAATGAAAGTCAACCTAAATCGTCTCATAAATGTTAGTTGACAACTATATTGAGTTAATGTAGAGTTAAGAGATATTGGTCAAAAATATTAATGAAATATTTAGATTCTTGTGCACACATAATAAATGATAGAAAACTTTTGAATTTTATATTATTATTTTTTTAAATGAATAGACTACTTTTTATATATTTAATAAATGTAAAACTCAAATATATTCATTTATAATGAAAAATATAATTATAATAGTATTAAAAAAAAAAAAATCACTATTATTTTTTTAAATAATTTTATATTAATTCATCTAAAACATATTACTTCACATAAAATAAAAAGCAATAAACTATGTATATTCATATTATTTTTTATATTAATATAATAAAAAAAACGTGTGGTTTAATGGGTAGGTAGGTAAGAGAGATATAAAGTGAAAACAAATTTTATTATAGTTTTAGTAACATTAAAAATAGTTTTTATTTTTTATTTTGTTAGTATTTAAATGTTTTATTTATTTTTGGAGGTAATAATTAAATATATTTATTTTTTAAATATTATTTAATAATATTAAAAATACTAAATATCTTTTATTTAGTATTTCAAGATAAGTCTATTTAAAATTAAATATTATTTAGTTTTCTTTTTAAAAAATTGATTAATAAATGTTTTAAGTATTTCAAAATGCTTCCACTACAATTTTAATTAATGCGAAGGTTATGTTTTAGAGGAGTTGGAAGTAGTAATCAAATAAAATATTCTATATTTATTAGTTAAAGTTTATTTATCTTATTTCGAGGTGATCTTTTCAAGAACTTAACTAAGGTGAGGTTGATATGGAGTTAGTTATTGTCAAATAAAAATATGACACGTAAACATTATGTGTCCAGCTCAACCATAATGGTTGACCAAAGATATTGAAATTCTATTGGTTTAAAAATTCAACTCAATCCAGCTCATCCATGGCACAATTTTTTATAAGGCCCATTTTAGACCCCAAATTTCCTCTAATGCATCCAGCCATACAGGAAGATCTTCAGACAGTAAAATGGAAGAAATGAATAAAATTATAAAAAAATTGTCTGCTAAGATTGATAGGTTGGAAATGGGAAATAGAAATTAGAATAAACCTATAGCAAAAGGTGAAAGAAATCAAAATCAGTTTAGAAGACCTTTTGCTCCTAGGTTTTTTCCAAGAGAAAGACGAAATAATGATATTCAGAGAGACAGGCAAGAAAATGAAGAAAAAAGGATTCAACCTCCTTTTCAAAATAATAATGTCAGAGATGATGAATCATATGAGATAGATGAGGGGGAGTTAGATGATTTGGAAGAACAGGAACATAATATTAGTCAGTTTGATGATGATTCTTCTTCTCATTTTCTAACTAGAGCCGATTATCATTATGCTACAGAATTAGATCATTATGAAGAGGATGATTATCAGATGTCTATGCCTGAAGTTTGTCAAGAAATACCACAAAAATCATATGGTCTTAGATCAGGGCTAAAACATGCAGCACAAGCTAAAAAGTTGGTGAAAGCTCATATTATTAAACAGAATATGTCTTCAAATCATAAACAAATTGTAAAAGAAAGAAAAGATGAAGTGGTAAAGATTGAGGAGGTGAATAAAGCTGTAAGTGGTTTCAGTTTGGAGCATGAGCTTAATAAAGTAAAAATCCATGTGCCTTTAACAGAATTGATTAAAATTAAAGTTTACAGGGAAGCAACTTTTAAAACTTTTAAAAATGCAGTGAATTCTACTCCTATCCCATCTGATGAGATTAATTTGCAAGATGAAAAACCTACTATTATTGTGGGGTCAAAAACTTTTGATTAGCCTGATGATAATTTAGAATATCCTCCTCCATTTTATGTAACCTTTTCAGTACATGATCAACTATTGCATAATTGTCTGTTAGATTTAGGAGCTTCACATAACCTCATGCCAAAAGCAGTCATGGAATCTTTAGGACTGAGTGTTACTAAACCATACCATGATTTGTATGCGTTTGATTCTAGGGCAGTGAAGTGTATTGGGGTAATCAAAGATCTGGTGGTGAATTTAACTTAGGTACCTATGAAGAATGTATTGATGGATATAATTGTAGCAGATATTTCTCCTAAATTTGGTATGCTATTGTCTAGATCCTGGGCAAAGAAAGTGGGAGGAACTCTGCAAATGGATCTTTCATATGCTACAATTCCAGTATTTGGAGGAGAATTCAGAAGACTTTACAAAGAAGTTCAGATGGCATATTCGGTAAGTGATAGTAGACACCCTAATAATCATCTGATCTATTCAATTGATGAAAATCTTGGTTCTTGTATGTTGCAATTAAATGATGAAATTGAAGGGGTTTTACAAGTACAGAAATATATTCCAGTTCAGGTAAAGAAATAGGAACCAGATGGCTTATGGCAGATGTATTTTGATGGTGCATCAAGTAAGGAGGGGGCAGGAGCAGGAGTATTATTGATTTCAGCTGGAGGTGAGGTTATTTCTCTTATGTACAAATTGGAATTTAAAACAACAAATAATACTGATGAATATGAGGCTTTGATTCTTGGGTTAAGAGCAGCAAAAGACTTTGGTATTAAAGAACTTGCTGTATTTGGCGACTCTGAATTAGTAATTCAACAAATAAAAAGTGTTTACCAGGTAAAGCAGTATTTATTGAAAGTTTATAGGAATGAGGCTTGGGATTTAATTGAAAATTTCTTTATAGCTTTCAATATAACTTTTGTTCCAAGAGAATACAATAAGACAGTTGATTCCCTAGCCTTAGCAGCAGCCTATTTCAAAGTTCCAAAGGTAACTCATTTGAAATACCCAATTGATGTAAGGTACAGACCCTATGTCCCAGATAATATCCAACATTGGAAAGTTTTTAATCATGATCAGGAAATAAAAGAATTTTTGGAGTTAGTAGGTGAATTCTCAGATGATACAGTTGATCATGAACAGGATTTTGAATGGATAGAAAATGAACCTTGCAGAAATAATTCAATTGCTGATCACAAAATTGTTGAGTTAAAAGGGAATTTTATTCATAAGGGACTTGTTCCATTAGAGAGGTTGTTTTCAAAAGATGATACACTGATAAAACCTACTTTGCAGATTACTGAGGAGAATGTTATAGAGTATAACATTGGTTCTGAAAATCAGCCTAAGATGATAAAATTGTCAAAATTGCTATCAGAAGAAGAAAGGAGAAAATATGTTGGTTTGCTGAAAGAATTTGTGGACATTTTTGCTTGGTCATATCATGATTTAAAAACATATGATACTAGCATAATTCAACACAAAACTCCTCTGAAACCAAATATTAAGCCTTTCAAACAGAAGCTTAGAAGGCTTAACCCAACTTTGCTGCCAGCAATTGAAAAAGAGGTAAAAAAATTACTAGATGCAAAAATTATTGTACCTCTAAGATATTCATCATGGGTTGCGAATTTGGTGCCTATATGTAAGAAGAATGGAGAGATAAGACTTTGTGTAGATTTCCGCAACTTGAATAGATCTTGTCTGAAAGATAACTATTCATTACCAAAAATAGATCAGATTTTGCAGAAGGTTGTAGGATCTCACAAAATTTCAATGATTCATGGATTTTCTGGTTATAACCAGATTGCAGTACAACCGGAAGACCGAAAAAAAATAGCATTTACAACTCCATGGGGGACCTTTATGTATGATAAAATGCCCTTTGGGCTTATGAATGCAGGTGCCACTTTTCAGAGGGTTATGGATATAGCTTTTGTCGGTGAAAATGAAAAATTTGTAGTGATATACCAAGATGATATCACAGTCTTTTCCAAGTCTAATGAAGATCATCTAAAACATTTGAGACAAATTTTTATTAAATGCAGAATGTTTGGTTTATCATTAAACCAAAAAAGTCTCACTTTGCTTTGACAGAAGGTAAATTGTTAAGGCATATTGTTAATGCTGAAGGAATAAAGATAGATCTAGAGAGAGTCAAGGCCATCTTAAAGATCAGTATTCCTAGAAATAAAAAGAAAATTCAATCTTTCATTGGAAAAATCAACTTTTTAAGATGGTTTATTCCTAATTTTGTAGAAATTATCAAGCATATCACTGAGATGCTTAGGAAGGATAGGGAGGTTAAATGGTCAAACCAAGCTAAACAATCATTTGAATCCATAAAGCAGGCATTAATAGAAGCACCAGTATTGAAAGCTCCTAATTATACAAAAGATTTTGCAATTTTCTCATTTGCATCAGAAGACACTATAGCTGCTGTATTATTAAAAAAGAACTCAGATGGTTTGGAACAACCAATTTCCTTTTTCAGTAAAACATTAAGAGACTCGGAGCTTAAATATAATATAATGGAAAAACAAGCATATGCATTAGTTAAAGCTCTTAAATTCTTCAGAATATATGTTTTACATTCTTAGGTTTTGGCATATGTTCCAAATTCAGCAGTCAAGGAGATTTTAGCACAGCCCGATAGTGAAGGAAAAAGAGGCAGATGGATAGCTAAGGTTATGGAATAAGACATGGATATTAAACCAACAAAATTGGTAAAAGGCCAAGGATTAGCTAAGCTTCTAACAAAATCAAATTGTCAGGTTTTAAATCTTCATGCGATGGCAGAACATTCAGAGCAAGATATGGCAACAGAATACAATAAGCAGCAGATTTATAGCAGGTATGGTGAGTCTGATTGGTATAAAGATATTGTATATTTCCTTTTGTACTTACAATGCCCCTCTGGAATTGAATAGAAATGAATGCAGATCATTAAAACTAAAAGCAATGAAATTTGTTTTAATAGATCAGGTTTTGTACTGGAAAGATCCGGGAGGAATATTGTTGAAATGTTTGGAGAAATCGGAAGTTGATGCTGTTATTTCAAAATTGCACAGTGGAGTATGTGGAGGGCACAAGTATTGGAAGGCAACTACTTTTAAAATCCTAAGAGCAGGATATTATTGGCCTACCCTTTTCTCAAATTTGTATCATTAGGTTAGATCATGTGTGGAGTGTCAAAATTTTGCAGGTAAACATAAACTTCAGTCCTTACCCTTGAAGCCTATTTCAGTAAATGGTCCATTTCAACAATGGGGTTTAGACTTCATTGGTGAAATTCATCCTCCTTCTAGTGGACAGCATAAATGGATTCTAATTGCTACTGATTTTTTCACTAAATGGGTGGAGGCAGTTCCTACAAGGAGAGCAACTGAACAAGTCATAATTAATTTCCTTCAGGAAAACATTCTTGGTAGGTTTGGATGCCCTAGGAAATTAGTCACTAATAATGCTCCTGCTTTTAAATCAAGAAAGATGGTGAAATTTTGTGAAGAAAATAATATTAATTTGAAACAGTCCACACCATATTACCCACAGGGTAATGGATTAGCAGAATCCAGTAATAAAAACATTGTAAATAGTATCAAGAAAATGTTATTTGAGAATAAAAGGAGTTGGGATACCAAATTAAAATTTTCTCTTTGGGCCGATAAAGTAACTATTAAGAAGTCAATTGGGACATCCCCTTTCCAACTGGTATATGGAATTGATGTTCTTTTCCCTGTTCAATTAGTGACTCCAGTCATTAAATTTATGCAGGAAATAAAAGAAGAACCTGATGATATAAGAAGAAGAATGTTTCAGATAATTCAATTGCAGTAGCACAGAGAAGCTATCGAAAATACAGCTGAGGCATAAAAGAAGAATGAAGGAAAGCTTTGATAAGAAAGTTAAAAAATATATGTTTGCAGTAGGTGACCTTGTTCTCAGGTGGGATGCACGAAAGGAAGAAAAAGGTAAGCATGGGAAGTTCGATAATTTATGGATAGGGCCTTTTTCAGTGATCAAGATCCTGGGAAATAGCACTTTTGTTTTGCAAAATTTGAATGGTGAGGAGATTGCAGGTCCAGTCAATGGATGTTTTTTAAATCATTTTTATACATATTGAGGGATAAAGGGTCATTGTACATATTCACTATATATATCATTTTTCTTTGAATAAAGACTCCATCCCAATAAGACAGAAATGAATTTAGCAGATTTCTGAAGGCACAGGTCAACATGTTCTCAAAGTTTCACAAAGAAAACTTTGTCCCCAGATGGAGCCAGATGTTATCTCTAAGGTTGTTTGATTTTTTATCTTAGGGTTTTTTATTATGATGAGTTTTTGTTTTTAACTTTTTACATTGTTTTACACCTTATTTTTTAATGAATCCCTTTATTTTTTTTTATTTTTCTTATTATATCTTTTGAAGCCTCAAAATCGTCACTCATTTAAAGCTATGAACCTATGTTAAGTGCAAGAGGTTTTATATTATGAATTGGATTTTTAAAACTGGCAGCATTTTTCAAACTGGCAGCATTTCTCAAATTGGCAGCATTTTACAAATTGGCAGCATTTCTTCAAAGAGTATTTCATTAATGTTGTTATTTATAAGTACCATTGTGTGTAAAAAATATGACCATTAAACTATGGTATATATAAACATATTCATAGTTGACAGACTCGGTACTTGGTATAATTACTCCTTGAAAGTAGTCCTATTTTAGAAATAATGTGTTACATCATGTCATTCATTCGCTTGCACAGCTGTTTTGCATATGGAATCGAGGCACTTCATGTAATGAGTACTGGCACCAACAATGGCAGTTTTGACTGATTGAATATGATATTTTATTTTCCTTAAAAATTGTCATGTTATTATCCTCGAATGACCTTTCGAACTTGGTGAATATCATTTAGAGAACCGTTTCTATGCTGTGAACATTTATTGTTTAGGATCCCGAAATTTGGATGGTTAAAACAATGAAAAATTGTGTACAGTGGTTCTGAAGTAGCAGGGGTTTGTTTTAAATCCTGTATTCTAGTTCTTGAAGAGGGCAAAGTTTACATTGTATAGTTTTTTGCATTTGAATGTAAACTGCTGCAGCATAAATTCTTTTTGGAAGTATATATTGTGAAAGGGTTGCAGGAATGTCAAAGATAACAGAGGAAGAGGATTCAGAAATCGTGGTGAGAAGAAAACTAGGAGGCCCGATTTGCAGATTGGAGCCCAATAACATAGAATGGATACTGAAGTTTCCAAGATCAACCCAATTGAGGAAGAATGTTGGATGGTTTGATTTCTGTGAAAAATTACAGGGTTATCATTCATAGGTAACTATGGCTTTTATCAAAAACTATAAAGATGAAATGGTTCAGCTCAAAAGCTTTACAGTCAGGGTAAATGAAGAGTCTATTGCTAAAGCAATAGATGTTCCGGCACAGGGAGAAAGATGGTTTAAGCAACAGGACTTTAAATGAGATTACAGTGAGTTTTTAATGCCAGGTTTTGAGAAATTAGACTGGAAAAATGGTATCCATGTGAACAAAATAAAGCCTAGCTGAAAAATTCCTTTAGAAATGGTGCAAAATTACATTACATGTGATGGTCGGTATGACAGGGTTCTCAAATGCCATTTAAGGTTGCTGATGCACCTCAGTGGAAGCTTTCAGCTCAATCTCCAATTCTACCTATTGAAAAGCTTGCAAAAGATGATTACATGGGTTAAGGGCCATCCAGAGCATACTGCTCGTTCAGTATACCATCAGGGTTTAATAAAACTATTGATTGTTTCACAATTGCACAGGGAAGGACGAAATTTGGAAACTCTATTGACAGAGCTAGGGTTCGAAGAAAATACTAAAGAGAAAGCAAAAAGGGTTATGGAAGACTCAGACCAGCAAACAACAAATCACAAAAACCAAATTGAAGTTGTTGTAGATGAAGGTAAGGGTTTTACAGAGAAACCAATTCAAAAAAGTTTGTGTCCTGAAACTTCATTCACAAATGAAAACCCTGAAAAGTTAATTGTTATGTTAAAGAATATAACTTGAAAAAATGAAGCTCATGTTGGTCGCTGGGCAGACCCGGGTTTACTATAATGTACCAACAACACCCCTAGCTCACTGGCCCTTTCAGCGACAGACCACGGAGCGGCCTGAAGTGTCACCCGAAGTGATCCTAATGGGTTGGCCAAAGACTCAAGTGTCTTGACCAGGTTCTGTATAGCATCGTGTGTGCGTCTCGCAGCTCTTCTTAGCCTGCGAGATGTCTCTTTCTACGACGTGCAGTTTCCTCTTACTCGCGATGACTCTAACCCTTATCGCATCGTCGCGTCCTGGGCAACACGTAAATTTCTCCTACGCTTGATCCTTAACCCGCGGTATCGTGCACCACAACCCCTCTGATGGTGCGATATTGCCTCCCTACAATACCCTACCGCTGCGACTCAGCGTACCTAGCGTTACTTGTGTTCAACTTACAGGACTCAACACGCAAGGTTGTTTTACACTGCGACTCTTAACTGTCTCGAGTGAAACTTAGACAAACTCTTATACAGAATACTTAAAGACTTCAACTTGTATTTATCATTTTAATATGATGGGAACTGAATCACACATACATACATTTACTGTAAGAAAAGTTCACGTAATGAATGACAGATATAGCAAGTAAATACAATCACATGAATCAATCACATAACGCTCTGATTTTATGTGGTTCACTTCTAGGGTAGAAGCTACGTCCACATAACTATGTTTCTATATTATAACTTGAGAGAGGTACATAGTTCTGTTGCACCGCATATGCAGCTAGAGATCTTCTGGGTAACTCCGCACACAGCCTAGAGCCCTTCTCTCTTAGATCTCTTCTCTATATTTCCTTCTTACAATATACTCTCACTCTCTCTCTCTGTCAATCCCTGCGGATTGTTACAATACAAAATAATAGTGAGCTAACAGACTACTGGACTCTCAGACTCGCTAATGTCTGAGTAGCTACTGATAATCTGACTAGCTAACCTTTTACAATACAAAATATATCCCTTTATAGGCGGCCCGAAGGTCTCACCATTACAACACTGTGGGTCTGTCCCAACAGTAACCCAAATCCTTAACTGGTGACAGTCGGCATATCTGTACTTGGGGTACTCGCTTTCCGTCACACCACTGCTCTCTGCAGTCTTCCATGCTTCCCGACGCTGACCATGGGTACTATGCACCGCTTCCCTTCTTCTGTCCTTCGTCTTCAATACCTCGGCCTCGTCGCTTCTTTTCCTTTATGAGGGTAGCTGAGCCCTCCTATCTTCACCGCTGCCTTCAATGCAGTGGTTGAGCTCTCTCTTCTCGGTCGCTCAGGTACTGTCGTATTTCTTGACTTCTCTGTCCCAACAGTCACGGTTTCCGGCTCTGCTCTGCAGCTAGAAACATACTACGGCGTCGTAGCTTTACCTTATCTCTTCGTCTTCGCCAAAACTGTCTATCCGCCAAAATGGCAGCTTCTCCTGTAGCTACGGGACTCTGCTCCAATAGTCCCCTAACACTTACTTGTGGCTCGTCCCCGAGCCTCTACCAGCGAGCTTCTCCTGCTGTAGCTTCTCCTTGGCTTCCTACGAAGTGCGTTGAAGCTTGTCCCGAAGTCCTGTGACTTTGTTCTGCATAGTTTCTGTAACTTAGTTCGTTGGGCTCTCTTATCTTTTCTTCCCTCAGTCATGCTCTCGCTCTCGTCGCTTGCGAGACCTTTTAAGGATCTTCAGGTTTTGAGAAGTCTTCCACAGATATCCTTTCCTCTTTATCTGGGTTAGAACTTTTATCGCAAGGAAAATCTGTATCTTCCAGCCTTCTCAAACATTTCATTCAGTATGGAGCCTACTTATGTGAAAGGTATACAAACCAGGAATTCCATTCCGACAACAAGCCTTTGTCTGCATCTTGAAGTTCTGCTTGTTTGGTTTGTTTTCCCTTTCACTTTTCTTCTCAGCAACTCGCTCCAGGTATTCACGCTGGTTGGGTTCCGCATATTTTCATTCTTGACCTTTGGAACCTCTTGCTCTTCTCTTAGCTGATGAGATAGGTCATCTCCCTTCTCCCGTTGCCGCCTTTTTCTCATTTTTACTTTCTTCCTGGCTGGAGATTTCTTCTCATCATTCCTCCGCTCTGCTTTCTTATCTTCAGTGATCGGCTCGGCTTTCTTCTTCTCTTCAGCAGAGACTTTGATGACATCTTCTACGTCCTGCGCTTGACTCCTCATCCTTGGCAATTGTCTGACCTGTGATGTTCCTAATTTCACAACCCTAGGCGGCGTCGCCATAGCGGACATACGGCCACCATGCTCGAAGCGTCTCAGAATGTCTTCTAAAGGTTCCTCCTCGAACAGAACCCACTCGGTGTTATACTTTGGATTGGAAATGGCTGCAAACTATGGAAATCACAGCACTCTGTAACGAAATTAGCTTTGCACAGGGAAAACTTAACAATGCACTCTATAGCTCTCGGATCTTTGCAAAAGTAACCCTCTCGAATGAATAATTTCTGCTTTTATGCCGAAGGCGATAATCCCGGATGCAACGGTCATCTAGGATGAACCCATCGGTCGTATTAATTGCTTGGACAAGACCACACCCGTCATCCCAATCCTCAATAAATGCTGAAATTCGATCAATTTCCCTCGAAGCGTGTGTATGCAGGCGCCGGTCTCGTCGAAGATTTACTAAATCTGGAAAAATTTATTATGTTGTTGCCAAATCTACGGTAAGGTATACCGGTCATTTATTCATTAATTGCCTGTCAGAAGGCGACTTGACTAGCCCTCTGTCTCGTTGAAAACTAGGTACGTGGCATGGAGAAACATCGCGCTGCTGCGATGCCACACCGCATCACTTGCTCAAAACAAACTTAAGCGTTTTTTTTTTTTTTAACTCTGCGCAAAATGAACCGTCCTTATGCGATTCCTGATACTTAGAATACCTGCCGGTGTAGACTAATTCCCGGTGCGATGCCTCCTTTCAACTACACCGGACATCTGCACCCCCTCGACTCTGAGTTAGGGCTGAGAGGTGGAGTGGCTGTCACTATAAAGCTTAAGCCTGCTGCCATTGATCATCGTGGGAAGAAGCTCCCCATTCAGTTTGTTGAGCTGAACGGCTCCTCCCTCTATAACTTGTTGTATCTGATATGGCCCCAACCAATGCGTCTTGAAATTCCCTGGAAACTTAAGAAATTTACTGTCATAGAGGAGTACTAGGTCTCCAATCTGAAGAGTCTTACTCTTAATGTGTCTGTCGTGCCAAGCTTTTTCTCGTGCCTTCTGCACTTTTTGATGGAATCCGGCGATAAATCTGTCTTCCTCTAAGGCAAGCAGCTGCGCTAGCCTCTCATGCACTGTGTCTGTATCAGCCATTCTAGTGATCTGAGTAATTCTTAAACTGGGAAGAATATACTCCATAGGAATAACAGCCTCCTGTCCATACACCAAGCTGAAAGGTGTGTGTCTTGTAAGTTTCTTGCATGTAGTCCTATACGCCCATAATACATCGTTAACTATGAGGTCCCAATCATTCCTTTGGCTGTTGCAGATATTAGTAAGAGCATTTTCTAAAATCTTGTTAAAGGCCTCCACCGTACCATTAGCTTGTGGGTGGTAGGGAGTGCTCCTATGGTGCTGTGTCTGGAATTCTTCCGTCAAGGCCTCAATGGTGCGATTCAAGAAGTGTGTGCCTTGATCGCTCATCAAAATTACTGGGCATCCAAATCTAGTGATGATGTCCTCAAAGAGGAACTGTGCAGCTGTAGCAGCATCACAATTTCTTACTGCTTTGGCCTCTGCCCACCTGGTGAGGTACTTTGTTCCAGTGATGATATATCTCGCACCAGTTCGTTTTCCTGGTGGGTTGATAGGACCCACAAAGTCTATAGCCCACTTGTCAAATGCGCGCAACGTAATCTGCGGTCGCAACAGCATTTCATCTCGTTGTGAAGGTTTTCCTACCATCTGGCAGATATCGCAGCATCTGCAAAAGTCCTTAGTGACTTTGTGTAACGTAGGCCACCATAATCTTGCAGCTAGGATTTTCTGCGCAGTCAGCTTTCCTGCGAAATGACCTCCTGCGGTACCTGAATGTGCTTCTATGATGATAGCCTCTTTTTCATGTGGCATCACACATCTGCGCGGGACTTCATCTGGACCTAACTTATATAATTGTCCTGCGATCAGGGTGAAGTCTACTGCTTTAACAACCAACTGCCTCTTTTGGTGCTTGGTAAACTCATCAGGTGCCCTTCCTGTGGTGAGAAAGTGAATGATATCAGCATAGTACTCATCTGTGATCTGGATAGAAAACAACTGCGCATCTGGCAAATTGTCCTCTAGGTTACTTGGTTCTTCTCCTGAGTCTATTCCCGACAGATGATCAGGTCCGGCGTTCAATCTTCCTGGTTTGACAATGATTTCAAAATCATATTACTGAAAGAGGAGTAACCATCTGCAGATTCTTCCCCCTAACACTGGCTTATTGACCAGATACTTCAATGCGGAATGGTCAGTAAACATCTTGAACGAGGCACCCAATAGGTAGTGCCTGAACTTCTGTAGCACGTACACCATAGCTAAGCCTTCTCTTTCTGTGGTGGTGTAGTTCTTTTCTGCTATCGATAGCTTTCTAATGGAGTATGCGATAGGATGATCGATACCTCCTTCTCATGGTTGCGTTAAAACAACCCCTAGTGCGATGCCAGATGCATCCACATGTACATGAAACGGCTTAGTCCAGTCTAGAAATACTAAGATGGGTGCTGTAACCATCTTCTCTTTAAGTGTGTCTAGACTCTGCTGACATTCCTCATTCCATAGGAATTTTACATCTTTCTTTAACAGTTTTTCCATCGGTGTTGTAATCTTGGCGTATCCCTTGATGAATTTTCTGTAGTACCCGGTATGACCAAGTACTGTCCTCAATTGTTTGACTGAGTTGGGTACTGGAAGATTTACAATGATGGCAATCTTTGCGGGATCTACCATCAAGCCTTGCCTGCAGACAATGTGACCCAACAAAATACCGAATGGCGCACAGAATACACATTTTTTCAAGTTTAGAGAAATCTGGTATTGCCTACATTTCTCTAACATCAGTCTTAAATCTCCTATGTGCTTGTCAATTAATCCAAATACATTCCAATCATCAAAATAAACTTTTAGGAATTTATGGATGTATTCTTTAAATACAACAACTACTACTCTAGAAAAGATAGTTGGTGCATTCTTAAGACCAAAGGGCATTACCGTATACTGGAATGAGCCCCATTATGTTGCAAAAGTGGTCTTATGTCGATCTTCTGGGTGGATTCTGATCTGGTGATAGCCTGAAAATTCATCAGTGAAGGAGTAGACCTCCTGTCCTCCCACATTGTCTAATACTTCATCAGTGAAAGGTGTCGGAAATGGATCATGAAGCGATGCGTTGTTGAGTTTACGCAAGTCGACACAGATCCTGATGTCTCCTTTAGTTTTCTTTTCTTACACGACCATGGGACTAACCCATTCACTCTCTTCTACGGGCTCAATGATGCCTGCTGCCAGCATCTTATCGATCTCATCCTTAACTTTTTCTTTGTAGCGCAGATTTAATCTATATGGACGCTGCTTGACTGGTCTAGCATCCTCTTTCAATGGTATCCTCATTACTCCCAGGTCTCTGACTATTCCCTTCATCTCTGTGAACTTGGTGGGAAATAGGTCGTGACAGTCATGTAGCAAGTCTGCAATCTGTCCGACTGTTTCATCGGTCCAATAGTCTCTAATAGAGGCAAACTTTGGTTCTGTGTCTGTGCCAATATTGATCTTTTTAATCTTGATCAGCTCTGTGATTGCTGGAATCTGTAGCTTCGGTCCATCAACATCGCGAGTCCCTTCTGACTCCGGAATGTTGATGTTGCGAGGATCCTCATCCTCATCCTCTGGTTCTGCTTCGAAGTTATAGCACTCGAGTGCATATTCTAACTGGATAGCCCACTGAGGTTGAGTATGTACTGATAGGGTACAATCCTCAAATATCTTAATCTTTATTACATCTGGGGCCTGATCAACATTTGGATACTCAGATTCAAAAGCGAAGGTAAGTAGAAATTTGTCTATTAGAAGTGGCCATGTGGTCGTTCCCTTGCGCAATTCAGTCTCTGTGTACCAGTTCCGTGGAACTGTGTCCAAAGTGTGAATGAATCGGTGAACCCATTCATCCTCGGGAATGTCCGACCAATTCCGTTCACACGTCTGAATATGTGATTTGGGGTCGCTTTCTCCTGTGTATCTCTGCTGGTCATACTCTCTGTCGGTAGAGAATATGATCACCATCAATCTCTTAAGATCATCCCATGATGCGATATTCTCTTTATGTGCATACCACCATCTTGCAGGTGTGGCTTGTACTACAAGGTCCATAGCTGCGATCCTCTGCTCATGAGGGATTTGTTGTTCAAACTGTGTGAGAAAGTCCTGGATATCTGTTAGACCATGAAATGATGGAATCTCGTTGATCTTTGCGCCAATCCATCGCAGTGACTTAGTCATGTATGCACATCTGCGCGCTGAGACTTCGTAAAGTCTATTCTGCTAGTTCTCTAAACCAACGTCCGAATTTGATGCGCATGAGCTGTCGCATCACCAACTAATGTTCCCTTCTGCGGTTGGATTAATGTAGTCGCTCTGGTTCACAGTCATCTAATAGAGACTGTCCATGTTATGTGCCTCTTCCTCTGCTTTGATAGGTTCAATGTATCTAGGACCCTGAAGAGGATCTAACGGTGAGATGACCCAGATCTGCGCGTCCTCAAAGGTCATTTGTCTTCCCTTTAAGTCGATAACGGCCATGTTACCGATCGCCCAATCAATGCCTAGTAGTGCTGGATATGGTCTGCTATCGCCAATGATTTCTATAACTTCAAAGTTCGTAGAGCTGTGAACTCCGTCAATGTCAACTGGCACCTACGATAATTGACCCAGGGGTGATACCCGCTGTTGATTAGCTAATCTGAGATGGATAGGCGACCTGACTAACTTAGGGCTACCCATCTGTTCCCATGTCTGCTTAGTCAGAACATTTACCTCTGATCCTAGATCTAGGATCACCTCATCCATTTCAAATTCTCCAACCTGTGCTGTGAGTCGCATCTCTCTTCCTGTTCTTGTATGTCCCATAATATTATGAACAACACGATGTGCACTGCTCACAGAAGAAGATGGCTGACACTGATCTATGATGCGCTGAATTTCTCCAATAGCTTGCTCATTTCTCATGAGTTTTAAACAACTCCGCAGGAAGGATTGTACACTTCCTGTCAACTCGTCCTCATCGCATGTGCCCGATGTGGTAGCCTGCAATATCTATACAGGGCTAACGCCACAAGGTGCTTGCTGTGGTACGCCCCTAGACAACGGTACCTGCGATCCTGATTGCATAGGGTCATCAAAGAAAGTCTTATCTTCCTGAAATGTCTGTTTATTCTTCTGTAGGTCAAGTGGTGTTGCTTTGTTAGGAGCTTTGCGCACCCACTCCTGACCTGTGGTCTTTTCAGTATCCTGCGATGTTCCATTGGTGGAATCACCGCTGCGAGTCACAATGTTGACTCTTGGTTCTGGTTCTTCCTGCTCAGCAGCAATAAGCTGGATGTTTTGGTGTACTGCCGGCTTAGGTTCTCTGATCTTAGCTATCAAGGTAGGACAGTCTTCTATAGCATGATCGTAAGATTTGCAATAGTTACATGTCGTAGTAGGGCTCTGACAGTCCCTAGCATAATGTCCTACAACTCCACAGTTGTAACAAGTGATCGGTCCGCGACCACGGCCAAAGCCTTCTCCACGGGAAAAGCCTCCTCCACGTCCTTGTCCTCTGAATCCTCCTCCACAGCCACCATGAGCCAGATCATACTGTGGTCTTGCTGCTGGACCCTGTGTTTCTGATTGGACTCTGTACAAGTCTTGCTTGCTCTCGACTATGAGATCATAGGCTTGGCAATCATGTTCATCATGGCCTACGGAGTTGCAGAAGCCGCAGTATATGTTCTTAGGTGTTTGCACGTACTTCTAAAGTAGAGGGCATTGCTGAGGTAGGTGTCCTCTTGTTTTGCATATTTCACACCACGGCCCGTGGGTCTGTGGTAAGGGGTTAAGAGACCCAGTTGCTATATATTCTACAAAGACTTGACAGTTATCTTTAGTATGGCCTTGTGCTTTACACTTTACGCACCATATGTCTTGCGTAACCTCTTTCCCTTTCTTAAGCTCATGCATCTGTATCGTGAGATTAGCCAACTGGTTTTGCAGGTTTGTCATACCTGTGCTGGTTTCAGCTAGAGGTGAAGCCTCTAGTTTCATCGTCATCTCCAACGCGTCGTCCTGTGTCTGGAGTTTCTATTGCATTAGTGGTAGTCTGATGTGAGGGAGTAGCGCTGCAAAAAACCATTCCTTATGTTGCTCCGGTGCAAACTCAAAGCTGACTTGGTCTATAAGGGCTTTAAATTTCTGACTGAAGTCCCACACTGACTCTGTAGGTAACTGTTTGATGTCTTTGAGCTCTGTAATGCACTGTGACTCAGACTTAGGTTTCTTAAACTCTTTAATCATGGCGGTCCTGACCTGGACAAGTGTTCTGGGTACCGCTGTGGTGTACTTCATATACCATGTTAAGGCTCGTTCTCTCAGTGTGGTGACCAACTGTACAAGTTTAATATTATCATCATTGATTGCTTTAATGGTCCACACGACTTCACATAGAAACCAGTGCTGCTCTGGGTCCTCTGCCCCTATACCCTTAAAGATAGGTAGCTTCATATCATCCCCCATTCTATTTCTGCGTGGTGGATGTTGATTTGTTGTGTTACTACCACTCGGTGGTGTAGGTGGAGGTGATGTAGCGGTAGTATGTACTGTCTGCGAGCTACTAGATGGAGTTCCTATGGGATTGTTCTGAGTCTCGATCTGTTTCTGTGGGGTATAAGGGTGGTAAGGGATACCCCCTTCTGTTCTGTCTGTATGGTTATGACTCTGTTGTCTAGTACTATCTGAACTGTCTTCAAATATGGGAGATCTGAAATCTACTTTGTATTTCTTTCCACTACGTGTATGTCCAATGTCATCAAAATAACTTTCAAACTCTTGTGACATTACTATCTTTAATTATTCATCTGAAACTAGATCCATTGTTCCTTTTTCATGTAATAACATCTTAATGGACAAGTTTAAAGATTTTAGGTACTTACCGCGATATCCTTTGAAGAAGTACCGCTCAGCCTCACTGAAGCTTTTTCTCTGTTCAACTGCAAACTCTGTGACGAAGCCTTCTAGCACACTCGCAAGCCAGAAGTCTACTGACCTCGTAATGGGATTATCAAGGTTCTTCACAGTCTGAATCAGCTCCGGTGTCCAGACAATGTTTCTTTTCTTCTTGAATATGCTCGTATCAGTCAACTTTGATAGCCAGTCGTAAAGCTCGTTTCCAAAGGTCGCAAAAAATATCGCATGCAGGTCTGTAACGATATGTTTTTGTAACCAGTCCTCTGTACTCAGTCTAGGACTCTTGTTCTCTCATTCGGAAAACTCTTTCTCCTTAGACGCAACCCACTCGTTGAGTTCGTCTCTAGTAGGACGCCACCAGAACATCAGTGCTCAGTTTGTTCAAAACCGGCAACGGAACCATTTGTTGGTCGCTGGGCAGACCTGGGTTTACTATAATGTACCAACAACGCCCCTAGATCACTGGCCCTTTCGGTGACAGACCGCGGAGCGGCCTGAAGTCTCACCCGAAGTGATCCTAATGGGTTGGCCAAAGACTCAAGTGTCTCGACCAGGTTCTGTATAGCGTCCTGTGTGCATCTCGCAGCTCTTCTTAGCCTGTGAGATGTCTCTTTCCGCGACACACAGTTTCCTCTTACTCGCGATGACTCTAACCCTTATCCCATCGCCGTGTCATGGGAAACACGTAACTTTCTCCTATGCTTGATCCTTAACCCGCAGTATCGCGCACCACAGCCCCTCTGATGGTGCGATATCACCTCCCTACGATACCCTACCGCTGCGACTCAGCGTACCTAGCGTTACTTGTGTTCAACTTACAAGACTCAACATGCAAGGCTGTTTTACATTGCGACTCTTAACTGTCTCGAGTGAAACGTAGACAAACTCTTATACATAATACTTAAAGACTTCAACTTGTATTTATCCTTTTAATATGCTGGGAACTGAATCACACATACATACATTTACTGTAAGCAAAGTTCACGTAATGAATGACAGATATAGCAAGTAAATACAATCACATGAATCAATCACATAACGCTCTGATTTTACGTGGTTCACTTCTAGGGTAGAAGCTATGTCCACAGAAATGTGTTTCTATATTATAACTTGAGAGAGGTACACAGTTCTGTTGCACCACATATGCAGCTGGAGATCTTCTGGGTAACTCCGCACACAGCCTGGAGCCCTTCTCTCTTAGATCTCTTCTCTATATTGCCTTCTTACAATATACTCTCACTTCTCTCTTAGATCTCTTCTCTATATTGCCTTCTTACAATATACTTCTTACAATATAAAATAACAGTGAGCTAACAGACTACTAGACTCTCAGACTCGCTAATGTCTGAGTAGCTACTGATAATCTGACTAGCTAACCTTTTACAATACAAAATATATCCCTTTATAGGCGGCCCGAAGGTCTCGCCATTACAACACTGTGGGCCTGTCCCAATAGTAATCCAAATCCCTAACTAGTGACAGTCGGCATATCTGCACTTGGGGTAGCCGCTTTCCATCACACCACTGCTCTCTGCAGTCTTCCATGCTTCCCGGTGCTGACCATGGGTACTATGCACCGCTTCCCTTCTTTTGTCCTTCGTCTTCAATACCTCGACCTTGTCACTCCTTTTCCTTTATGAGGGTAGTTGAGCCCTCCTGTCTTCGCCGCTGCCTTCAATGCAGTGGTTGAGCTCTCTCTTCTTGGTCGCTCAGGTATTGTCGTCTTTCTTGACTTCTCTGTCCCAACAGTCACGATTTTCGGCTCTAATCTGCAGCTAGAAACATGCTACGACATCGTAGCTTTACCTTATCTCTTCGTCTTCGCCAAAACTGTCTATCCTCCAAAATGGCAGCTTCTCCTGTAGCTGCGGGACTCTGCTCCAACAGCTCATGATCAGCTGTCGAAGTTAGAAAGTAGGGGTGTAAAGCCTAGGACTAGGTTAAGAAGGAAGTTGCAGGCAGAGATGAAATAAACACATGAAGACTGTGAGGAAATCGTGATGATAGATGATGCTTTCAGAGAAGAGACTGTACATACATCTAAAGGTCGGTATTGTTTAGATAATGAGAAGTTCATTGATGTTCAAGGAGTTGTAGGGTTTATACCATAAATCTTTTGCACAAACAAACAAGTTGAATCATAGGATTGCTCAGCATCAAGGATTCTATAGGAAGATGAGGTTCATATGAAAGAAGAAGACCTTGAAATAAATCCAGAATTAAACAAAGTCAAGAAATGTTTGCAGACATACAAGGAGCAAACTAGGTTTTTACAAAACATTAATGAAAAGTTAATGACAACAAATAAAAGGCTTCTAGAGGATCTGGAGGATAAGGAGGCAGATTATCAGAAATTGCTGTCAATATCTAAAGATATTCTAAAGGAAAAAATAACCATCCAGAAGCAGCTCGAACACATGAAGGCTTAGAGTAAGGAGGAGAACAAAGATGCTGAGTTTTCCAGGTTGCAAAAGCGGTCCCAGGTTTTAAGTGATCTAACTATCTTGGCAGAGGCTTCTAAAAGTCTTTAGATTTAGAGTTATAGTTTGCTTTTGAAAGCAATTTTGTTTGTTTACAGATGTCTCTTTTATTTTACACTTGTATTAAAAAATGTTTAAAGGGGATTGACCTTTCTATTTTTGAAAGAGCTCGATCCATAGAAGTAGGATCTTATAGCTATCTTAGAAAAGCAGATATTTTGTATATAAGGATAGTAGCTAGATTGGAAGGTGTGGCAATTGGAGTGATGGAGATCCAGTTTTGATAACATTCTGTATGACATGAAATACTCTACATCTTCAATACAGGTTCTACTTTGATATGAGTATGATTATGATTTGACTGTGTATTTTATGAATTGTATTTCTTGTGATTTATCCTGTATATGGTCAATTGAATCCCATTACATGATTCTTATGGTGAAATACAGTTATCTTTTAAACTTTTAATAACAGAGTTAGTCTCATTTCATAAATTCATGATCGTAGTTCCTTTGATATTGGATTTTGTATTCTGTTTTATGTTATACAGTTCTTTAATGATTATGTGATTTTCCTATAGCTTTGATTGTATACCAGCCCAGTTTTTTATCTTGATTTCATTGAATTATATTTTGAAAAAGATTTTTTTAAGCTTGAACCCCTGTAGTCTAGGTTCAACTTTAGGGATAACAGTATGCATAGTAGGTACCCAAGGATGAGGGATGCACTTCTGAAGACAGGTCATCCTATATTATGTTCTCTATGTGAGTGGTATGCAAAGCTTCTCTGCATTATGTGGAAACTTGTATATTACTGAATGCTATTGGAAATATATATTGATTAACATTCAAAATCATCAAGTTTTAGAAGTATTTTGTTGGTGACTTTCATAGCCTTTTTGGGTGGTTTTGCAGTGGTGTTGATAATCTTGCTTCTTGGGTTCGCAATATAGGAAACAGCTAGAGAACAACACTAGACATAGAGGCTAAATGGGAGAGGTAATTTACCAGACCGTTGCAAATTGATCTTACTGTTGAGGATCCATGATTTCATATTTAAAATTTCATTTTTTTTAGCATATGAAGCTCAATGCTGAAACATAAGTCCATACTTAGGAGGCACCCTTGTTCCCATTGTGGCTTGAGAGGTCTGCACTAGCTGCTTACAAATAAGTGATACTACGTTCTATCTGGTTATGATTCCACTCAAAGATTACAAGATTTCATCCATAAGTAGTTTATAGCTATATTTAAGCTAGGCATTTCTAGCATAGTAGAAACATTTGTATACAAATTTGAATTTGAATATGATTTGATACAGAAAAATTACGTTTTAAAAATCCATTACAACTTCAATATGGAATTATACGTCTCATTGATAAGAAAATATGAATTTTGTTCCAAATTGTACAAGAATTTCAACTTCAAGGATGGTTAATAACTTAGGAAAATTAGTTCACTCCTTGACAATTTTGTCATTATTAATTCACTCCTCGAAAATTTTGTCATTAGTTTATGTTTATAGTTTATGGGATGTATTCAAGATTTTTTATTTTTTATTTCGAGGTTTTTAGGCTGTTTGTTTTTTGAATTTATGAGTCCATGGGGATTAAGTACATGAGGTATATTATCAGAGAGAATCAAAAGTAAGTTGACCACACCATATCAATACTGTATGGAAAATTGTCTCGATTTGTACTACTGCCGAATTTCTAAACAGAAAAGACCTATATGGCCGAATCTTGCTACTATGCTCTCTAGGTGATACAAATATGAACATAAAGATATCATTATTACATTTACCCCTTTCTGACTTCAATTACTGGTGTATGGTATGAAAATTGGGGATTGAAATACATGGCCATGGAAATGTATGGTGTAGGCCATGTGCAGAGTGAAGGATTGAAATGCACTATTTATAATTCATATTATTTCCAAATCAAAGGAAAAGATTTCAGACATTTTTTTGGAAATTTTGGAGACTTCTATACTTACTTTATAACTTGCTTTCATCTAGTGTAACATCTCGGGCAGATCAAAACAACATGTGGGCCAACTATGCAGGACCTGGTGGATGGAATGGTAACAACCTTTCTTGTTATTACTTAAATTTACTATGCCATATCTTTGACATTTAGGTCTTTTCTACGATTTGTCATTATTTTTGATGTCGGGCTTTTATTTATATTGGGTAAAATGTCCTCGAATCAATTTTTACCATTGTTTGGTTATGGATTTTAGTTTTGTCATTAAGTTAAGAAGATTTTTTCCCCTCAAGGAGATCCACGACATTCTTAAGGGTGGTGTTTAACAGAAAAGCATGAATCACTGGCACTTAACAAGTTGCTGAGGCATCCACATGCATTTTTTTCCCTCCAACTTGGAAGGCCATGCAGACTATAGATATGATTATTTAATTTGAGAAATGATTCCTTTATCAGCAGCAAACTAATGATTCTACTAAAGCAGTCCAAATATTAAGAAATATTCATTTAAGAAGTTAACTTGGAAGGCCATTCGGACTATAGATATGATTATTTAATTTGAGAAATGATTCCTTTGTCAGCAACAAACTAATGATTCTACTAAAGCAGTCCAAATATTAAGAAATATTCATTTAAGAAATCAATTAAGTAAGCTTTTTGGAAAGGCAATGACTGTGATGAAGATGTTAGATTACCTTTTTCTCGTTTAGCATGTTGTTAGAATGAAATCTGCAGCTCTTCTGAACAGAACATTATTATTATTTTTAAATGGCATTTCAGTCTTGCACCCAATTTCTCTCTCATATGTGATTTTTCTTGTTAAACATCAATTTAGAAGTCAATTAAAATTTTTAAAAGACACGTTATGTGATTTTTGTTGTTAAACATCAATTTGGTAGTCAATTAAAAATTCTAAAAGACACGTTAATTGTACAATTGATTAAAAATTCTAAAAGACACATGTATTAATTGTACCATAGATTAAAGTTTATAAGAGAATTTATTGCAAAGCACCATTGACTATAGATTTATATATTTAAAAATTTACTAGGAGAATTAATAGTTTATTGTACCATTGATTAGAGTTTCTAGGAGAATTTATTGCAAAGCACCATTGTTTCTAGAAGAAATTATTGCAAAGCACCATTGACTATAGATTTAAAAATTTACTAAGGGACTGGGACACATATAGATTTGAACATTTTGTGTTTTGTGTGGCGTATAGTTAATCAAATTGTGTAATAAACAATATTTTTATGGTTTGTCCTATAGTTAATCAAATTGTATAATAAACAATATTTTTATTATTATATAAGCAAAAGACTTATTCAATATTCAACTTTATATCATGATTATTTTTGACATTTCAGTCTTGCACTCAACTTCTCTCAAATGTTCTCAAATGTGATTTTTATTGTTAAACATCTTTAGAAAATACAAGAAACAAATTTGGAAGCCAAGTAAAAATTCTAAAAGACACATTAATTGTATCATTGATTAAAATTTTTAGTAAAATTTATTGGAAAACATCATTGACTATGGAAAGATGACACATAAATTTGAACATTTTGATAATTTTGTGTTATATATCTTCCATAGTTAATCAAATCCTGTAATAAACAATTTTATTATTATTATATATATGCATAAGACTTATTTAAGATTCAAATTTATTACAAGGGAGCTATTTAAAAATGCCACATGTAATTTATTCATAACTATAACATTAATGCCAAACTTTGTTTTCACACACAAAAAAAATTTAAACTAAAACATTAAATTGTCCATACAAAAAACTACACCACTTCAATCAAATAGTTTATATTCCTATAACTGGAACTACTTAGTTAAAGTAATATACCATTTTCAATTATAATTAAAATGAGCTTAGAGAAAAAAGTGTAGAGGTGCATTTTCAGCCATTTATATAATAATTTTTATACGAAAAAATGATTCAGAAAAAAAAAGTACATAATTAAGAGGAGAGCACGAAAAAAATTGAGAAGAATAGTGAGAAGGGACATTTTAATCTATATTTTTTAATCATTTATATAACGGTTTCATTGTGATGTGATTTTGTAAAGCTAAGAAAATGATGGTTTATCCATTAGATTTTATAAAACAATGAAAATACTCATTGATGCAATAACCATACACATCAATAAAAACAACTTTATATTATTTGCAAAAATGGATTTTGATAAATAATTGTAAACAAAAAAAAGATGGTATCCATAGTTTTTTAAGTTGGAACCAAATTCTAAACACTTTAAGATGAATGGAAGCAAACATTTCCAAATAATATGAAGCATTTGAGAATGCCAAGTAGATTAAGGTGTTTTGTATATTATGTGTGTGTGAGAGAGATGGGCTTTGATTATCAGATATTAAAGTGGAGATGTGGGATATTTAACCTTGCCCATATATGATTTTTAACACTCTTTTTGCATTCCATGCAGGCTATTCATTTAAAGGAGTGTGGCATATTTTAGCGTGTAATAGTAATCTGAGTTATTTTGATATGATTGGTTAGCCAGCAATAATCTATGCTATTGATATATTCACGAAGTGAATCTGCATGAGAGATAAGAGATCCACAAAGCACTCAGAGATCAACGGATGAGATCAAAGCCACAAGAGATCAATGACTCACAGGAATTGTGGAAGACGTCAGAAAAGTTGATGGCACATCCGCAAATTGCGGAAGAGGTTTTGTGGAAAGGGAATTGCAGAAGCAGTTTCCAGAAAAATCGACCCGAAATCAACAATTACGGAAAGGTAATTGCGATATGCAGAAAGGTAATTGCAGAAAAGTAATTGCAAATATAGGTAAATTGCATAAAGGTAAATGCAAAAAGATAATTGCAGAAAATAATACATACATGGAAAGAGTTTATGATTGCAAAGTACACATCCGCAATCCACAACCCACATTGAAGAAGTTAATTGCAAAAAAGATGTTTTCACTTTCAATGTTTTTACCCTCTCAACTTAATGCTAGTTAAACTATAGCCATGCTGGAGAGCTCTAGATACTCCACTAGAACATAACAAAACCTTTTCTTAATAACTTTTTAAATAAAATTAGTTAAGGTAATTGTTTTTTAAACCCAATGTTATACGAAGAAGGTAAGAATTAGTTTGAAGGGTCGAGATAAAGCCACGAGGAAAGGGGCAGAAAGGCAATTGGGACTAGGGAGAAGGGGTCAGAAAGTTAAGGGGCAGAAAGGCAGTTGGGACTAGGGAGAAGGGGGCAGAAAGTTAGGTGGGAGAAACGGGGCGTTTTAGTTATAGCCGACATGAGCATTATGCACGCGCTTTGTCTTGTGCCATCAGACATGGAGACTCAAATATGACGAAATTCCAAAGCTTGCTCGGAGCCTATTTTTTATATATTTTAAAAATCATATCTATATATAAGATTTATATCCTTAATAATAATAAATATGTGAAGATAATAATTATTACTCTTTTTAAGTAGGTGTTGTTTTTATTCTTAGAGTTGAATTGTGAAACCTTAATAATAATAAACAGCTTTTATTACTCATTTTAAGTAGGTGTTGTTTTTTATGCTTTTATTACTCATTTTAAGTAGGTGTTGTTTTTAATTTTAGAGTTGAATTGTGAAACACCCAGTAGGTATACGTTGAATTGGTGCACAAGATCAGGTACTTTTAGACGAGTAGTGTATATAATTCCACATCAGTGATCATAGTAACGATTAAACGATTTTAGTTTGCCGGTCTACGGAATCCGGCTAGAAGAAATTCTACAGTACTGTTCAAAGTTGATTATATATTTGCTCAAGAACTATCAACTGTTTGCTAAACACAAAGTATCTGTAGCATAGCAGCTGGAAGGAAGATGAATCACCAGAACGGCGCCAGGAAGAAGCTTCATTTTCTGGTGTTTCCATGGTTGGCGCGGGGCCACATAAATCCGTTCGTAGAGTTATCCAAGGCTCTGGCCATCCACGGCCACACGGTCTCCTTCCTCTCCACCCCCATTAACATTTCCAGAATCAAGCCATCTTTGAAGCTTCAGTGCTGGCCGGGCCGCATCAATCTGCTGGAATTGCCGCTGCCCCCGACGGAGGGCCTGACTCCTGGAGCGGAATGCACCGCCGACATTTCGCCAGAAATGGCGACTCCGCTGAAGAAAGCCGTCGACGGCATGGAGGAGCCGTTCCGAAGCTTGCTTGGGCAGCTCTCGCCGGATTACATCGTCCACGACTTCGTGCAGCATTGGACGCAGAGCGTAGCTGCGGAGATGGGCGTGCCGGCCGTTTATTTCTCTGTCTTTTCTCCCGTAAGCTGCTGCTATATCTCCCACCCTTCCAGATTACGCAACCCGGAAATAATCGGTGAGGAGCTGGCGGTGCCACCCCTCGGATTCCCGTCTTCAGCGATCTCGTTCAAGCTGTACGAAGCGCAGGGGATTTCATTTATTTATAGAGAAACAGCCGGCCACGTTAGTCCAATCAGTCGGCTTACCAGATGCCTGGAAGGATGCGTGGCCGTGGCTGTAAAATCCTGCTTCGAAGACGAAGATAAATATATTCGTTACTTCCAAGAGGCCATCGGGGTTCCCGTGCTTTCTGTCGGCCCGCTCATGCCCGCTATGCGGCCCGCTGCCAACGGTACTCATGAAGGCTCCCATCTACTGGAATGGCTGGACCAACAAAAGGCGGCCTCGCTCGTCTTTGTTTCGTTCGGCAGTGAGACGTTCTTTTCGAGAGAGCAAATCCACGAGATGGCACTGGGGTTTGAAACGAGCGGTCTCCCGTTCCTCTGGTCTCTGCGTTCTCCGGAGCATTCCATTGGCACTCGGAACGACCCACTGGAGCTCCTTCCCGAGGGATTTGAGACTCGAACCCGAGACCGAGGGCTGGTCGTCGGAGGTTGGGTGCCACAAGTGCAGATCATTTCGCACCCGGCGGTCGGCGTGTATTTCAATCACGGCGGGTGGAGCTCTGCCATGGAGGCGCTGAGTTTCGCAGTGCCCCTCGTACTGCTGCCGATGGGTGGAGATCAGTGCTTGAATGCCAGGCAAATAGCGGCAGAACTGGAGGCGGGGATCGAGATCGAGAGGGGAGACGATGGCTCTTTTCTCGCTGAAAATGTATGTTCAACACTCAAAATGGTGATGGAGGGAGAGGAGGGGAAGAAGTTGAGAGCAAAAGCAGCAGAGGCCCGTGATATTCTAGTGACCAATACTTGTCGCCAGCAGTCTTACATAGATAACTTCGTCCAACACCTGGAACAAATAGCAGAACACTACAAGAAGAAAACTTCATGCAAGGAAGGAAAGATCTAGCTGTAGCTGTAGTGTTTTTGTGCTGAGATCTATTATGTCTAACGTATTATGCTTAGATCTGTCTGTAGTGTGCTGAGATCTATTATGTCAAAGGTATAATGCTTAGATCTGTATGTAGTGTTTTTATGCTTAGATCTTTGAGAGCAACTGCTTACGTTGTGAAATAAGGTATTATTTTTAATGCAAATGTCCTTTTTAAATATTTAATACAGGTAGTGACAAGTTAAATGTTTTAAGATTTATGCAGAGTCTTAAATAGATTTTCATGTCTTATCAATTAGGTTCACGTTGTCGATGTCTTTAATGTCATCTATTTAATACAGGTAGTGACAAGTTAAATGTTTTAAGATTTATGCACAGTTTTAAATAGATTTTCATGTCTTATCAATTAGTTTCACATTGTCGCTTATGAAGATGTCTTTAATGTCATCCCTCGCTGTATGCCACTTGATATTGATCTTCAAATTCTCCTCGCAGGTGTCCGCAAACAATTTCATTTTTCATTTTTATAATGTCAAAGATTCCCTATATATGATGTAATGTAGCCTATTAGAGAGCCTTCTTTTTTATTATGGCAACAACAACTTATCTTTAAATCAATAAAATAAACATATTTTAATAAGTTCTAGCAAAAAAATAAAAAATAAAGGAGTCTTACAATAAAATGCAAATATAATGTCATAAAATTCATGTAACAAACATACAGAACGTCTTAACAATCAATTTTTGTCTAATTATTTAAAATAACATCTGAGAAAAAATTATCTGTTCTTAAAAGTACGAACCCACCCTTTTTAGTAAAATATTTATTCTACATTGTCAAAAATAACTCTTGCTGGTCATTTTTCCTTTGTGTTCTCCCTGCATCATTTAATGAAAAAATATTCTAGGGAGACGATGAAACCTTCCTTGGAAAGAAAGAAAATGAGCAACACTATTATGCATGACAATATGCTGAAACTGTGTAGCCACCTGTTTTGAATATGGAACGACCTTTCATGCCAGTGATCGTGATCGTGGTCGTGGTCGTGGGTAAAGACTTATCGAAAATATGTATGTGAGCTACATTCTTATCAAAAACTTCAATCCGTACGTAATACAGAACGTATAATTTATGGGTGTTATTAATACCCTTGCTATATTTTAGCTTTTAGCTTGAAGTAGAGCTGATTCTGGTTATGGTTAAAAACATTAAGAACAAACCCTAAACCTAAGACCCTGGCAGGCACCATCAAAGTAAGCCCACCCCATCCATTAGTATTTATTGAGAATCCTTGGGCCTTTTTGGAAAGGAGAGATTCCAAAATTAGTAAGTCAGAAAGGAAGGACCAAATAAGATTTGTTAACAATCCCAATGGAATGGAAACTGAAAACGTTAATATCATTCACATAGTTGTTACTTTAACCTGCGGCTCCGCTGGTTTTTCTCGTTTGACGAACGCACGCCATTCATTACAAACGAGATCTCGTGTCAATAACTACGACTCATGCAATTGCGGTCATTAACTTCAGATGTCAGTGTTTATATATCATAGTCATAGCATTAACTAGGGACTGTTGAGCAATCTGCCATACGCAGAATAAAATAAAATAAAAATATATAAAGAGGTTGTGTAAACACACAATACTTTGTATTTTTTGGGCTCTCTATTTTGGCAGAATTTTACTATATTTGGAATTTTTATTAGTTGGTTGAGTGCATATTAATGATTCACTAAGGTTTTTAAAGGATTTTTACTTTACTATGGGTATCACGGTTAACATTAACAAAACAAAAATTATGATTATCAAATTCAAGGACACTTGCACTAATTTTGTGTATGACAATAGTAACTTGGAGGAAGTGTCTTCTTACAAGTACCTAGGAATTGATATTTATCACAAGCTCAAGTGGAACTATAGCATTAAGAAAAGGGAGGATGGAAAGCGTATTTTGGTCTTGAAAATAATTATAAAGAAGCAAAGCTTGTGATGTGGGATAAAAATAAGCTCCTCTTTGAAACTTTAGTCACTCCTGTTATCTTGTATGGGTGTGAGGTGTGGGGTTGCAGCATCTCTAGAGAATCCTGGAGAAAGATTGAGCAAATCCGTTTTATAACGTATAACCTCAAAATTAAAAGCAATACACCCTACCCTATTCTTCTTATAGAAGTGGGTCTTTCCCCTATTGAGAGCCTAGCTATGACTAGGCTCCTCTTGTACAAGCACAAAATCAATAACATGAGAGACCATAGACTTCCTAAAATAGCTTTAAATTCCAACCAAAACCACGTAAGGCTCAAGCCAGGGTGGTATAAAGATACCAGGGCTTGGTTAAACCGTTGGGAGATCCACGAAAATGTTGCATTGCAAAATATAAATAACATTAAAAATATTGTCACTTCGTGGTATATGGTTATGCTTAAATGCTTCTTGATTAAGATTTAAATAAGATTTACTTAAGTGTTGGTTAAAGAATGGGGTAGCAATAATGGTTTATTATTATTATTAAATAGTATTTGTTTTATGTTTATATTAATCAATTTAATGTTTATTTGGCAACTAGTTTAATGTTTAGTCTTTGTTTAACAACCAACAATCTCCACAAAACTAAGTGGCTAGCTATGCCTATCGGTCGACCACTTTACTTGTGGTTGTGCTAGTTACATTCCCAAGGATTTAGCTGCTATAGAGACACCAAAGAGGTGAATGTCCTTAATGCACCGACCCCACAACACTTTAGTAGTAGTCAAAATTTTCCAGTTGACCCAATGTATTCCTTTGTATTCGTGACTACCTTGCCACAAAAATTAAAGAAAATCTTCTTGATCTTTCCATAGCCCCCTTAGGTATGCAAGCTAAGGTGTGACACTACACAGGGATAGCTTCAAGGACAAATTTACTAGGATCTCTTTACCACCAGGAGAAAGCCACTTATTACACTAAAGATAGATTCCTTTTTCCACTTTTTTAATCAACCATAACCACTCGCTCTTTGGGTAACAATTGGGTTTGAGAATAAAACATAGAAACTTGATTCCATCATCCAAGTTGTGAATTTGAAAAGGAAAATGAGAATGGAAGGAAGGATTGTGTTAGTTAGAAAGATTAATAATATAAAGATTTGACTCCCCTTCGTTAACTTCCATCCTTGTAGAACTACATTATAGGTGAAGAATACCACTAACAATACACCCATCTCTCCCCAAACCAAAAAAAATTAGAAGATCATCACCTACAAATAGTAGATGAGAAAGAGTCGCATTTCTCCCTAACAAAATCCCATGCAATTACTGATTACTTCTAGCATAAAAAATCGCTCTATTGAGACCTTCAACTACCAAAAGAAAGAGATATGGAGATAGAGGGAAGCCTTGCCTCAATCATGTAGTAGCCTTGAAAAACTAGGCGGTTGACCCATTAATAAGAACTACAAAGTTAGTTAATGATATTTAAGAACCCATAATCCACCTAACTAGAGGCAGGGGAAACTAAAGGAATGGGTAAAAAATGTAAATTATACATCCATAACAGTTTATCATATTCCTTTGATAAGTCAAGTTTAACCATAGCAATGGGAAACCTTCCCAAATTCTAAAGAATGAAGACCTTCTTGTGTATACACAATAGCTTCATGAATTTATCTTCCAATCAGGAATCCAAATTGCTTAGTCGATATATAGTCAAATAGAAAATGATTCAATCTGATTGCAATGACCTTAGAAAGGATATTGTATAGGAAATTACATAGGGAAATAGGTCAAAACTCTTCAAAAGATATCTGCGGCCAACCTTAGGAATCGGTGCTATAAAGGTGGCATTTATAGTCCTCCTTATTCCACCACCTTTAGTAAATCATTACCAAAGATATCCAAAAATTCAACATAAAACTCAGTTCTCCACCCATATGGACCTGTGCCCCTTCCCTTTTTAAAAGGACCAATGATAGATTCAACTTCCTCTTTAGTCATAGGCTTGTAGAGTTCTTCATATACCTCTTCATTCACCGTTTTAAGAAAATAAGAAACCAATTTGACAATCTCAACAATAGTTACCATGTCTGAAGCCTTTAAAATATTAGAAAAATGTGAAACACCCAACAGTCCCAAATTTTGAAAATCTCTTAATTTGTCACCATTCTGCTTAGCCATTTCCTAGATTGTGTGTTCTTATTATTTTTGTGTGTTTGAAATTGGTGAAAATAATTAATATTACTATCCCCTAGATCTAACTAGGTTCCATGACTTTTGAGTTTCTAGTCCCTATCCCTATCCAACAATAACTTTCTTGTTTTGGTTCTAAATGATTTAAAATAGACAATTCATGCTCACTTCAAATTTCAACCTTAGAGCCATTAATCATCATCCTCAAATCCTCCTCCACCTCCCTAATATGAGAATCTCTTTCCTTGAATTTTTAATGACCCATCCCAAAAATTTATGTTCAACTAACTTAAGTATTGAGACGAATTGTTCACAAGCGGAGGAGATGAAAGTAGGGTCATAAAAATTCCATTTCTCTTTAACTAAACATTGGAACTTTTCTTCCAAATAGCACCTAAATTATAGTTAAACATAGCCCCAAGTTTGAGTTTGTCATGGTCCAGCATAAGGACAATAGGGAAGTGGTCTGAAATCCTATTAGTTCCAATCCAAGAACAATATCTCTACACTTGTTGGAGCAAATCAATATGAACCAAAAATCCATGCAAATTCTTTGAGATGCCACTTATATTAGTGAAATTATTAATCCATGTCGGCTTAAGTTCTAAGTGCAATTATTAAACCTAATAACTATCGTGTGAAGCAATTATAAGGCTCATCCAAAGACTATAACAGATATGGGCAATTTCTTTCAGTTTAAGTTGGAACATATGGAGGTTGGTTTCAGATATTTGGGTTTTACTTTAAAACCTAATAACTATCGTGTGAAGGATTGGTTTTGGCTAATAAAGAGGATAGAAAAAATAATTTCAAATTGGTCATATAGATTTCTTTCAATGGGTGGCAGGCTTACATTAATCAATGATACTTTACAAAGTATCCATGTCTATTGGCGCTCCTTGGTCATTCTTCCAAAATCTATCTTTAATACTATCAGAGCAAATATTTTCATTTTTTGTGGGCAGGGACAAGAAATGAAAGGAAGTATCACTTAGCTTCACGGGAAAAAATAGCCACTCCAAAACACATGGGAGGTTGGGGCATACAAAATTTGACAGGTTTCAACATAGCCCTTTGTTTAAAAATTCTGTGGATATGCCTATTTTATAAAGGTTTGTGGAGTAAGGTGATGAGAACTAAATATTTAAAGAAAAGATCTGTTAGCAATTGGTTCAGATTGTCAGAAGTTGATTCAAATGGAGCCTCAGTTGTATGGAATAGCTATCTTAAAGTGCTCCATTAGCTAAAAAGGGAATCAGTTGGGATATTGGAAATGGGAAAATGTTATCATGGGGGTGGATCCTTTTGTACTGGATAAAGAGATTTATTCTTTGCCTCGGGAAATCCTTGATCATCTTGAATGGATTGAAATGAATACACTGGATTAGTTAAAGAGACCTAAATGGTCAGTTTTAAAGGGTGGATACTGGATTAATGCAAGAGATGTGGGGCTTAGTGGTGAATGGGCTATGCATTGCGATACTTATACTGAAGTCCTAAAAGAGGTAGAGATTAGACTAAAAGTTGAAGATGACAAATTGTTTTGGTCGAAGAACAAAAAAAATGGGACTATCATTGCTAAATTGGCCTATGAGTACATAGCAAATAATTGGAATAAGGTTGATAACACGTGGTGGTATAAAAACTTGTGGGAATGGAATGTGCCTCAAAAAATGAAATGCTTTTGGTGGTTAACACTCAAAGATAATCTCTTAACTTAGCATAATATCATGAAGAGGTGATGGCAAGGCCCAAGCTATTGTCCTTTATGAAAACATGAGAATGAAATTGTTTTACATATCTTTGTAAAATTATTTTTCTGCGGGAAAGTTTGGTCATTAGCAAAATAACTATTGGGTTTCAACTTGGAGTGGGGTGTAATACTAATTTCTTATCAGTTTAATGGCCCACACGAAGAGACGCATGTGGTAGGCAGTTACGATTCTCGAATGCTAATGAAAACTCCTTCTATGATGGGCAAGTGGAGTATAACCGTCTTGGGAAACCGGTCCTCTCTCCACCCATAAAAGAACCTTCAGAATACCCATCTTGTAAGTCTGAAAGAATGTATAAGAAATGGGTAAGAGAGAGAAACCCCGTTTTCTGCTCTGAAAGCTGAAGTAGTGATTAATCAAGATTTTGATCGTGTCCAGATTTCCGCGCTAATGGAACCAGGTAAGTAAATGACGATTGTTTAATTTCCGCTTTAAATAATACTTGTGAAGATCATGATAGTTCTAGATCCTGTAGATTTTGACTGCATAACAAAAATTTAAGTTTACATGTGGTATCAGAGCATGCGTTGAGAACTTTCATGTTTTTCCATAATGACATATATATTTTATTTATTTATTTATTTATTTTTTACACACTAATATGCTGGTATTTGGCCATCTGGTATGAAGTTTGAAGGTCATTTCCAGTAGATTCAATTTCTCTCTGGTTTCGTATTTTTAAATCTCAGAGTCCCATGTAGTTCCTTTACCCACTTTCAAAATGTTAATGATGGATTGAAGCAAGGAAAGCATTCATCCTAATTTATCTTCTGTGTTTTTCTTTTAAATGTTAATTGAAGTTGTATTCTTTATTTATTTATGTATAGATTTTGTATCGCTTTTCATTTGCTTGAGTATTAATTTATCTTGAATTGTACAAAATGTGTAAAACATTATCTTGGTTCACGGGTTCATTGACTTGCACGGAATTTGATTCATTTCCTCGCTAGGCCATGAGATAATTAGAATTTTATATATAACAATAAAAAAAAATACTATGTATTAGATGCATAGTTTGCAGCATCTTTAGTATGATTATCAACGTCTTTAGCATGTTTTTTTTTTTTAAAGTTCGGATGCATGGAACTTTAAATGAATTTTATTTAAAGATAGAAAATATGTAAAGAGCAACCAATACAGAAAATATATAAATTGAGTTGAATATGCCGTGTTTATTTTTTATTTTTTTTTAAGATAGTGGTGCTTTCATTTAAATGGAAAGGTATTGAACATATTACTATTGATTTAATATGCAAAGTCATTATATTGATTTAAGGTCTACATTAAGATACGGTTTGGTAGCCACCAAAGTGGTCCAACTTGAATGACACGTAGATATCAAGTCAAATTATCGAAATTTAATACTTATTTCCCTGGTGTTAAAATAATGACTCTGCAAATCACAATTATTTAATCACAAAAATATTAGGTTGGCCCAAAGGTGCACCATTTTTTGAGAGATTAATTAATTGGAGTAGGATGGTTTGTGGGTATTCACGATTGAGGTTGGCACGGATACTCAAAGGTAATGGACTTCTTAGTTGTGAATATTTTATCAATTAGTCCTATTAGGTGAAAGGAAATCACCATAATTGTTTATAGTTTACGATAAGATTAGCCCAAAGGTAGGTCACGGTAATACTATTTATTATTGTTTAACCATGTGTTTTAAATGTTGCTTTATTGTAAAATTATATATAACTCTTAGCATTAATGTTGTGAGCATGAATTTATGATTGCAGTGTCAGTTCCTATTTCGCTACATTCGCATGCCTCTTCTGTTCCGATCTTGAACAGAATGAATTTCTCAGATTGGAAAGAACAGGTTCAGTTTCATCTCGGTGTTATGGATCGCACTTGAATCTGAGAAACTGGATGCTATTACTAGTGACAGCAATGCGGAAGAAAAATATATATTCAAAGCATGGGAAAAATCGAACAGGCCAAGCCTTAAGTTTATGCGGATGACTGTAGCAAACAACATCAAGTCAACTCTTCCTGTAACTGACAATGCTAAGGAATTTCTGAAATCTGTGGGAGAGTGTTTCTGAACTGCAGACAAGTCCCTTGCTGGGACATTGATGGCTAAGCTTACCACCATGAAGTTTGATGGTACGCGTGGGATGCATGAGCATGTCCTTGAAATGACAAATTTGGCCGCTCAATTAAAGACTCTTGAGATGAAAGTGGATGAGTTCTTTCTTGTGCAATTTATTTTGAATTCCTTGCCTCCTCAGTATGGACCGTTTCAGATTCACTATAACACTATTAAGGGTAAGTGGAATGTGAATGAATTGGCCAGTATGCTCAATCAAGAAGAGGCAAGACTTAAGCAACATGGACAACATTCAGTTCATTTCACAACTCAAGGAGCCGAAAGGAAAGGGAAAAAGCCCAGAAAGGGCATGAAGCGAATACCACCCAAGGTATATGAACCTAATCATGGTCCTCATGCTTATAAGAAGGAAAAGAACAATGATAAGTGTCACTTCTATAAAAATTCGGGACACTATCAGAAAGACTGTCCGAAACGTAGAGAATAGTTCGAAAAGAAAGGTATGTATTTAATTACTGTTTGTTTTGAATCAAACCTAACTGTAGTTCTTTCTAATACTTGGTGGATTGACTCTGGGGCTACTACTCATGTTTCAAATACAATGCAGGGATTCCTTACAACACAGGTCACAAATCCAAATGAAAACTTTATGTTCATGGGAAATCGGGTTAAAGCTCCAGCCATTGGAACTTATCGTTTATTTCTAGATTCTGGTCATCATTTGGATTTGTTTTAGACTCTTTATGTTCCTTCTATTTCCATAAATTTAATTTCCTTGCCTAGACTTGATATTGATGGTTACTTTTTTAATTATGGAAATCAAAGTTTCAGTTTGTATAAGAGTACCTCTTTTGTTGGTTCGGGTATTCTTTGTGATGGTTTGTAAAAATTAAAACTTGATGATCAATTTGTTGAAACTATTCTGACCCCGCATCATAATGTTGGTACTAAACGTAGCCTCATGAATGAAAATTCCTCATACTTGTGGCATAAAAGACTGGGACATATTTCCAGAGAAAGGTTACTGAGATTAGTAAAAGATGGGATTCTCTTAAACCTAGATTTTTTATGATCTTGGGGTATGTGTAGATTGTATTAAGGGAAAAAAAATCAAACACACGAGAAAAAGTGCCACAAGAAGTATTGAGCTTCTTGAAGTTATCCATACAGACATTTGTGGGCCTTTTGACCATCCATTTTTTGGTAGAGAAAAGTATTTTATCACCTTTATTGATGATTTCTCACGTTATGGTTATGTCTATTTGCTGCATGAAAAATCTCAATCAATGGATTCCCTTAAAGTGTATATTACTGAAATTGAAAGATAATTAGACAGAAAGGTGAAAATCATCAGATCTGATAGAGGTGGTGAATATTATGGAAAGTATGATGAAGCAGGGCAGTGCCCTAGCCCATTTGTTAAACTCCTTGAAAAGTGTGGCATATGTGCACAATATACTATGCCTAGAACGCCACAGCAGAATGGTGTAGCTGAAAGGTGTAATCGTACTTTAATGGATATGGTTAGGAGTATGTTAAGTAATTCCAATTTACCCAAGTCGTTGTGGATGTATGCTCTTAAGACCGTTGTATACTTATTAAATCGGGTTCCTAGTAAGTCAGTTCCAAAGACCCCTTTTAAACTATGGACATGAAGGAAACCGAGTTTAAGACACCTGCATGTTTGGGGTTGTCCAGCAGAGGTTAGATTGTATAATCCACATGAAAAGAAATTGTATTTTAGAACGATCAGTGGTTATTTGATTGGTTATCCTGAAAAATCCAAAGGGTATAGGTTTTATTATCCTCATCACAGTACGAGAATTGTAGAGACCGGTAATGCTAGATTCATTGAAAATGGTGAATTCAATGGGAGTAATAAATCACAAAGTGTGGTTATCCAAGAAGTTAGGGTACATGTCCCTATACCTATGGCTTCAAAGGAAATTGTTGTTCCTATAGTCGTTGAACAACCTGACAACATTGAACAACAAATTAATGAACCACCACTCCATAATGAGACTATCACCAATGAACCAATGGTAGAAGAACCACAAGAAGTAGCATTAAGGAGATCTCAAAGTGAAAGGAGGTCTGCTATTTCGGATTATTATGTGTTTTATCTACAAGAATCTAATTTTGATGTAAGGACGTGTAAGGATCCGGTTTCATTTTCACAAGCCATAGAAAGTAATGATTCTCCTAAATGGATTGATGCCATGAATGATGAATTGAAATCAATGGACCAAAATAAAGTCTGGGATCTCGTTGAATTGCCCGAAGGATACAAGAATGTTGGTTGCAAATGGGTCTTTAAGACCAAACGCGACTCTAAGGGTAATATTGAACGACATAGAGCTAGACTTGTGGCCAAAGGTTTCACTCAGAAAGGAGACATAGATTATAAAGAGACCTTCTCTCTTGTGTCCAAGAAAAACTCGCTTAGAATCATTATGGCATTGGTAGCTCATTATGATTTGGAATTGGACCAAATGGATGTGAAAACTGCTTTTCTGAATGGGAGTTTAGAGGAAGAAGTCTATATGGATCAACCTGAAGGTTTCTTCATTAAAGGAAAAGAACACCTGGCTTGCAAACTTAAGAAATCAATATATGGACTTCAACAAGCTTCCCGACAATGGTATCTTAAGTTTCATAATACCATTACTTCTTTTGGATTTAAGGAAAACACTATTGATCGGTGCATATATCTGAAGGTTATTGGGAGTAAATTTATATTTCTGATTTTGTATGTTGATGACATATTGCTTGCCACCAGTGATCTTGGTTTATTACATGAAACCAAAAAGTTTCTCTCTATGATTTTTGAAATGAAAGATATGGGTGAGGCATCTTACGTGATAGGAATTGAAATATTCAGGGATCGATCACATGGATTGTTAGGATTGTCTCAGAAGGCTTATATCGAAAGAGTTCTAGAGAGATTTGGAATGAAGAAATGTTCAGCTGGTGATGCCCCTATTCAGAAAGGGGATAAATTCAGCCTTATGCAATGTCCACAGAATAAATGGGAACGAAAACAGATGGAAGAATTCCTTATTCTTATGCAGTAGGAAGCCTAATGTATGCATAGACTTGCACCAGACCAGACATCAGTTTTGCAGTTGGTATGTTGAGAAGATACCAAATTAATCTTGGATTGGATCACTGGAAAACTGCAAAGAAAGTGATGAGGTACTTGCAGGGAACAAATGATTACATGCTCACATTTAGGAGGTCTGATAATCTAGAGGTGATTGGCTACTCAGATTTGGATTTTGCTAGATGCATTGACAGTAGAAAGTCCACTTTTGGTTATTTGTTCCTATTAGCTGGAGGAGCAATATCATGGAAAAGTGCAAACCAAACTATCACTACTACATCCACTATGGAAGCTAAATTTGTGGCATGCTTTGAGGCCATAGTTCATGGATTGTGGTTGCAGAATTTTATCGCAGGACTTGGGGTTGTCGACTCTATTGCCAAGCCGTTGAGAATTTATTGTGATAGCTCTGCAGCTGTATTCTTCTCTAAGAACAACAAGTATTCTAATGGTGCTAAACACATGGAATTGAAATACTTTGCCGTCAAGGAAGAAGTTCAGAAACAATGAGTGTCAATTGAACACATAAGCACACTACTTATGGTTGCAGATCCATTGGCAAAAGGATTACCACCAAAGGCATTTAAGGAACATGCCAATAGAATGGGTATTGAACGTAGCACATAATACAGTTGCTACTTTTATGTAATGGATTGCATTATGTTATTTGCTTTATTTGACATTTTGAGATCTTAATAAAGGTGTTTCTTTTTTATAAATCCTGTTTTAAATATGTATGTACATGTATGAGAATAAATGTATGATGACAGGAATAGTCTCTGACGAGGGACATTATTGTTGGACCTTATGAATACACTTCTCGTTTATAGACTATATTAAACAGGTTACTAATGTTGTGGTACATGGAATGGACTATGTTGCCTTATTGACATAGAACCGCCATGACTCGCATTACTGAGTTGTTTAATTATAGTATTATGATGACCAACTGAAAGTCAAGATGGATATGATTTATGGCATGCCTAATGTTCACCTTGTTAAACTCTAACATTAAGTTATCATATGTGCCAAGTGGGAGAATGTAAGACTAATTTATTATTAGTTTAATGGCCCACATGAAGAGATGCATGTGGTAGGAAGTTACGATTCTCGAATGCTAACAAAAACTCCTTGTGTGATGGGCAAGTGGAGTATAACCATCTTGGGAAACTGGTCCTCTATCCACCCATAAAAGAACCTTCAGAATACCCATCTTGTAAGTCTGAAAGAACGTATAAGAAAGGGGTAAGAGAGAGAGAACGTTTTATGCTCTGGAAGCTGAAGCAGTGATTAATCAAGATTTTGATCGTGTCCAGATTTCTGCGCTAATGGAACCAGGTAAGTAAATGATGATTGTTTAATTTCTGCTTTAAATAATACTTGTGAAGATCATGATAGTTCTAGATCTTGTAGATGTTGACTACATAACATAAATTTAAGTTTACATGCGGTGCTGAAAAATTTGGAAGTTTATTTTTTAAATTGGTTTCACAATTCTGATTCCTTCAGTGTTCTTCCTATTTTTATTTCATGGTCCCTTTGGATAATGAGGAACAAATTTGTTTTCCAAAATATCAATCCCAATGTTATGATCTATGGGATTAGAGGTATTAGTATTTTTAAAGAATATTTGAACATCAATCCTCCAAAGAAGACTAAAAGAATCTATCTATCATATTCCTCTTCTTTTTGTGGTGAAGGTTTCTTCGATGGAGCTTCCACAAATCTCTCTTGTGGTTGTGGTATGGTTATTAATATAAGCAAGGATCATTATTTCTCTTTAATTCTGGTCGGAGGAAAGTGAACTAATACCAAAGAAGAACTATTGAGTTTATGGGGTTTATTACAGTTTGCTTCCCTTATGGGAATATCAGATATCAACATCTATGGTGATTCCAAAGTTATCATTGAATGGATGAATGATAATTACAATCTTCATGTGATGTTGATCAATCAATGGTGTCAGAGAGTGAAATATTTAAAAAATTTCTTCAACCATATCTCTTTCAGACATGTCTCCAGAACCTTCAATGCGATGGATGATAGTCTTTAAAAAATGGCTACTAATCTTAAGTCGGGTTATTTACTATATCAAGAATTTATGGAGGGGATTTTGATTCACAAAGGAGAGGTTGACCTTTTAGAATTGGTCTAATTGTTGGCTTGAAAGTTTTGGTGTTCAAACTTCTCTGACTTATTTTGGTATCTTAATGTTATTTCTGTGGAAGTAGATCGGATATAGGTAAAGAGTATGATTAGGGGTAGCTCTTTAAGTATCTTGTTTTGTATGAAGGATGAATAAGGAAAGAACGATATGAAGATGTAATTTAAACTTTTTCTTTGATTAATATAATAGCAAGAAAAAAAATTGTGAAAAAAATGGTTTAATGTAATAATTTAGAAACTTTTTAATTTAATAATTTTATATAGCATAGGTTTAATTTAATAATTTAGAAATGTTTTAATTTAATAGTTATCTATAACCCAAATTTAATCTAATAATTTAGAAATGTTTTAATTTAATAGTTGTAGTTTAAAGTTAAAGTTAAAGTTTGAAATGAAAACAATTGGATAATAGATTAGTAATCCATAAGAAAATGTCATTGTCATTTACAAATATTAAATTTGTGTTAAATATTTAATGTTGAAGATATTAAATATGCAATACTTTTTAGAGAACTTATAAAATTTGCATTGTTTTATTAACAAAATTTTACCAAAACAAAATCTAAATTTTCCTATTAACAATCAAAAGACTAAATAAATTATTAAACTTTGGTAAATCTCTAGTGTAATGTCCAATAGTTAAAATATTATTCATCAAATTTGTTTGATGATGATGATGATGATGATTAACATCCATTGAGACCAACTTTTGTCTATCGAACCTTAAGAAGGATAATACTTGGTTTACTTTAAAATTTGTTCGTGTGCTAAAAAAGTTTTCCAAACTCACTATAATTTTGGCAAGTTAGGATGTTATAAAGGTTTGTATTGTAGAAAATACTATGAAACTCAATTCTAATGTGGGTATAAGCAGGGCACTCTAAGAGAAAGTGATTTTCATCCTCAACGCTCATAGACTCGCATAGATGGAAAACCATTTCTGCCCATGGAGTTTTAGGAATAGACCAACGCCTTGTTTCGCTATGAGTTCATGAGAGTTCGTTCTAATCTTGGCTATATTAATTTTATTTCGTGATCTAGTTACTACCGAGAGATATTTCTAATCTTCCAAATTAAGATTAACGACCTCCTTATAGTATCTTAATTTTCTCTTAACCGCTAAATTTTTCTCACACCACAATTTCTCTTTAAACTTATAAGTAATAATATTTTTGACATTATCAATGTTATGCAAAATGTGGTTTCATCAATGCTCCAATGGTTTAATCAAGCCATGGTATCTTTACCCTAGTATCGCTTAAGGCATAGTTGATTTTGACTTGACTTTAAAGCAATTTTAGGAAGTCTCTCGTTTTCCATGTTATTTATCTTATGCTTGTACATCGGGTACCTAGGCATAGTCATGCTCTCGATGGAGAAAAGACTCATTTATACGAGGAGAATAAGATATGGTGTATTGCTTTTATTTTTGAGGTTATAAGTTATAAACCCCTTATGGATTTGGTCAATCTTCCTCCAAGATTCTCTAGAAATGACGCACCCCCATACTTTACAACCATATAAGATAATAGGGATGACACGAGTTTCAAAGAGAAATTTCTTTATATCCCACATGCCCTAAATAGATTTTTAGAAATATAAAAATAAATAAAAGTCAATCTTTACTTTTATTAATATGTTAGTGTATGAAATGTGAAAAAATAGAAAATATTTTAGTTGAAAAGTCTATGTGGAAAAGAATAATTGAGTACCAAAATAAATATTGAAATTTTAGTTTGAAAATATTAGAAAAATATTATAACATATTGAAGTTCTTATATATATATATATATATATATATATATATATATATATATTAAAAGAAAATTATTGTATCTAAATAAAAGTTCTATATCATTATATATCTATAGTCAAATATAATTATGGTGATGTGATTGCCACATCTATCAAGATTACTCATTATGACTATTTTAATAAACAAGACACTTGGCTTTATTTAATTTTTATTTTTAAATTATTTAGTTATATTACATCAATGATATTGATGATGATGATGATGATGATTAATGTCCACTTAGACCAACTTTGGTCATCAAACCTTAAGAATGAGAATACTTGGTTTACTTTAAAATCTTGTTCATGTGCACAAAAAGCTTGCTAAGAAGCTTTCCAAGCTCACAATAGTTTTGGCAAGTTAGGAGGTTATAAAGGTTTGTATTGTAGCAAATACTATGCAACTCATATCCAATATGGGTGTAAGCAAGGCACTCTAAGAGAAAGTGATTTTCATCCTCAACGCTCATAGACTCGCACAGATGGCAAACCCTTTCCGCCCATGGAGTTTTAGGAAGAGACCAACTCCCTATTTCGCTATGGAGTTCATGAGAGTTCGTTCTAATCTTGGCTATATTAATTTTCTTCCGTGAGCTAGTTACTACCGGGATATACTTCTGATCCTCCAAGTTAAGATTAATGACCTTATAGTATCTTAATTTTCTCTTAACCGCTAAATTTTCCTCACACCAAAATTTCTCTTTAAACTTAGAAGTAATAATATTTTTGACATTGTCAATGTTCTGCAAAATTTCATTTTCATTAATGCCCCAATGGTTTGACCAAGCCATGGTATATTTACACCAACATCGCTTGAGGCGTAGTTGTTTTAACTTGAGTTTAAAGCAAATTTAGGAAGTCTCTCGTTTCCCATGTTATTTATCTTATGCATGTACATCAGGTACCTAGTCATAGCAATGCTCTCGATGGGGAAAAGACCCACTTTTATGAGGAGAATAGGATAAGGTGTATTGCTTTTAATTTTGAGGTTATAAGTTATAAACCACTTCTGGATTTGCTCAATCTTCCTCCAAGATTCTCTAGAAATGTTGCACCCCCATACTTCACAACCATACAAGATAAAATGGATGACAAGAGTTTCAAATAGGAACTTCTTTTTATCCCACATGACCATATTGGCTGATTTACAGTTATTTTCAAGACCAAAAAATCTTTCCATCCTCCCTTAATCATTTTCTCAATGTTATAGTTCCAATTGAACTTGTGATGAATATCAATTCCTAGATACTTATAAGATGTCACTTCCTCTAGATTTCTATTATCATAAATAAAATTTGCATAGGTGTCTTTCTTAGATTTTATAATCATGGTTTTTGTCTTGTCAGTGTAAACATTCATACCCATGTTAGAGAAAAAAGATTTAAGAATTCTTAATTGCTTATCGAGATTAGAATGACACATTGCCATAAGAACAATATCATCATCATCAATGATATTAATTTATAGGACATTGGCATTATTATATACATATATATATGACAATTTAATTTGCACACCATAGGGAATTAGTCAAATCGCTAAATTAAACCAATCATAAAATTTTAAAATATATATATTTCCAAGAAAAAAACCTTTTATTCATTGAATAAATGTGAACTTCTCTAGCGAGCTTACATAAAGTTCAGCCACTGTGGCATCCATAAAAAATGAGAAAATTGATTTTTTTTCAAAAAAAACTTTCTCCATTCAAGTCTCTTTTGGTCTAAACTATTGTTCTAATATTTTTGCGTCTACATCTTCTAGCATCTAAGACTGTTTAAATTGATTCGTAGTGAAGGGCTGAAAGCCCATTCGAAACTTCTTGAATTTCCATCATTCCTAGCTAAAAAGCGAGAGCCTATTTAGAAAGGGTATCTGCTTCTTCATTTAGTTCTCTATAAATGTGAGCAAAGATTATCCTCCCAAACTGAGCTTTTAATATCTGGATTTCGGCTAGTAGATATGTTGGAGATATAGTTATATATATATAATTTTATTTTTAAAATATTAATTTAATATATAGATTTTATAAAAAAATTTAAAATATATATAAATTAATTAAAATCAAAATTATTGTTTGACTAAAATATAGCTATATACCTATAGGTATAATAAAAAAATATAAAATTAATATGCACTCGGCTAGTAATGGTCCAACTATAGACAGTTAGATCTAAAGTCAATAGTGAATTTAATGTTGTTGTTATGTCTCTGCAAGAGACATGTAGTCATCACTTTGGGTCAAAGTTTATTTGACTTTTTAAAATCTTTTGTTCTTAAAGTTTAACTTTGATGTTAATTATATGTAGATTAAATTATTTTTTAATTATGTGATTTATCTGTCTACTGATTTTCTTTGGACTAGTTGACATGAGCATTGGACCCTGTGTTAGGTGTTGTGGTAGCTTGTTGAAGTCTGCGGTTTTAAATGAAAGGGATTTTAAATTACATGGGTTATAAATGGTCGATGACATGTGTTTAAAGTTGTGTGGTGATCGTAGTGTCTAGTTGGAAATGATATGGTATTTAATCCAACTGCTAAGTCAGATAAATTACTATTCATTTCTGCATGAGGTTATGGGTACTTGTATCGGGAAGCTACAGAGCCACTGCCATTAAGCGACTGGTGATTAAAATCTCTGGCTGTTGTCGAAATTCACCCCTCATCAGCTGCAAACTTGTACTGTGTGTTATAATGGAATCTTTTATTATGGTGTACTCTCGGGCCTCTGCCTTGGTTTTCAGTCCAAACATATTGAACTCTTTTTTAGATTTTAACTTAGTTAATATTCATTTGGAAATTAGGCCCATGCGCCATAGCTCACCCTGGTTGGCCCTGAGCATTTGGCTCTTTGATGAGATCACATAGTATTTTTTCCCTTCCATAGTATAACCCTGAAGGAGTAAGTGGGTATGTTAATGATGCTATCATTTTATCCATTCATCGTTAGAGAGTCTTGCCAAGGTTTCGACCACATGCCTTCGAGTCGCAGTCTCCACGAGTGGGCACAAGTAATATTGTTGATTCTAGAACCAATTTTTATGGCTTTATGCAGGTTGATATCATTATTCTAAATGATTTATTTCTTTTCTCATGTAGGTTACTTCATGGAAAGGAGTACATTACCCAAACTCAAGTACCTAACTCTAGGTAATCATTTCTTTGTGAGGTTGTGAAGTTAACCCTCTGGGTATGTAGGAAATGAGCACTATTGGGTTTTCATTGTATTCTCAAGCTTATGTTAACAATATTACTTGAGTTTAAACACAATTTAATAGATATTAAGCCATGGTTTTAGTAATAGGAATCTGAACCTATGAGTTGCATACTATGATTTTTCCTTGTTTGAGCTTTCCCTTGGCTTGTATTATTTAGTCTCGTTTATGAGTTTCTCCCTAGCTCATGGCATTTTTTCTAAATATAAATGTTTGACATTACATCGCGAATTTCATATTGAACTGGATTTTGGTATAAATTATTTATCTATGCAATGTTTTATTGCTTGAATACAACTGCCACCCACCCTCGGGTTGGATGCCAAGCATTAGAGAATTGGTATCGATGGAGGACTTATTTGTATTTAATTATGTCAAGTTGAAGAGCATACATGGTTGCAATAGTTGCCTCCCACCCTTGGTTTGGCTGCCAAGCATTGGAAAATTGGTATCATTGGAGGACTTGTATGTATTTTAATTATGTCAAGATGAAGAGCATACATGGTTGCAATAGTTGACAGAGCTTCGAATGATGAACATTAGTGTGTGCATAGAACTGGAGAAGCTATGAAGTATTACAAAATTGGATTCTTTGTAGGAGTTGTGTACATTTAATTGTGCCAAGTTGAAAGCATACAAGTGTTGGAGTAGTTGATGAAGCTTCAAATGCTGAAAAAATAAAATACATTTTCTTTTGAATTCCTTATAGGGTAGTAACAAAATAGTAATAACTTTTCGGCTTGATGTGCCTTTGAGAGAAAATCCTCTTAAAAAATACATATTAATATTTTTTATGTTTTTTATCTTCTACATCCTACTAAACATTGATTGTTTTTGTTAGTTTTTTTCTCGACTCATATTCACAATACTTTTCAAGTTAATGTGTATATAGTGCATCCCAAATGGAAAACTAATTTGTGGTGATATACATGTATGTATTTAAGCTTTCCGTCAGTTTTATTAACCATCCTTCGTGCAAAGTAAATATATTCGAAAGAAAAAAATCCACCAGATAATTTATAACACTAATTATTATCCTCAATTGTTCTATATTTAATTTCGCAAACTATCTATCCCTTGAATTCATGATATTTATATCATGAGGAAGCAGGGGCTTACAAATTCTATTGAAGAGATGTACTTTTTAAATCCTTTTATCAATATCGTTTGCGGTGTTTTCTTCATGGTTGAAAATTGCTCAACAACAACATGGCTCGGATCAAGGAAACAGGCTCCTCGATTTGACTATATTTTAAGTCAACATGTCAGCTTCTTCTGTTAACTGTGCAAATTTCATTTCCAATTTTGTTCAAATATGGGGAGAGATGAAATAAATGAGTATCAAACCATTAATGGTTTATTTGATTATGTGTTATCATACAATTGTATATATATGTTACATGTTTGATAGTTCTAGCTAATACCGGCTAACCAACTATGGAACTGACTAACTGAATAGACTAGCTAACAATCCTCTAACAAATTTTTGGTTATTGATTACCTATATCATTGTATAGTTGATAATTTTTGTTATCTATTGCTAACAAGATATTTTATTTGTAGGATTTGGTGATTATTGATATCAGCTCATTCATTAACAAGATCGAGTTAGTGACTTCTTTTCTAACCTTGTGCATAATATTGTTGAAGTCTCTCTGCAAAATTGTCTAAATATTGATATAGCAGTTCCTGAACTACGTGATCCCGGAATTGCGACACTAAAGTGTACTAGTAATAAAGTGTGTAGTGTTTTTAGAATGGTGCATATCATAATTGGTTCCAATTTGCATGTCACACTCAATGAAAAAGTTGTGTACTTTAACACTCAACAAAATTGTGTTGATGTTGTAGATTGTAAATGGTGTTTATGGTTATTTGCCAATAATTTTACCAACTTGATATGCTACATAATAGTTGAACTTAAAAAAAATTCGTTGATTTGGGTGCCCAGGCTCAGGATGAGGAAAACGCTTCGACTGGATGAATCGAGCACTGCTATGGAAGAAGCATAATAATAATAAGCAAATCAGGAAATACACTACACACGGAAACATACACACACACACAGACAATATGCAAGAATTCGAACCAATCTCTGTTACTTCATTATTGCTTTATCACTTGCTTCATTTTACAATAATGTACATGCTTAAATAGAGTGCTGAGAATGCTTGGGTTGAATTTAAGTTATGCTTACTTACAAGAGAAGTTGGAACAATTCAGAATTTAAACCGTCACAGATGATTGGAAGACAAAGAGATAATATGTCGTAGTCGTGTCGAGGTGTTGAATTTTTCGAAGTTGATATTGAACCTGCTGAGGTGAAGACTTGTCGAAGTCGAATTTGAACCAGTCGAAGTCGAAAAACAATGCCAATTTTTTGGTGGATCATACTTCCTTCCTTGAGAAACAATGGTCCCCATTATTTTCTCGTACATATGAGGAAACTTGTTGGTTAGTTCAGTAGTAGAGTACCATTTTCCTTGTGCTAGGAGTTGTTTGGCTTTATCTACCTAAAACAAGGGAATTGTGTTCGTCCTTATAGGGCCTATTTGTCATCCCACAATGGTGTCGCAAGGAAGAGGCTCCTTAACATATGGATGGATGTCTTCGGGTTCTGTTGTCTGCAATTTGTTCTGTTACAACAGTGGTGCATGGTATGGTTGAAGTAGATCCACATTAAATACTAGATGCAGCCCAAAGCATGAAGGAATGTTGAGCTGGAAATCATTTTCTCCAATCTTCTTAAGAATAATGTATGGACCATATCGCAAAGGCTTCAGCTTCCTGTATGGACCAGTGAAGCGTTCCTTCTTGAGATGCAACCAGACCTGATCCCAAATTTGAAATGAATGAGGAATACAATTCTTATCATATCAGGCCTTAACTTTCACATTAGCTCATTGCAACATTTCCTATGCTTGTTTCTATATGTTGTAGATTTAATATCGAAATGCCAATGCTTTTTCAACTTCTCGTCAGTCAAATTTGGTGTCGTTCGATTGCGTCGATGAACTAATCAAGTCAATGGGTGCTGAGGGTTGAAATCCATAACAGATATCAAATGGATTCTTTCATGTAGATCTGTATTGAGAACGATAGCAACTGTATGGTATATATGGGATACTTTCATCCCATGTATGATGATGCTTATGGTTGTACATGCAGTGCAGTTGTACTACCAAGTGATTCACAACTTTCGTATGTTCATCTTTCTGAGGATGGAAAGTTGTCGATAAAGAGTCTTGTATCGATTTGTTTCCAGAGAGTCTTCCAAAAGATGTTGACAAATCTGGCATCTTTGTCGAAAATGATGGTCATCGGTAAGTCATAATGTTTCCAAACATGTTCGAAGAAGAGATGAGTAGTCTGATGCGTTGTTGTAGTCTTCTTGCATGGAACTGGAACTAGTGTTGTTCGACTACTACTAAGATTGCATCATGTTGATGTTTGGTAGCCAAATATATCGTCAAGTAGTCCATAGAAATAGATTCCCATGGTCGACTAGGAACTAGAAAAGACATATACAATCCTTGTCGTCGAATCTATAGTTTATCAATGGCACAAACCACGTAGGACTGAATGTACATGTTGACGTTAGACTTAAGTGAAGACCAATAGAAATAATTTTGGAGGAAGGCAATGGTTTGTTACTCCAAAGTGTCATGTAGTCTTGTTATAGTGCGCATCTCAAATGAGCTTATATCGGTGCTCACCTTTCAGTACACAAAGCTGTACAAGCTTGTACATAAAGGTATATTTCAGGAAATAGTTGGTAGTGGACAGCGGGTCGGTTTGAAGCTATTGGTAAATTGCAGAAAATTTGCAGTCTACCAAATACAATTGAGGCCAATTAGTGGTGTCATAACCCTGCATACTCAGCATTGTAAAAAGGAGAGTAATGGGTGGTTGAATCAGAGAATCGGTTGTGGCATTGGATTTACCTTTTCGATACTGAATTATCAACTGGAATTGTTGCACGTAATTAATCCACTTAAGTTGTCGATTTGTTTGTAACTTCGACTAGGATGGGGTGAACCGTAAAGGCTTGTGGTCAGTAAGAATGACCATCTCCTTTCCAAGAATGTATTAATGTCTCCTTTGATTAAGGGCTTGCAAAATGGCATACAGTTCCTGTTCATACTTCGAATACCTTCTGACGGTGTCGTTAAAGGTTTCAGAATGAAAAGCAACTAGGAGCCCAGACTGAGTGATCACTGTGCCTAAGGCATAATCCGATGCATCAGTCTCAATCTCTAAAGGTTGATGCAAATTAGTTAACACAAGTACTGGTGCAGTACAAAGATTATGTTTGAGCTACTCAAAACCTTGTTGTGTCGATGTCCATTTGAAGACAGTTTTCCCATTTCCCTTAGTCAACTAATTCAAAGGCCAGGCCATGCGACTGAAACCGAGTATGAATCGTCGATAAAAATTCTCCAAGCCAAGAAAAATTCTTAGTTCATGAATGTTTTGAGGAATGGGGCACTCTTTGAGGATTTGTACTTTGTCTAGAACGATGTGAATTCATGGAGAGTCGATTACATACCTCAAATATTTGATGTTGTTCATCGCAAATGAACATTTGTCCATGTTCAAATAGAGTAGATGTTGTCGAAGAGTGTTGAGGACTTGTAGAAACTGTCAGACATGTTCTTCCCATGATCGAATGAAAATCAAGATATAATCTAGATAGAAAATGACACACTTGCTGATGAAAGGTCAAAGAATGTCATTCATATATTGCATGAAGGTCACGGGTGTGTTGGTTATGCTGAAAGGCATGACTAACCATTCAAACAATCCTTCCTTGTTTTTGAAAGCAGTTTTCGATACATCGACGGGCTCAATCGGATTTTGACGATATCCCAATTTGAGGTCGAGCTTAGTAAAGAATTTAACACCTTTCAGACAGTTGATTAGTTCATCTATCCTTGGTATAGGGTATCTATTCTTTATCGAAATCTTGTTGAGATCTCGGTAGTCAATGCACATGCGCCAAGTCCCATCTTTCTTTCGAACAAGGACGACTAGACTTCCACAAGGAGAGGAGTTGGGTAGGATGTGACCTTTGTTGATCAAATCTTGAATCTGTTTGTGAATCTCTTCATTCTCGATCATGGATCTTCTGTAAATAGATGTGTAAGGTAATGAAGAACCAAGAACAAGTTCAATGGAGTGTTTTACCTGGCAATGTAGAGGTACCCCATCTAGCTCTTGAAATACGTTCAGGTATTCATAAAGAATATTGTCGATAGTTGCATTGGTTGGTGAGTCGACTAGTTGTTGCAGTATTCCTGGGATGATGAGGCTTAATCGTGATCAATGTGAATCTCTGAGCATGGTTGATGAGATTCTTTGTCTATTTGATATATATCATTGCAACTGTTGGTGCAGGTCATCGCTCTGGTATACCATACCATTGGTTCCACATTTTTACAATCATCTTCTGAGGCCATGACTGATAACTCCCATGTTGATCCCATAAGTAAGGTTTCCCAAATAGGGTGTCGGCTATGGAAAGCAGTGCCATGTCACATAGTACTTCATCTTCAATAGGCTTAATGAAGTAGTTGAGTTTTCATTTTTGGGTGATCCTCAGTTCCTTTCCATCTTTCATCCAATAGATATTATAAGGCCGAGGATGTGGAGTGGTGACAAGACTTAGTTTCTTCATAAGATATTAAGAAACAAAGTTCTTCTGGCTGCCATTATCCACATTATCCACAATCAAATGCAATGGATTGTTTTGAACCCATATCTGTGTATGGAATAGGCTCGTTCCTCCTCATTGATGTAATGCCCCATATTAACGTTTATTAATGTTTATTATTAAGTACTTTTATTAAATTAAACATAAACAATGCTATCATTTTGATCAATTAATCATGAGACTACAATCGATTAATTATTGGCTAATAATATTAATTATTAATTTACTTCTATTTATTATTATTATTTCATATTATTAATGTTAATTATTAAGTATTTATTATTTAGTTATTAATAAATAATAATTAACAAAACTATGATTAGCATTACTTTTACCGTTCAGTATAAAACTTAAACAAACCACATAGGTAAAATTCTATGACATTTGGTTAGGTTTTTGTAACACGTACAATTCAAGAAAAATTCATTAATACATAACACATGTCAAACAAATCTGAACTGCACTGCCCAAGATAGAATAAAATAAATTAATTTATGAAAGAGGCGGTGGAAGAAGGAAGGCGGTGGAATAAGGAAGGCGGTGGAAGAAAGGAAGGGAGGGGGGTATAAGGAGGAGGAAGGAGGTGTTTTGGGGAAGGCGGTGGAGAGGTTGGATTTATTTTTGGGGAAAATTAGACTCTGCATCAGGGGGGGGGGAATGAAGAAAAACTTGAGGAGGGGGATAACTCAAGGAGGAGAATATCTGTAAATGACTCAGAAATGGGTGGAAAGGAGGAAAGATATAGAAGCTGCTCTCGGTATTATTGGTCTGTGGGCTTGGGGGCTAGGAAACCCATGGGTTTCCTAGGGCCAGCACATGATGAGAGCTGGTCGGCAGGGTGGCACATCATTTTGTTAATCAAGGCTTGGATGGTTGGATGGAAAGCTCGAAGAGGAAGGAGCCTACAAGGTCTACAACAAACTCTTGGATCTACTACGACCGCTGTTCCCAGGTATTTCAATTCCAAATAATTAGATATTAAATTTCTGCATGGTATTATTGTCTAATTTACAAAAAAATTCATGAAGTTTGTCAAACCTATACAGCTCCTATTTCTACGTTAATATGTTTACAGTTCAAGATTGTACATTCATATGTTTATAAAACTAATAGTACAGACATAGATATAAACCTGTAATATGATTTAAAATGTCTTGATAGAGAACATCACAGAGAAATGGACCGAGTGCTCTACCGGTTAGGCAGAGCACTACAATTGATGATAGTCGAGGGTATTGCAGTGGTCGATGTCGATGTCAAAAGGGTCGATGCTTCTGGGTCAAATTCTACCAGGGTTTTGTCGGACAAGTCGTAGGTAGACAATTTTTCCAAAAATGTATTGTGAGCCTTGCATTCAGACATATCATGCCATGATGAATTGTGGTAATCACACCATTTCTTGGAAGGGTTTTTTTTGCTACATTCAACTCTTGTCTTTCTAAGAGTGATTTTTGCCATGGTCTTGCTTTGGCGGAGTCAAATGAGAAGGGTTTCTTGACTTGTCGGAGTCGAATGATGACTTCTTATCAGATGCTCGTCCTGTCGGCTTAGTCGCGAAACGTGCTTTTCCTTTATGTTTGGCTTCAATCTTACTGACATAGTGGAATGCATCCATAAGCGTACTAACAGTCAAAGACTCCATCTCTTGTTGAATGCACAGAGACAATCTGTTGACGTACTTCAGAACAAGCAATTTCTCTTCTTCTTAAACGCCAAGTCTTGCCATTAGTCGATAGAACTCATCAGTGTAACTCTAGACAAATTGGTCTTTCCATTTCCTTAGTTGTTGCCACTTCTTATACTGATGTTCAAAGTACTTGGGCGAGTAAAACTCCTTTTGGATGTACTTGACGAATTTTTCCCATGTATTTATGGGGTCTCTGTCTTTCTCCATCTTTGTTGATAGGTTCTGAGTCCCACTAGCAGTGCATAGAGGTCGACATCTTTAAGGATGCAAGGGTGATATTTTCAGCTTCTAAGAGTTTGTTCATAGAGTAATTTGATTCCAGTTGTTGTACCCAATTGTCTACCGATTCCGTGTCAATCTTGCATTCTAGATTTGGTATGTCCAAGTTCATTTGTACCTTGAATGGACTAATTTTTTCGGATTTGGATCTTGTCGAGAATCATCTTGATGTCGAGACGAATCACGTGAGAATCTCATTGAACTGAGTAAACATTTCAGTTCGTTGTCGAGCTAGTGTTTTCTCTATGAGTTGCTCTGTCTCATTAGTTACATGTCTATTGTTTATTTCTCTGACCATCTTCGTTCTAGTGGTGTGAGTAGATAGATACTCCGAAGTCGAAGGTAGTTTCTACTTGGATTGAAGGTAGTGTTTGTTTTAACAGACATAAGTCAGGTAACCTCAATAGAAGTGTCTACACAGGAATTAAGCGCGAACAAGCTCTGATACCAATGATATGGTTTCCTAGGCGCACGACGGGGAAAACAATTCAACTGAATGAATCAAGCATTGTTGTGATGGAAGCATAATAATAATAAGCAAAATAGGAAATGCACTACACACAGAAACACACACACACACACACACACACACACACACACGACAACAACAATATGCAAGAATTTGAACCAATCCATGTTACTTCATTACTACTCTATTAATTGCTTCATTTTACAATAATGTACATGCTTAAATAGAGTGTTGAGAACGCTTGGGTTTTCTTCCCGTTACGTTTAGTTACAAGAGAAGTTGGAACGGTTCAAAATTTCAATCGTTACAGTCGACTGGAAGATAGAGAGACAATCTATCGTAATCGTGTCGAAGTGCTAAATATGTCGAAGTTGATATTGAACCTGTCGAGGTCGAGTCGAGGTGAAGACTTGTTGAATTCGAAGTTGAACTTGTTTAAGTCGACAAACAATGCCAATTGTTGGGTGGATCATCCATTCGTAGTTGATATAAATAAATAAAAGTAGTCGATATAGATAAATGAAAGGTATATATATGCCAACATCACTCTCCTCAACAAGTTTAGAGTTAATTAAACTTTGGTAAGAAAACAAGAATTGACCACTATATTTTTCATGTTTCAGATATAATAATATTTGATAATTTTGTTCAAAAGTTTTTATTATTATCTATTAATTTTTATGTTAGATTCTTTTAAACTCTTTAAAATGTATGTGTAAATAACCTTTTTCCTAAAGTACACATACATTTCTTTATGATAGCATGGACAATGGAGTAGAAGTAAAATAAATTTTGGTAGGACAACAAGAAAAAGATAAAAAAAAATAGTTTTTATTATTATCTATTAATTTTTATCTTCGATTCTTTTAACTCTTGAAAAGGTATTTGCAAATAACTTTTTTCCATTTTTCATAAAGGCCATATACATTTCTTTATGATACCAAGGACAATGGAGTAAAAGTAAATTACATTTTGGTAGGAAAATAAGAAAAACAAGATATTACCGCTCTATAAATCCAATATTATTTGATAATTTTGTTCAAACTTTTTTATTAGTATGTATTAATTTTTATCTACTATTCTTTTCATTTCATTGTTGAAAAGTGCCTACAAATAACCTTTTTCCTAAAGCATATACACATTTCTTTATAATATCATGGACAAAAGAGTACATTTCTATTTGATTGCATGGACAAGGGAGTAGAAGTTAATTAAATTTTGATAAGAAAACAAGAAACATATTCGTAGTAGCTGTAAACAAAATTTTGAAGTTTAGAAGTTTGTTTCAGCTATAATATTATTTGATAATTTTGTTCAATAGTTACTATTTGTATCTATTAATTTTTATGTATGATTCTTTTAACTTTCGAAAAGATATCTACAAATAATCTTTTTCGAAAAGAACCTATACATTGATTGCATGGACAATGGAGTAGATGGATTTGTGGAAGAAAAAAAATTACGTTGAATTGTGAAAAAGTTGTATGCATTGTTGATGTTTTCAAGCTAATGAAGTATTTATAACTAATTGGTTTTCAACAATCTATTAAACTTCTAAAATACTCTATGCATTATTGATACTTTTAAGTTAATAACTTATTTATAACTAAATTATTTTCAAACAATCTATTACTCTTAAAGCACTCTTTATATATATATGCTAAACTAATCTTACAATTGTTTATACATAGACAATTAATGTTGATGTTTTAAAAATGAAAAAAAAACACTTAATTATATTTTTTTCTTAAAAAAATATAAAATTAATGTTTTGTTAAATGTTTATAATATGTTTTTTTAATTAAAAATGTCAATTAAAAAAATACAAAATTAATGTTTATAATATGTTTTTTTAAATTGGTCAAAGCACAGAGTATACCTATATATTGGGCCTGGATAGCCTACATTCCTAAGGGAATTCTCAGAAAGATCTAGAAGATATGCTTCACATTTCTATGGACAGGTAGTAAACAAAACAATGGCACCCCTCTGGTCAAATGGATAAGCATAGCTAAGTCCAAGGAGATAGGAGGATGGGGTATAAAGAACCTCCCCCTTTTCACTAAAGTGTTGGCAGCCAAATCTCTTTGGAGACTCATACAAAACACAGACTCCCTGTGGGGCAGAGTGGTATGCTCTAAATACTGTTCAAACATAGAAATACCAGATTGGATCAGAAGCCCTAACAAATCCTTCAAAAATGGCTCAGTTGGATGGAAATCCATGGTCTTAACATTCCCTCTTATTGGCACATGGATAGCATGGGAAATTGGGAATGGAAAAAGCATAAGGATAGGTCTGGAACCTTGGGCTGGTGCAGGAGAGGATTATAGGCTTCCACAACTGGTACTAAACAAGCTTGGTGAACAGAGATGCCATAAACTTACAAATGCACAAGTTCAAATCCCAGACTACACAGGTAGAACAAGATGGAAGGAAGCAAATGAGTTTCAACTAGAAGGAGAAGAAGCTGAGTGCTGGCAAGATTATATGAAATTGCTGGAAACAAATTGTGTATGTTTGGAAGAAGATACAAAGGATAAAATAATATGGACAAGAAATGCGGAAGATGGAGAATTCACATCAAAAAAAGGGTATGAAGTTGCCATAATGGAGCAATTCAATGGAGAGAAATCTTGGTGGTGGCAGGGCCTGTGGGATTGCAACAGTCCACTAAAAACCATTCTTACATTTTGGTTGGCAATGAATAACAAACTACTGACATGGGAGAATCTAAGAAAAAGGGGCTTACAAGGCCCAGGGATTTGCATTTTATGCAAAAAGATGATGAACTCACTTCCCATTTGTTCGGTACTTTTACTTATGCAGGACAAGTTTGGATGGACGTCGCTAGAACTCTCAGTAAGGGTAGAATGATCAAAAGGGAAGACTCATGGGAGCAGAACACCAAGCAGTGGTGGGACAACAAAGCGGTATGCGAATTCAGAGCTTTCCCTGTGCTTTATGTTTTTACAATATGGGAAGCCAAAAACATAGCAATATTTAAGAACATTTGGACTCCCATTAACATCTCTTCAGCACTGCTACTACAGAAAGTTCAGGAACATAGAACAGTTCCCAAAATTGGAAAAAACAGAATAGCCATAGCCCCAGTTATCGATAAAAGTACTCCTTGGGCATTCTTTGATGGTGCCAGCCAAGGAAAGCCAGCCATTGGTGGGGCAAGTGGGGTCATATGTATATTTGATTAACAAAAATAACATTCACACTGGGCACGGGAAGAGCCACCAATACTAAAGCAGAGCTAATGGCTCTTTGGGCCACCCTAAAGATAGCAAAAGACAAACAAATTGACAAGTTGAATATACATGGGGATTCTAAAATAGTGATAGAGTGGGCACAAGAAAGAAACAACATTCGAGCCCCTCATTTACAAAATCTATTGAGAGCAATTCGGTCGATGCTCCCCTTCTTTGCAGCTCTTAATTTCAACCATGTATACAGGGAATACAACACGGAAGCAGACATACTTTCAAAGCAAGCTTTCGCCGTTCAACCAAGGATAATCGAGGGCGAGATCTTCGATGAAGGGGACTCCGTCATGTTCCACATTCTGCTTTGAAGAAACAGAGAATTGTGGATTTTGATTTTGAAAGCAGACAGATAACAAGGAAATGAAAAAATTGAAGGTGCAGCATTGTTTTGACAATACAGTGATGATAATTGACAGTTCAGTGGAAGCAGCACTGTACATTTTGTGATGTAAGCCGTGTAAGGCAGTTATGTACACCTTTTATGGTGATTTTGTGTAAAGCATAGATACATAAGGCAAAATTGTATCGTCCTCAAGAGGTGTCCATAATTATTCGAAAGAATAAAAGTTTTTTTTCTCTAGAAAAAAACTATATTTTTTAAAATTAAAAAAAATCAATTAAAAAAATACAAAATTAATGTTTAGTTAAATGTAACTTAATGTTTAGTGACCTTTGAAGTTAATGAGAACAATTACCCATTATCAATTTTCACAATGAAGACTTCTACCAGGATCAGTTCCACATCAAGGTCAAATACAGCAAGGATATTAATCACACTGGTTACATCAAGGTCAAATACAGCAACGGTATTAATCACAATGATTTACTTATTGAAGTTTTTGATAAATCTTTACTCACCATCACGATCAATGGGATGGATTCAAAATATTGCCCTCTCCTTACTGGCTATTAAGATTAAACAGTTAGGTCGGTAGGCATATATATAACAGGAGCACAAAGTGTTATTGATTTTACTTCGAAGGAAGGTCTAGGTCTGCCTTATAATTAAATAAAAATACTAGAGAAGATGTCATAGACACATACAGTGTAATTACAGAGTGAATCTTTGATACATACACCTACGGTGTAATTATATGAATATCTTTGAAATTATAAAATTAAAAAATGGAATATATTAAATTGTACGCGAACAAGTACGATGATGTATTCTTGAAACCAAATGATATTGGGAATAAAAGGAGGAAAGTCATCTTCATAAATGACAATGTGAAACTAATCGATAGAACATAAAAATCTATTTAAATAAAATATACATAAATCTTAACATTTAACTCGTCACTAGCTGTATTATATAAATAAAAAAGACATTTGTATCATATAACTAGCTGTATTATATAAATAGAAAAGACATTTGTATTATATAATAAGGCTAAGGCTAGATCTTATAGATCTATGCATAAAAACACTACAGATCAGATTGAATACCTTATTTGACATAAACAGCTGTTCTAATAGATCTCACCACAAAAACCCTACAGAAAGATCTTTCTTTCCTGCCTTACATGAAGTTTTTCTTCTTGTAGTCTTCTGCTATTTGTTCCAGGTGTTGGACGAAGTTATCTGTGTAAGTCTGCTGGCGACGAGTATTGGTCACTAAAATATCACGAGCCTCTGCTGCTTTTGATCTCAACTTCTTCCCCTCCTCTCCCTCCATTACCATTACCATTTTGAGTGTTGAACATATGTTTTCTGCGAGAAAAGAGCCATCGTCTCCCCTCTCGATCTCGATCCCCGCCTTCAGTTCTGCGACTATTTGCCTGGCATTCAAGCACTGATCTCCACCCATCGGCAGCAGTACGAGGGGCACTGCGAAACTCAGCGCCTCCATGGCGGAGCTCCACCCGCCATGGTTGAAATACACGCCGACCGATGGGTGCGAAATGATCTGCACTTGTGGCACCCAACCCCCGACGACAAGACCTCGGTCCCGGGTTCGAGTCTCGAAACCCTCTGGAAGGAGCTCCAGCGGGTCATTTGAATGCTGCGGAGAACGCAGAGACCAGAGGAACGGCAGATCACTAGTTTCAAACCCCAGCGCCATCTCGCGGATTTGCTCTCTCGAAAAAAACGTCTCACTGCCGAACGAAACAAAGACGACAGAGGCCGGTTTTTGTTGGTCCAGCCATTGCAGTAGATGAGAGCCTTCATGAGTACCGTCGGCAGCGGGCCGCATAGCGGGCATGAGCGGGCCGACAGAAAGCACGGGAACCCCGATGGCCTCTTGGAAGTAACGAATATATTTATCTTCGTCTTCGAAGCAGGATTTTACAGCCACCGCCACGCATCCTTCCAGGCATCTGGTAAGCCGACTGATTGGACTAACGTGGCCGGGGATTTCTCTATAAATAAATGTAATCCCCTGCGCTTCGTACAGCTTGAACGAGATTGCCGAAGACGGGAATCCGAGGGGTGGCGCCGCCAACTCCTCACCGGTTATTTCCGGGTTGCGTAATCTGGAAGGGTGGGAGATATAGCAGCAGCTTACGGGAGAAAAGACGGAGAAATAAACGGCCGGGACGCGCATCTCCGCAGCGACGGTCTGCGCCCAATACTGCACAAAGTCGTGGACAATGAAATCCGGCGAGAGTTGCGCAACCAGCTTTCGGAACAGGTCCTCCATGCCGTCTATGGCTTTCTTCAGCGGAAGCACCATTTCTGGCAGAATGTCGGCGGTGCTTTCCACTCCAGGAGCCAGGCCCTCCGTCGGGGGTAACGGCAATTCCAGCAGATCGATCCGGCCCCGCCCCGGCCAGCTCTGAAGCTTTAACGATGGCCTGATTCTGGAAATGTTAACAGGCGTTGAGAGGAAGGATACCGTGTGGCCGTTGATGGCCAGAGCCTTGGATAGCTCCAGGAATGGATTTATGTGGCCCTGCGCTAATAATGGAAAGGCCAGAAAATGAAGCTTCTTCTGGTTATTCATCTTCCGGCCACAGATAGCAGCTAATTCTGTTAATTCGTCTTTCCTTGATCTTCCTTCCTACACAGATGCTGCAAGCAAGCACTTTCCTTGAGCGTCTTAAACATCCATATCGAATTTATAATGAACGTTGACCACTACTGTAGTGTAATGCCACGTCTTTCATCTATCTAGATTCCGTCGCCGGAAAGTTAAAATCGTTTAATCATTACTCTGATCGCTGATCTGTAATGATACAGTACACTGTACACCACGTCTTTCATCTATCTAGATTCTGTCGCCGGAAAGTTAAAATCGTTTAATCATTACTCTGATCGCTGATCTGTAATGATACAGTACACTGTACACCAAACCTTTTTGCACCAATTCAAAGCCAAACATGCAAGGATCAAATTTGGAGGGCAGCGTCCCATTTCCCTTTGAATGGTTGTGAGAAATTTAACCTTTCAATGTTTACATGTAAAAATAAATTAATTTTTTTATATTTGAATATATGGCAGTAAATGTAAGTGTATAACACAATTTCATTATTTACTAAAAAAATAGCTTAGAGAAAAAAAATTGACAATAAGAAGAAATCCCAAGTGATTCAACATTGACATGAAATTAGTGAGGTAAATCATGTACATCACGTCCAAATTCTTTTTATGGTGGATTACTCAAGAGTTAGTATAGAGGAGGAGAAACTAAAATAAAGGTTGAGAATGAAGAACATGTACAATGATGGAAGATGAGATTGGGAAAAAGCTTATTTAGAAAGAGATTGGTACACTTGTTTTGCTAATGTGAACATAGCCATAACCGTTAGATGTATTGGTTTTTTGTATTGCATTGTTCTTTGGCCTATTTATTTTGTGAAGGGAAATATTTGTTTCCTACCATGTGAAAGTGATTAAAGTAGTTGAGAATTACTCACAACCTTATTTGAATGCATAATATGAATTTGGGGATGAAAGTAGCCTCCTAGGAACATTGTACATCCCTCGGAGATTTAAAATTGTTGATCCTTGTTGTGACCACTTGATAATTACCATAACCAATGGTTTAAAGAAATATCATAAAAGTAAAAAAATTAGAAGAATAACTTTTGCATGACATTTTACCTTACCTTTTTTGAAATGAACTTTTCTACATGCTATTAAAATCATTGTATTATTATATTTCCAACTAAAAACATAAGTTTTTTCTAATCCAAATTTCCATTAACTGCAAAAAAAAGTTACAAATACAATCACAAAGCTAATTGATATGTCTCTATATGGACCTAGTTTTGAGTAACTAGCCATTCAATTTCAAACTCCACCTAATCCCTAAGCATCATCTTTACCATAATAACCTAAGTATTAGAACGCTTGAAAATTTATCCTTCTAACTTTAGTCTTGAGTCTACTAACATCTAGATCTCAATTGAAGGGATTGATCGGGATTCCCATTTCTCTTTTCAAAACTGGGTGCATATAATTATTATCCTTCAACCTTCAATATGGATCTTACTAGTATCTAGATCTCACATTAAAATGAGTTTCAGAGGGCTTCCACAATTATCTTTTCAAAATTTCATCTTATATTTATGTGAAAAGGTTAGACAAAAAAACAAGGACTATTATATATTATAATCTCTTTGTGAACCTTATATGTTCTAACCTAGAAATACTACAAATTTTTATATAAAATAATAATTTAAGATACTTTTTTAATAATTAGTGAGTTATTGGCCATAAACTAGGAAATATTTAATGTTGAAAACTAACCTAAATTAGCCTATCTCATTTACACTAGTATAACCTAAAAGACATAATTCTAATAAAAAATAAAACTTTAAGATTAATCTACCACAACTTAATTGTGTATTGCTATCTAATTTTTTTATAATAAAATTTAACATGGATTTCATTAAAGAACAATGCAATAATGGAAGAGAGACATCATTTTGGACAATGTAAATGAGGTCAATTATGGTAAAAAAAGGTTTTTGTTTTAGCAATTCATCTTTTTTATTATTTTCATATTCAAAGGTAAAAAAATTTTAAATTCTTTTTTGTCTATTAAAATGTATAGTTTATGGTCAATTTCGAATGTAAACAAACTAATTGGAAATTGGAAATGGAAAGAAAATCATTTTGAAGCAATAAGTGCATACCCCAAATGAATAGTCATTGAGACTAGTCACAATAGTAAGAGGTCCTAGCCTAAACGAAGTTGTGATCCTATCCTATGAAACGTATACATTATTTTGGTAACTGGGTTTTTTAAGGTTACATCTATTAAGTAATCAAGACTTAGTCTAGCGGGCATGCGATAGCATAATACATTACAAATTTGAAACAACATTTTGGATGGAGAAACTTTAAACCCTTATATATATAGCACCACAAAGAACTCCAACAAGTAACACATTTAACTTTTCTCCACATAAAATGTTACACAAGTGCAAAATGTTGTACATACCTGTAAATTCACGATAACCAAGTCGACAACTTAGCTCTACAAAATCTTCTAGAGGAAATAGAAATTAGGGAGACACTGAAGCATGGAATTGGAGAGTTCAGAGTCCGAGTCCCAACCTCCGACTTTCCTATACTCGTAAACCAAGGATAATATTTTTTTCTCCCACAAACTTTGCCAATCTCTTTAAGTTCGGGGAAGCTCAATCGAGCCTACCCAATGTTCTACCTTTGCTTCTCTTTCGAGTCGTCCAGCACATAAGACAAAGAGGAAGTAGAATGTGCAACACCATCGCAATTCCCCAATATCCCGGCATTGCTGAACTGGTTTACCTTGCGCAAGGTAGGTGAATGCATGTTTGTGTATTTCAAATGATTATAAAAAAAATAATTTTATAATTGCTTCTACATAACTTAGATATATTTGTGCAGGTGAGGGAATACTGGGTATTGTTTTCCTAGGGTGTCCCAAGACTTTCAGAGATCATTCTTCATTTTGAGGGCGCTTAGGGTGCAGATCAGAGAGCCCATGAGAGGAAGAGGAAGAAGAAGAAGAGGACACAATTCAAAAGGTGAGGCAAGTGAGGAGGGGAGACGTAATAGCGATATTTGCAGGAGCATCCCACTGGTGGTATAATAATGTCAACGAGCCTCTCCAAATCATAGCCATTACTGACACAACCATCCCTCATAATCATCTCGGGCTTAGGAGTAACCACGTAAGCATCCCGACAAATTAAGTAATGATAATCTTCATTTAGGTATATGGCAAATTCTTTCATTTCTTTTAGAGATGACTATATGCATATTGTACAACCCTTCTCTTTAGCTGGTCCTCCATTCTAGTTTCCTTTGTCTCTGTTGCCTAACCCCTTTCCTCCAATGAGACGGGAAGACTAAGCAGTCTAGGTGGACCATGGGAGACTCGGAGTGTCGATTCAAATGATTCTCACCCTAGTAAATGAATGGAAATTGGAATAAATCCTGGAATTGTGGACTAACTAGTATAGGATATGATTCATGAACAAAAACAAAAGATGACGTGATGCTAGCCTGCTACCAAAGATCCGTCATCCGAGTTCGGTGGTGGTCATAATAGAAATGTTTGGCACCGGGTGAAACCCTGGTCTGGAAACTTACAGACCCATTGAACCAGGTTATGTTTGAATTAGGTAAAGATTGCTCAATGCATTGTAAATTACAACCTGTAATTTGTGACCCAAAAAACAACACCAATAGTTTTTCCTTACGGAGCCTTGACCGTGGAGGGTTATCAAATCACTTCAGCATCCATAGAATGACTTATTTGAGCATTTAATTTCACATAATATACTCAAATACTCAAGTGACTTGTAAGTTGTGAGATCAAGTGACTCGGTGAACAAGAATATGCCAGATGTAAAACCGAGTTGGAAGGTTGGCATCTTCTCAGACTAATATTTACTGAAGTTGGTGAATCAGTAATGCATGCCAATGCCATTAAATGCTTTGAACGTGAACATGGAATCCTGAGCCATAGTGGTGACCCACCGAGTTGAAATGGGAATTGGGAAGCCTAGTGGACCACCGTGGCCTGTGCCCATTGGGACCAAGATCCTCATCCATGAGTTGAAATTGGAATTGGGAAGCCCAGTGGACCACCATGGCCCATGCCCATTGGCATCGAGATCCTCATCCATTATCCGATCGAGGGCACTTGGGAAGACTTTTAGTCCAGACTCTCCCATAGTCCACTCAATCACTGATAACCCCTGGATGGGCAAATTTTGTGGTTGTCCTCACTCAATTTCATTCTTGACGGGCTGGAAATGAAACTAATTTTTTTTTGCATAGTAAAATTCCTTGTGACCTTCTATGAAATCTAAAATGACCTTTGAAGGGCTCAGAAGGCTTCAAATTTGAAGCATGCAAATATGATGTACTTGGTTTCACAGCCTCACAATTTAACTATAAAAAACAATATGTACAACATGTACTGAAAATACAAATATATGGCCGAGTAATAACAACTTTTATTACTACAAGGGTAATGGTACTAAAAAAGAGAATAAAAGCATATATGGAAATGGTGTTTTAAAATGGCAATGGTACTAAAAAGAGAATAAAAGTATATATGGCAATGTCAATGTTTTAAAATATATAAAAGATTATAATACTGATTGGTTACAACTTACAATGCCGCATATATTACAATGGCAATGATGATTGGTTGTTGAAGTTCATAATGATCATTAAGGAGCTGCCAGATTATTCTATTCAAACATATTTCAGTGAAGATGATTTATTATTTATATCAGAATTTGAAGAAAGGAGTACTATTATGTTGTTTCAATTTGTTGAACATTTAGCACAGGTAGCTCTTAATATTAAGATTCAAACAGTTTACTTCCATAACTTCTCTAGATTCGATGGTATTATCTTACTTAAATATTTTGCCACTCATGGGGGAGAAGTACACCATAAAACCTCTTATGAGGAATCTCATGCTTTACGAGTTAAAAGTGTTAGTGGTTAATAAGATGGTGTTTATTAAGGAGCTGTTTAACGAGAGTATTTTTTAATTTTCAAACTGATTTTCTGTTGGAATTCAGTGAATTTAATCTACAAAATTTGTAATTTCTGTTATTTGTTAGACAATTTTAAGTTCAAAAATAAAATTAGGTGACAGGAAAACCCCAACACCCACACTCTGTAAGATTTAGCAATATTTTTAAATGTTTTGAAAATTTAATGAAAATTCATAAAAAAAAACTAGTAAAAACCAGCAGAAAACATAGGTAAAAAAATCTCCTCTTTAAACAACTCCAATCATTATTCAAATCCACCTTTATATGGGAAAAACAACATACAATACAATTTGAAGTTTAGCATTCTCATTCCTTAGTAACTCTATATTTTGAGCATAAGTGGCTAAATAAAAATGGTCTTCCAGGGGGCTCTTTAGCAGCGGGCACTTATTTTGCAGCTCCTTCAGCTGGGTCATTGACGGGTAAGTCCCGGGTTAGATTTTGTCCTTTCCTTTCCTTTGTAGAGCAGCAGCTTTATTAATCTATAATGTGCTACGACAGCTTGTCTACCCGTTTTCGTCCTTACAACCATCTTCAAACTTCTTTTTACTCCAATCATTAAGCTTTTGGAGAAAAATAATATTTAGCCTGTTACAAGGGGCACCCTGCCTTGGCTACACGGCCGCCCCAGCTTCTCTCCATGTGCGGGGGCCAAGTATTGCTCACCCTTTTGCAGGGCATCCGTCTCCATGTGTGATCACCCTCCATAATCCTGACGTAGATGTCGGATGTCAGCCACCTAAAACGCCCCGCCCCTTCCCTTTACTCCCAACTACCTTTCTGCCGAGTCCCGAGTCCCGACTGCCTTTCTGCCTTTTTCTGGACAGTATTAAGTATTATTTAAAGTGGTAAAGAATAATAATGATATCAAACTTTTATAGTTAAGAGTTATTTATGCATCAATTACTAATTATTTATGTATTAATTATTTTTTATATTACTTTTTAATAGTTTTTTTATTTTAAATTTGTAACCAATGCCATATAATCAACCACTTATCCCATACTAGTGCAATCTAGAAAAGACATAGATGCTAATTGATACATTTGAAACCATAAAACTATTATTATATATAAAAATAATAGTCAAATAAATATATCATCAAATAAATATTATTTATTCACAATTATTTATTACTTTATTAATATAAAATGAGACATTTATATTTGCATTATAATCACATGATTCCCTCCAAGTGCAATCCAATCTTTCTAAGAGGATGGAGAATATCAAGAACTTGGAGACTCGTGTTAAAGTTTGTTTGGATGTATGAGTATCTATTTTCAATCTTAGTCACTATATTTTTTCTCGGTGGTGTAAAAATTGAAAGTGTGTTATTTGAGCATATTTCCATTTTTGAAACCTTACTTTGTATCACATGATCTTTTTATACTATGTTCATGTGCATTCAAACAATCCTAGTTTATGTGGAAGCTTTGTAGACTCTAGGGGAATATTTTATTTATTTAACTGAATTAGTATTTTTGGATTGAATACTATTGGAGCTCAGATTGAAGTAATCCAATTGAGAAAACATTAATTCTGCATGAGTTTCTGCAATTAAATCAAATATGGTTTTAATTCTATTACAATTGTTAATTTTGCAAGTTTATCTATTCATATCCTCTAAGAAAATCATTGGTTGTCTTGTATCTGAATCAATCAAATATGGATTTAGAATTATTATGAGCATGTCTCTCAGTTCCTCAAGCACAACATTGCAATATAGTTTATTGCATCCCCAAACAAATAGTGGATGGTGTTAAAGAGGAGGGTATGTCGATAAACTAGTATAAATTCAAAAAATTCATGTACCATAGATCATAAATACTTAGACAATGAGAATCATATCAAGATAGGTAAGCATGAAAGTATAGTGATGCATTTTGGGAATGTTAAGTTGGCAAAACAAGTAGTTCATACAATGCATTTAAGTAGAGATATCAAAAGTAGTTGTAAAGATCCTGTTGGGGCAATTATTTATAGTGAGGTGCTAATACCAACTATTTGTGGTGTTAGAGGATTATGGGTTTCACAATCAAAGAGGAGGAAGGGAATTGATACAAAGCTTTTGGATGTTAAATGCAGTATGTTCATGTGGAAATGATTCCACATTTAATCGAAAAATAAATAAATATTCATGATTTTTGATAAAGTTCTCTATGTGGATGATGTTAGCACTGGAATTGAACCAAAGGTTGCGGAAGGCTCGCTCCCAGGTAACAACAGAACCACTTTCGAAGAGAGAACTATCCTTCTGCTCTTCCAAGCGGGATCTCTCACAAATATTAACAATGTCAAATATGTACACGTGAAAATATAAATTGTTTGTAAAATTGGTTGAAACAAAACATAGAACCATTGGGCGATGGAGTCAAGAAGTGTAACATAAATGAACAAAACTTATGCAGGCGATTTCAACACAGAGGCAAGATAGCCATTCAATCACAGTCAAATTATAATTGTCTGGTGGAAAAGAAGAACATGAATAGACCATCAACACAGAGCATTGGAAAATGAATTATGTATTAACTTTAGAAGAAATCTTTAGTGGATATCTGAAACAATAGACAGACCATAGCATGTATGAATTATACACTTATTTCAGACATGAAAGAAAACATAATGGAAGAGATAAACTAGAAAAACATTCACATGAGAAAGGAAGCAACAGACTGTAATACAAACAACAAATGAATCCCTATGTAAAACGTCGACCTTGGCTCTGCAACTTTATTAAAATACTCTTGAAAGCATACACTGCAAAATTACATCGGTTCCAACCCTTTCTCCTTCTTCAGGAGATATATTTATAGTATTTGGGACTTCCCAATCCGAGGTTCGAGAATCAAAACTTGTTACAACTGAAAAACAACCTCCAACAAACTCTAATGTGACACATCAGCCATGATTTACATGAAAAAAACTGAAAACTAAAATATGGATTGCAAGAGAAAATATGCGCGAGATTCTTCCATGTTTTCATTCGGTAAGTGACAGCTGTACAAAGTTCCGGGAGAGGTGACCATTGGAAGGACGTGTCCATGGAGAAAAATTCCTGCATACTGTCATTGCCACTTCTATGGTTGCGTTTTAGAATTGCTTGACTCGTATTACTGAATAGACCTCCTTAGGTCAGGACTAGGCAAAGTTGCGACTGCCATGTCCAATGCTTACACTTTGAGCTCCATAGTTTCTGGGTACGAGGTCTCGGGGACTTTGGCACAGGTGGCTTTAAAATCAAACAATAGTTCAAATTCACTGGCCAACTTATAAAAAACGATCCTTCCTGACAATGATCGTTGCATGTCTTGAAACTTGCTGTTGTCTAATCGGCAATGAACCAAACGTTCCAGATACTCCTTTTGAGACAATAAAGGTCCCTTCTCTTCCCAGAAGAAAGGTATCCCTCTGTCTATCAGTCGTTTGAATAGCCTAATAACCTCCTTGACCTTGTGTTCAATAATCTCTATTTTGGCTTATACAGTTTCCAACATCCTATGTTTAGCAATTACCTTTCTAGCCCCAGAGATGACAACAACCATGTTCTGGATACCGTATCAATTGGCCAAATCGTCTGACAAGGCACTTAGGAAAGCAATGGCATTTTTTGTTGTCACTACAGGTCTTCTCTGCACTTCCCCTAATACTGTCAGAACCTTTTTCTTGGCCTCTATCATAGCGTTTTCCTGGTCTACAATGAAATCTATATAAGGTTGGAACTTGTCAGATTCTACAATGATTTGATCCCAAATCAAATGTCTAGCGCCTTGCAAGGCCAATTTACCGGCCACCTGCTGGCTTAACTTGACATTTTGTTGTGCCAATCCTTGGCATTTCTCTTCCATCTTTTCCTTTTCTTGTCTCTCTTTACCTTTTTCCTTTTCTAGTTCCTCAATCTGCTACTTTAACTTAATAAGCTCTGTATCTTTCAGGCCTATCTGGGACATTTCCCTAGAAAGAGAACTGGTGTCTATTTCTCTAACTACACCTACGGACTGAATTGCACTCTCTACACCTATTCCTTGAAGCTCCCTTTCTTTTCTTGCTAGTGTGGCAAGTTTGATTCTATTTCACTCTTCTTCAAAAGTTGGATGTCTACTTCCGACTGCCTTTCCTTTTCTTCGAGCTTCAGTAGCTTGGCTTTGCAGTCGGTAAACTCAATGATCAATGTCTCTTTCTCTTTTTCGAAATCAGCTAACTCATCTGTCTGAGCAAGCTGGGTAGAAGGGATTTTCAACTTCTTTTTTAGTATCTGGATCTCTTTCTCTTTATCGTTAAGCATTTTCTGAGCCAAGACTCCCTTAGATGCTGGTCCCTATATTTGTATTGCTTCATTTTTCAAATTGTTGATTTGGTCCTTGAGGGCTTTGTTCTCTACTCTTACCTTCCTCAAAAGATCCAAATTCTTTGTTTTACTTCCCTCTAGCTTGGACATCTGTATTGTGGCCTTCAACAGTCTAGCATTCAAGATATCCCGGGTTTCTTTGTTGAGGTGTATTATGTCAGTAGTGGGAACCTTTGTGAGGTTCACATTAACCTCTGACACCTTGTTTCCCATCATCAAATCTAAGCTAAGGGTGTCAGTGGCATGATCCCTTACAGTCTTTAATGCCACATTTGGGTAAGGCAACTGCTTTACCTCGCTATATAGCTCTGCTGTCTCTTTAAAAGTTTTATCAGCCCTTTCCCGGTAAGAGTCTAGCCAGTCTTCTTTTGATGCATGCCTGTTTGGAGTCTTCCCGTCAAATACATATTCTTGGATTTGCAATTTGGATGCCTCGAGCTCTTCTTTTTTCTGGTTTTTCTCCATATTCTTCTTCTTCATCTGCCCCTTTGTATTGCTCTTTTTAACCTGCACTAACTGCTTCCCCTGTTCTATTTTCTATTTTTTGGGCATGCTGATTGTGTCTACCTCTTTAGTCTCCATAGGCTCTGGACATCCTCTCTTTATTGAACTCGCTAAATAGCTGACCAATGATGAGACATGCCCAGCTATTGCACCTACTTTGGACAATTCTCTTTGGGGAGAAGCTACCCCTAGCAGGGGTGAGCCAGTGCTTCGTTCTATGCTGGTGTCCATCAAGGTAGGATTAGGGAAATCATCTCGGTTTGCTGCTTCCCTGAGTATGGGTATTTCAGTGTGTTCAAAAGGCTTGCACTTGTGAGCATTCCTCCTTTTGGAAATTATTTGATGAGGGTCGTAATTCACAGCTTGTTCTAGAGAAAACCCCATGTCCTTGAGTAAGTTGGCAACCAATGGAAAAGCAGCTCTGCTCCTGACTATGCATGGTCCCACTTCCCAGGGGAAAATCAAATTTGAGCCCTTTTTATAGTTCAAGAAGTGCTCTTCTTCAACAGTGAGTCTTTGCCTGATAAATTCCATGGAGAAAACCCTGGCAATTAGAAAGGCTGGCAGAATGTAGGATTGATGCACAAAGCCATACAATCTTATGATTGTTCTGAATTCTGTCAGGAACCAGTCTCCTATCATCTTGCTATGGGACAACTGCAGTCTTTGCCTCATCTCAGAAAACACCCTGGGTGGCCTTTCCTTAAATAAAAGGTTGTACACTTCATCCATCAACTCGTTCATGAATTTACAGTAGTCCGTGGCCATATCACTAGTGATTTCTAATTCAGGTACTTGTAGGTATTCTTTGTTATAAGCTATAAACATCCTCAGCAAAAAGGACTGGAATATGAATACTTTAGTGCCGTGGAAATTCGCTAACTAATAAAGGATGTTCTTGGCCAGGAATTCATCAAAATTAAGGCAGCAAGACTGATAAGATTTCCCGGGCAATTCAGGTTCGGTCGGACAAGTACTCAAGATGAACAATAGACTCAACAATGACTCTGTGACATAAGCATTGGTATCTAGACCTAAAAAATGACTGGCCAGGGATATACACCACTGAGTTTCTTCATTAAATTGGCTAAGGTCGATGGGGTATGACAGGTTTATGAATTCACCATTGGGTTTTGAATAGGCCTTTAAGAAAGCTTCTTTACTTTCATCAGTAGACTCTTTGAAGAAATGTATAATATTTTCCTCTTGGTAGTTTTGGGATATATGGGCCAGCTCGTCGGGGATGTGCAGGGTTTTACAGACTTTGAATTATTCATAATGACTTCTTCAGTGACAGCGAAATTTTCTGCACACCACTCAACAAACTCAGGGCAATGGGGGGTTTGGTCAATAGAGAAAAAATGGAAAAAAGATTTAAAAACACCATAGGTATCTCTACCTTGGTCCTTAAGGATTTCCAATTTACCCCTAGCGGCTTCAATGGCTTCCCCCACCAAGATGGTATCGAAAATCTCAGCATTCTCATCTACGAGACTTTCCTCTACCCTCCGACATGCGACCTCTGGTTATGCATTATCTCTCACCTCTACCACTTCTACTTCTCCTACCATATCCATTTTCAAATAGAACTAAGGAAGTATCAAGGGCCTACCTTGCTTCTTAGCACAATCTCATGGTTTGTCCATGTTGGTGCTCTATATGCAGTCGGGCATTCAGTGGTTTCGATGCTTTGGAAAAGACAAACCTTTCCAACTCCATGTAGACCCTTTTATAGCTTTCTATACAACGTAACCTCCGCGCCCTTCCCCCGCAGTTTACACCGTGGATCTTTCCCCTCACGATCTGAGCATTTGGGTATGTGAGGTCTTTTACGCTACATTCTTCCTCAGATCACGTGTGTGGAGCTTAATCTGGGAAGGTTTATCTCTGCCTTCGGTCTCCAAATCCCCTTCATCGAGGCTGTTCATATCCAAAAGCTTTAACCTTTTACCTACTTTTCCCTTCCTGATCTGGTGAGTGACTTTACCTCGTGGTATGCTTCTTATCCATCAATCAAGATCGACTTTTCTCCATGACCGTCGATTCAAGTGGACCCTACCACCTTTCGTGATGCGAGATCCTGACCCCGTCCTTGCTAGTTCAGATCGCGAAATAAACCACCATCGCAGATCTATCTCCGCTCTTGCAGTGACCATCAATTTGAGTGGCCGGTACCACTTTCGTAATTTGAAATCGCGACTACGTCCTTGCTAGTCCAGGATGCGAAATCATTTATGGTTGTGGATCTTCTTGTTTTCCAATCTCAGCCATCAAATGCCTCCACTCTTTAACCTATTTCGTGATTGAGAAAAGTGGCTTTGGACGAGCATGTTCGCTATGCGAAGTGATTTGACACCATTGATCTATCTTCAGATCAATCTCAGCCTTCTATTATGACTCCCATTTTTAACGCTTTCAGCGCATCTGACATCCCTTGCTTTGCCCTGCATCTATGATTCATGAAATGCCTTTCCATCTTCAATCTTTATCACTTCGAATTGAGGCCGCCGTTTACGTTGTCCTTTACTTAATTTCCATCGTAGCCTATCCTAGTGGTTGAATGCCATCTTGTTGATGCCATCAGCATCCCTGCAAACTCTAAGGATGCCATCCCAACACTCTTCGATAAGATCAGTTTCCCACATATCTCTTATAATCAAAATTTTGATATGGCGTTAATAGATGAGTTGGATGATTCGTCCAATCAAATAAAATAATCTATAATACATTTTGTCTTGGATATATCTTGGAGCCTTGTCAATGTGATTTCCCTCAATTACCAACGTTTGATCGCTGTTGTTGACACAAACCCAGCCAAAAAAACCAGTCGACAGGGGTTCCCACTCTGTCGACACCCAACCTACCATGATCTCCTTGAGCATTGGCCTAGACAGGTTTCACCCCGTCTGACAACACCCCCAGAGTGGATGAAGTATCACCCGAGATGTTCAAGGGAGAGCTGACAGAACCAACTTTTTGCAGAATAGGAGAGGACAATGTGACATCAACTTATCGGTTTAGCGCGACATTAACATACCATTCAAATTATGCATTCAGATAACCGTTCATTATTATTCTTCAACATATTGCATCATTCAATCATAAATGAAGTAAACATATTGATGCACAAACATATCCAACAGGATAACATCATTTAAAACCAGGAAACATCGCATCATCTACAGATCCATGTCGCAGATACACACTGTATTGATATTTGCATTGTGAAAGATTGTAAAATAGAAAAATAGAAAATAACACAATGATTCAGGTAAACTTCCGTCTTGTCATATTACTTCTGCGCAAAATCACAAATTCTCCAAAGCAGTTCATAGATCAACAGAGCTCAGTTCAGATGCTTCAAGCTATTCTCCACAAAAAGATCACGCTCTTCATACTTGCAATTCTACATCTACTTATAGGCTTGTGCCTTTACATTCAAGGTCCACTTAGACAACTTCCTAATTAATGCTTAACTGATTCTACAAAATAATGACCAATACCCACAAAATATGGTCCAAAACTACAAAATATGACACAAAATATATAAAATATTCTATTCTTCACATTGCGCACCATCTTCCACTTGCACGGTGTCTTTCGAGCTTGCGCAGCATTCACGATGCTGCACAACTAACTTATCCCAAAACCCCTTTCCAATAGGCCCCCAACACAATCTTGTGGCTCACCCTCGAGCCACACTAGCTGGACATGGTGTACTCGGTAATCTTTTGCTTGAAATCATGATACCGTTGACTAATCGCCTTGACCCTCACTTTAACTCTTTCAGCTATCTCCTGGCTTGCTGTCAGATTGTGTGTGACTGGATGCTCAACCATTTTCTCAGCGATCTCCTTTTTACCTTCCTATGATGCCTGTAGCGCAGAAACCACTTTAATAGAGAGCTGCACTCCAATATCTTGGAACTCATCTAGTTGTGTGTTGCATCATTATTTCCTTTCTTGTGCCTTTGCTACCCGCTGCTACAGCTCCTTTAGCTCTGCCAACTTGGTGATATGAACCATCAATGGCATCGCTCTCAACGACGTCTTCAATGTCGCTAGCTACCCTTCTGCTTCCTACGGCTGTGTGGTCAGTGCTCATCCTGCACTACGCTTCCCCAAAACTGACTACTATTCGCATCCGCCACTATCTTTGCCTCTTTCTCCATCTTGTCGAGATGTGTTGCCAAATATTCTATAACACTCTTCCGCTCTGCTATTTTCTCTAGTGGCGTGGTCGGGTGTACCAAAGCCTCCAAAATTATATTCTCACTCTGCAATCGCGTAATAACAACCCCAAGTCGTTGTGCTCTTTCCACCACATCCAACTCCACGGTGCTCTCCAATACATGTTGGCAGGCATTCGTAGCTATCTCCTCCAACTTTACTCGACTGCCCCAAAGATGCGCCTTCTCAATGACAAGGTGATCATGTTCCTTCTTTAGTTGTGTGATCTCCTCGGCGCTCTTCACCCTTAGCTCCTATTGCACTTTCTTTAGTGCTTCAATTTCCTGTGCTTTCTCTTCTAGCTACAAGTCCTTTGCTTGTTGCAATTCCACAACCTCTTTCTGTGCTTTCTCCTCTTTCCCCTGCGATGACAAAAATCTATCACTATCTTCTTTATGTCTATCTACCAACTCTTGGTTGGCGACTCATTGCATGGGTACCAACGTCTATGTGGACAACACGTTGATATCCAGTGATATGTCCCGCAACTACTGCAGGGAGGTGTTCAAGTCCTCTCTTCTAGCACAATCACAGTTGAGGGAATTTGAGCATTCCTAACCCGTGACTCAGTGCTGATTGACGCAAACTCCTACATAGTCACACTTTTTGGTGCTCTCTTCAAAACAACATCATATAATGAATCGAGTTTTCTTCTCACCTCCACGAATCCCACCTGCATAGATTTCATCATTTCCTTTGTTGCCACATCTGTTCCATTTTCAACTGCCTTGATAAGCCGATTCAACTGCGTCTCCATCCCTTGCATGGTGCTACTACTCGCACCCTGCTCCACACGCCTCTTTGTTCTTAACTCAATGAACATGTGTACTGCTTCTGGGTCTATAGGTGTCTTCGATGATTCTTGGTTTGAATCCTGATCACTCTGTTGGTCGTCCTTATGCACTGAATTAACAGGTGCATCCCTTGGGGGTCCCTTCAATACTTCTTCCAAACTGACTGGTTCCCACCATTCTACAAGTCAATCGTTAACCATCACCTCCAACTCTGTGCTAGAAAATTTGTTGATGTATTTGTAACTTCGGAATGTATTCACTTGTATATATTATGTATTGTACCCCAATGTTTATTCCGGGAAGTGTCTATAATGTACTTGAGTCATGTCATGCCCCGATGTTCCTATCGGGAGATTCAATAATGTAAACAAGTCATGTAAAGTCATTGTGGGTAACCCTCCTATTGATCAAGGGTTAAAGTCCCCACAGTTGTGGGGCCCTAGGGTTATTAGACTCTCCTAGAGAAGTCAACCCTAGTGAGTTATTATCAAGTCGAGAATTAGTATAAATAGAGAGGGAGCTTCTCTATTTATCATACATTCACTCACACTCAGTTGTAGCGCATAACTGCGAGAGAAGAAGTTGTTGGGACAAGAGAAAGAGAGACTACTATTGTCGGGAGATCATCTTACGGTTTGTGGGGTTTTTCTTTTGGTGCTGATTCTATCTCTGAGAAAGTTGTGGGGTTTTATCCTTTATGGTTTCCTCGAGGAAAAACTTTGTGTTCATTGTCTCTTATGTTTGATTGCTTGTTATTCTCTTAGTTAAATATCCTAAGATAATGCTAGCTTAAATGATAAAAATCCAACATGGCATCAAAGCTAACCTAAGAAGAGGACACTGTGCAGCTGCGGAAACTAGGGATTCCTACTTTTTGGATCTCTCTCTATAGATTTTCAGCAAAAGAAGGTTGGATTGACTCTCATCTCCAGGTCACATCTTTCTGTCGAAGCAGAATTTGATTCTGAGCATTTTTAGTTTTTGACCCGACGCTCTTGCCGAAAATTAGGGCTTCCCATAGAAGTGGAATTTTTGAGTGAGCCTTGTCCTGGATTGATCTCCTCCCCAAAATCGAAGTTTAGAGATCACGATCAAAGTTTTTGGTTGGACAGAACTCCGGGAAATTCAAACCCTAATCTGCTCCTGAACCAACTCTGTAGAAATTTAGGTCCAGATCCAGATCTGACATCTTAACCTGGTAAGATCTAAATCCATTGTATTTCCATTTGAGGTTCTTAGTTAAGATTTCTAATCATACCAAGCTTGATGAAAATATTGAGGGAGTTGATAAATTCCGAGCCTGGAAGTATAGGATCTCCCTGGTCCTGGAAGAAAATGAGTTGGACTCCTACATCAATGAGGAGGTTCCAATTCCAGAGGGAGATGAGGCTAAGGCCTTACATAAGAAGAAATTGGTCATGTCTAAGAGAATTATTGCTGATTCAATCAAGGATCACTTCATACCATAGGTGTCCTCCCTAAAGACACCTAAAGCTATGTTTGATGCCCTGACCAAACTATTTGAAGGAAAGAACATAAACCGAAAGATGACTTTGAGAAACCAATTGAAGAATGTAAAGATCCAAAATTCAGAGACTATCTAATCTTACTTTACAAGGGTCTCTCAGATCAAGGAGTAGATGGAAGTGGTAGATGAAGAAGTAGAGAATGCAAACATTATGATGACCACCTTGAATGGTCTCCCTAGGGCTTAAGACTCTTTCATTCAAGGGATTTGTGCCAGAAAGAAGCTAGTCAAGTTTAGCAAACTGTGGGAGGAATGCTCACAAGAAGAAGCTCGAATATTAGCACAAGAAGAAAAGATGGGAAGTGAAGATCAATCTCTCACAGTACAATCCAAGAAAACCAGAACAAGCCATCAGAGAGGTAAGGACTCTCACCAGAAGAGTAACTTTGGAAAGTCTAAAGATATGTCTAAGTTCATTTTCTATACATGTGATGAAAGAGGACACTTTGCAAGAGATTGTCCTAGAAACAAAGATAGATCTCTCGAGAAGAAGGGAAACAAGAAAAGACATCATGCTCATGCTGCAGAAGATGATGAGCCTTCCAAGAAGAGAATCAGACAAGATAGTGATGATTCCTCAAGTGATGAAGAATATGTTTTGATTACCGCTCTCATGGGAAACCTCACACATGGAAGCAATGATTGGCTTATAGATAGCGGTGCTTCCAAACATATGACAAGATTCAAAGAATCCTTTGTGAAACTATCAAAACATGAATCACCCCACAAGGTGAAACTTGGAGATGACTACCAGTATTAAATAAAAGGTAGTGGGGAATCCTCCTATAAGCTAGTTTTTGGAAAGTCTATAGATATGAAGGATGTATTGTTTGTACCAAGACTAAAGAAGAACCTCCTCTCCATATCTGCATTAGATGCAAAAGGCATGAGGGTTGCATTTGTAGATGGCCAAGTTCTCATGTGGCCAAAGGGAAATACTATTGATGATGCAGTAGTGATTGGGGAACAAGAAGGAGGTCTATACAAATTGAAGAGCCAACCAGAACAAGCTTTGGTCCATGAATCAGTAGAGCCAAATGAAATTTGGCATAGAAGGCTCGCACATGTGCACTATAGGGCACTACCACTTGCAAGCAAAGCTGTTGAAGGACTTCCAAAAATTCACGCAAAACATGACGGTGTCTGCAAAGGATGTGCAAAGGGAAATAACACAAAGAAGACATTTCCAAGTAGCGAGAGCAAAGCAAAAGGAGTCTTGGAAATCATTCACTCTGATGTATGCGGTCTGATGTCATCCATTTCATTAAGTGGGTATGTATACTATGTTTATTTTATTGATAATTTTTCTAGGAAGACATGAATATACTTCTTAAAGAACAAAGATGAAGTATTCAGCAAGTTCAAGGAATTCAAAGCCTTGATCGAGAACCACATAGAAAATAAGATCAAGACCTTTCGATCAGATAATGGCGGAGAATTCACATCAAATGAATTCAAAGAATTATGCAAAGATTAAGGGATTAAGAGGGAGTTAACCACTCCATATAATCTACAATAGGATGGGGTTGCAGAAAGCAAGAATAGAACGATCATGGAAGCTGCAAGGGCCATGCTTCATGATCAAGATCTTCCCATGCATCTATGGGAAGAAGCTGCCAGAACTGTGGTGTATGTACAGAACCATACTCCACACAGAGTACTTGAGAACAAGACACCTGAAGAAGTCTTTTCCGGCAAGAAACCAGAAGTCATCCATCTCAGAATATTTGGCTGTCTAGTGTACATACATATTCCGAAAGAAAAGAGGACAAATTTAGATCCTTTAGGAAGGAAGGGTATATTTGTGGGATACTCTGAAAGCTCGAAGGCTTACAGAATATACTTCCTAGGATTCAAGAAGATCGACATTAGTAGGGATGTAACATTTGACGAAGACTCAGCTTACAACAAATCCAGAAAGGGACCTGCAGAAGAAACAAAAGTTCCCATAATTCATGACACAACCATGAACAAATAAATTCGAGAAGAAGATCGAGAATTAGAAGAACCTCAAGAATCTGTAGATCCACCTCAAGAGAAGAATCCTCACAAGAGGAAACCTGCTTGGGTACGAGAAGCTATCCAAGGTGTAGAAAGAAATGGGGCTCCAGAAGAAAATCACAGAGAAAGGAAAAGAACTAGGTCATGCTCCGATTATGTAGCCTTATTATGTGACTTCATCGATAAAGAACCTTCCAACTATGAAGAAGCGACAGAAAGAAAATAATGGAAGGATGCTATGATCGAAGAGTACCAATCGATCATGAAGAATGATGTTTGGGATGTTATTCCAAGACCAGAACGGAAGTTTCTTGTAACTTCTAAATGGATCTACAAGATCAAGCATGCTACAGATGGCAACATAGAAAAATATAAAGCAAGATTTGTGGCTCGTGGCTTCTCCCAAAAAGAAGGAATATATTATGAAGAAACTTTTGCACCTATAGCCAGATACACTTCCATCAAATCAGTAGCTCTAGCTACAGTAATGAAATGGAAGATATACCAGATGGATGTCGAGACTGCTTTCTTGAATCGTGTAGTGGAAGAGGAAGTGTATGTGGAGCAGCTACTCGGTTTTGAGACACATGACAGGGAGACTCATGTGTGTAAATTGAAGAAATCCCTGTACGGTTTGAAACAGGCACCCACGACATGGTACGAAAGAATTGATAGCTTCCTATATAGTTTGGGCTTTACCAAGAGTAAAGCAGATCCCAACCTTTACTACAAGGTTGAAGATGGTAACCTAGTGATACTCCTACTGTATGTAGATGATCTGTTTGTAACAAGTATGGATGGGATGATTGCTGATACTAAGACGAAGCTTGCTGTCGAGTTCGAAATGAAGGACTTGGGTATGATGCACTATTTTCTAGGCATGTAGGTGTGGCAGAATGCAGATGGAATTTCCTTGGGACAAGGGAAGTATGTGGTAGAGATCTTGAAGAGATTTGGGATGATGGATTGCAAATCCATGACCAAACCTATGGCATCGAACCTAAAGCTATTGAGTGATGCTTCATCAGAAGCGGTTGATGCCATGATGTATCGTCAGATGATTGGGTCCTTGATGTACCTGACGAACACGAGAGCGGATATTTGCTTTGCTGTGAACACCTTGAGCCAGTTCCTAACAGATATGAGACATGTTCACTTGATTGCTGCAAAGCATATTCTGAGGTACATGAAGGGTACAGTTGATTATGGCCTCAAGTATGAGGTGAATCAGAAGATTAACCTGGAAGGTTATGTTGATTCAGATTGGGCAGGCAGTGCCATTAATAGAAAGAGCACTTCAGGATGTTGCTTCAGTATGGGATCAAGTGTGATCTCCTGGTTTAGCAGGAAGCAATCCTGTGTGGCACTGAGTACAGCTGAAGCAGAGTATGTTGCAACTTGTTCGGCTAGTTGCGAGGAAGTATGGCCAAGGAAGCTACTGTCTGATTTATTTGATCTCCAGTTGGATGCTACTTGTATATATTGAGACAACCAGAGTTTTGTGAAGTTTTTTGAGAATCCGGTGTTCCATGAAAATTCGAAGCATATCAAGATAAAATATCACTATATCAGGAATATCGTGTAGAGAGGAGCAGTGAAGCTCCAGCATGTTGCGACGGACGAACATATAGTTGATGTGTTGACTAAGCCATTATCCAGAGTGAAGTTTGAATACTTCAGTGAGAAACTTGGTGTTCTCCAGATTGAGGTTCCCTCCAAGGGGAAGTGATGAGTCCGTGAGCCATTATGATATGGTGAGAGGATTGGTTCCTTCCATGGTCAGATGTAAGGGTTGATCCATTCTGTCATGGTGAGAGGATTGGTTCCTTCCATGGAAGATGTGAGTGCTGAGCCATTCTGAGGTGACTATGGGATGTGTTCCCACATGATCATATATAAGCGCCGAATGCCATTCTCTAGGAGAATGGAGGTACCTGGTCAGTTACTAGGAATACTCAGTCTGGGAATGAGAGCCATTTCGATGCGATGTGTTCTCACATGGTCGGATGTAAGTGCAGATCCATTCTGGTGCAATGTGTTTACACATGGTCAGATGTAAGTGCAAATCCATTCTGGCGCTATGTGTTTACACATGGTCAGATGTAAGTGCAAAGCCATTTTGGCTCGATGTGTTTACACATGGTTAGATGTAAGTGCAGAGCCTCTCTGACAAGATGAGGTCGGATGTGAGTGCAGAGCCTTTCTGACAAGATGAGGTCGGATGTGAGTGCTGGTCCTTTCTGACATGGGTTTTGGATGTGTTCCTCCCATGGTCAGATGTGAGTGCTTGGCGTTCCTTTCTGACATGGTTCTTGGATGGTCAGATGTAAGTGTTGGGTGGGCCTTTCTGACATGGTTCATTCCATGGTTAGATATAAGTGCTGAAGACGATAAATACCTACATGAATTCTAGGCTTACAACCAGTATGAAAAAGGGTTGGCTCTGTAGAACTTCCCGTGATGAGAGGAATCAAGAGATAGCACCAGTGATGATGACCCAGAGATGATCCAGATCGAGTGATGATCCATATCCAGATGAAGGTGACTTGAAGATGAAGATGATGAGAACTCGATGATGATCCAGATGATACAGAGAAGAAGAATTGTGTTGATAAATTGTGTCGAGAGAATACCTTCCTAGTTAAAAAGGATTGTTGATGTATTTGTAACTTTGGAATGTATTCACTTGTATATCTTATATATTGTACCCCAATTTTTATTCCAGGAAGTGTCTGTAATGTACTTGAGTCATGTCATGCCCCGATGTTCCTATCGGGAGATTCAATAATGTAAACAAGTCATGTAAAGTCATTGTGGGTAACCTTCCTATTGATTAAGGGTTAAAGTCCTCACAGTTGTGGGGCCCTAGGGTTATTAGACTCTCCTAGAGAAGTTGGCCCTAGTGAGTTATTGTCAAGTCGGGAATTAGTATAAATAGAGAGGGAGCTTCTCTATTTATCATACATTCACTCACACTCAGTTGTAGCGCATAATTGAGAGAGAAGAAGTTGTTGGGACAAGAGAAAGAGAGACTATTGCTGTCGAAAGATCGTCTTATTGTTTGTGGGTTTTTGATTTTGGTGTTGATTCTATCTCTGAGGAAGTTACGGGGTTTTCTCCTTTATGGTTTCCCTGAGGAAAAACTTTGTGTTCATTATCTCTTATGTTTGATTGTTGTGCTTGTTATTCTCTTAGTTAAAGATCCTAAGATAATGCTAGCTTAAATGATAAAAATCTAACCCAATTTGTAATGTGTCGACAACCATTGCTTGTCCAGGTCATGCCGCGTTTGTACATGAATGGTGTGTGGTCCAAGTGGGAACCGCACAATCCTTTGATAGTTTACTCCAGCTTCTTTAGATAACCGGGGAACTTTCCCAGCTGTCACTTGCAACGCTTCCCAATAGACCCAAAATTGGATTGCACAATCCTCCAGTCTTGTACGTTCCTTGACCCACCAAATATTTTGATAACGTGCACCTTTGCACACTTTCATTGCTTCTACATCCATGCCATGATAATCACCTGGCTCCATCTAATGCACAAGTGTGATTAAGATCAACAACCAACTATAGGTAAATGGTCGTTCTCCTGCCTGTACTGCCACTGCATCCTCCACCAACTAGTTCATTGAAAAGAGCATGTGGTTCATTTGTACCCCCTCCACGCACGCAATCACCCCCGAGTTACATTGAATGGGGTGATTCTTCCTGAATATTTTACTTGCTAGAATATGTGCGTCGATGCGTACTTCCTGGTCATTGATGCTATCAATGGGGTAATCCCACCCATCGCGCAACAACCCGTGTTTCCTCTTCAGCCTCGCTACAAGCCTCTTATCATTATCCTTGCCTCTAAAATACTACAATGGGTCTGGCCCATCCTTTGGCAGCCCCTTGATGTCTAAGATCAAGTCTACTGTGATTATGACCGGTGTGTCCAACCACAAAGTTCCGCCATGAAAACAATCCAACTGCTTCTTGACGCAGGCATTCTCCTCGTTTAACAACCCAAAATGTGGCATGTTAATCAACCCAGTAATCTTTCCTTGCTCAGCCCACTCACCCAATCTCATGGAATACATTCTATTGGTTCACCTTCAACTGCTACAATCGACACATATGGATCCTTTGTAGCATCTTCCCATGCAAGCAAGTCATGGTCATCGTACTTCATCTACATCAGCACAAGCACGATATCTGTAGTGCATACCACCCCCTATGGTAGCATCGACATCCTTGGTTGGTACTTTTAATTCTTGGTAAGCATCCAGGGTTGTGCACTAGGCCGACTGGGAGGTATATACCTAGGGATGTCCTTAACGGACAACCTTGTGTGAGTCACTGACTCTACAACTCCTGAGCTCGATGGCCCCATCTATGCAGTCTCCTCCGCTTCCCTTGTAGATGCTCTAGTCTACCTCTTCTACGGGGTTGGAGAGCTAGGATTCTGACCCTTCCACTTCTTCTTTGGAACTGATGATGATCCTATCGCCATACTAGCGATTTCTTCCACTGTGGTTACTGGTCGGACTAGTGAATCATGTTCACTCAAAATATCTATTATGACTGGGGAACTTTGCATGCCGTACCAATGCCCCATAAGACTTAACAGTCGCACACCCTCTCTATACTCAGCAATTCACTCAATTCACCCATATTCACTTGGCACTCGCTCTGCAACTCAAATCAAACTCTGCACAATGGTGTCTTTGGACCGCATCGAGCCCCTTCTTATAGCATCAAGTCGATCCATACTCATCATCACCAAATCAACATGAACTGCTTTACCTCATCATGCATTAACTACTTGAATCTGTCGTCAATCCTGTTAATCCAATGGTCAGATCGGCCATAAATGCACGTCACTTCACCAAGAGACGTCAGTTAATTTCTTTTAACTGTCCTCATTTATTACTGATTTGACTCTGTGCGCAGCCCTGCGGCTGTCATAGCATAAAATCCTAACTACGCTACTGAATCCTACCCTTGCTCAACCACCTCCCCTTGGTGCACCATCCTTTCATTCATCATACTACCTTTTTTTAATTGCGCAGTGCCTCAAGCATTGTGTGGTTCTGGACCTATCCTATAGGGCTTCATCATGCTACCATTCACTAACTTTGGAACCATCGCTCCATCTAACTGCTGCAGTTGAACTACACCTGCCGAAGTAATGGAATTAACAATATATGGACCTAACCAATGGATCTGTACCTTACCTGGATGCTTCATGAACTTGTCGTCGTATAACAACACCATGTCTCCTTGCTGAAACTATTTATTCTTTTTATGGCGATCATGCCGAGCATTCTATCGATCCTTCTCAACGCACTGATAAAATCACACAATAAAGCGGTCTTCCTCAAACTGAACTAATTGGTCTAGTCATTCCTCCAGTGCTGCTTCATCATTCATGCCCGTTGCTACGGAAATGCACAAACTCGGAACAATGTACTCCATAGGCATGGCTACCTCTTGTTAGATTTTTATCATTCAAGCTACCATTATGATCTTAGGATCTTTAACTGAGAACATGCAAAGAAATAAAACACAAGCACAACACAAGAGACAAGAGACACAAATAATTTTCCTTGGGGAAACCATAAAGGAGAAAAACCTGCAACTTCCTCAGAGATAGAATCGACACCAAAGGTAAAACCTAAAAACATAAAGATGATCTCCCGACAACAGCAGTCTCTCTCTCTCTCTCACTGACAGAGCTTCTTCTCTCTCACTCATGCGCCCCAATGAGTGAGTGTGTGTATCCTAAATAGAGAGACTCACTCTCTATTTATATTCTTCCGTTCACTTGGAACCCACTCCATCATGTCGGCCTCACTTAACAATTACTTACTAGAGCCGACATCTCTAGGAGTGTCTAATAACCCTAGTGCCCCACAACTTGTGGGGACTTTGCCTTCTCCGACCAACAAGGAGGTTTATCCTTAACACAATGGTGGGGACTATTTCCCCAACTTACAATGACTCACCTAGGGTCGACTTCACTATGATAGTGTAATAACCCAAGGGCCCCACAACTGTGGGGACTTTAACCCTTGACCAATAGGAGGGTTACCCATAATGACTTGACATGAATTTATCATTATAGAAACTTCCTGGAATAAACATCAGGGTATGACATGACTCAAATACATTACAATACATCAAAAATACAAGTGAATACATTCCGAAGTTACAAATACATCAACACTCCCTCTTAACTAGGAAGGTATTCTCTCGACACAATTTATCAACACAAGTCTTCTTCTTTGTATCATCTGGTCATCTGCATCTTCAAGTCATCTTCATCTGGATCTAGATCATCACTCGATCTGGATCATCATCACTGAATCTAGATCATCACTCGATCTGGATCATCATCACTGAATCTAAATCATCACTCGATCTAGATCATCATCATCACTGGATCTGGATCATCACTGGATCTGGATCATCACTGCTAGATCTGGATCATCACTCGATATGGATCATCACTACTGGATCTGGATCATCATGGATGCTATCTCATGATTCTTCTCGTCACAGGAAATTCTACAGAGCCAACCCTTTTTCATGCTGGTTGTAGTCTTAGCCTCCATGCAGGTCTTCTTTAGCACTTATATTTGACCTACTTGTCAGAAAGGCACAACACTCACATCCATCCAGGAGGAAACACATCCTGCTCACAATGATGGAAGAGTTCCACACTTCCATCCAAGTTGGAACACATCCTGCTCACAATGATGGAAGGGCTCTGCACTTACATCCATCCAGGCGGGAACACATCCTACTCACAATGATGGAAGGGCTCTACTCTTACATCCATCCAGGCGGGAACACATCCTGCTCACAATGATGGAAGGGCTCTACACTTACATCCATCCAGGCGGGAACATATCCTGCTCACAATGATGGAAGGGCTATGCACTTACATCTGACCTAGTAGGAACCAAATCCTACACCCTCATCAGAAAGGCATGCACTCACATCTGACCTAGTAGGAACCAAATTCTACACCCTCGCCAAAATGGCCCCCAGTCCCAGATTGAGCTACCTGGTAATGGACCAGGTGCCTCCACTCCCCCGGAGAGTGGTAGTTTCCCTTACATCTATTGTACTCGACAGAATGGCCAACACTCACATCTGACATAGGAGGAACCTAATCCTTTATCCATGACATAATGGTTCAACCCTTATATCTGACCTACTCGTCATAATGGCTCTCTCAGTCCAAGACTGAGTGTTCCTGGTTACTGACCAGGTACCTCCATTCCCAGAATGGAAATCAACACTCATATCTAACATGGAAGGAACCAAATCCTCTCACCATGATAGAATGGCTCAGCCCTTATATCTGACCTGCACGTCAGAATGGTTATGGATCTTAGCACTCATATCTGACATGGTAGGAACCAAATCCTCTCACCATGACAGAATGGCTCAGCCCTTATATCTGACCTGCTCGTCAGAATGGCTATGGATCTCAGCACTCATATCTGACATGGAAGGAACCAAATCCTCTCACCATGACAGAATGGCTCAGCCCTTATATCTGACCTACTCGTCTGAATGTCTATGGGACTCATCACTTTCCCTTGGAGGAAACCTTGATATGGAGAACACCAAGCTTCTCCCTGAAGTACTCGAACTTCACTCTGGCCAATAGCTTGGTCAACGCATCAGCTATCTGTTCCTCCATCGCAACATACTGGAGCTTCACTGCTTCCCTCTGCACCATATCCCTGATATAGTGATACTTGATCTCAATATGCTTCGACTTGTCATGGAACACTGGATTTTCTAAGAACTTCACGCAACTCTGGTTTTCACAATGTATACAAGTAGCATCCATATGGAGATCAAATAAATCAGACAGTAGCTTTCGCAGCCATACTTCCTCACAACTAGCTGAACAAGCTACGACATACTCTGCTTCAGTTCTACTCAGTGCCACATAGGATTGCTTCCTGCTGAACCAAGAGATCACTCTTGATCCCATATTGAAGCAACACCCTGAAGTGCTCTTCCTATCGATGGCACTGCTTGCCCAATCTGAATCAAAATAACCCTCCAGGTTAATCTTCTGATTCGCATCGTACTTGAGCCCATAATTAACTGTACCCCTCAGGTACCTCAGAATATGCTTTGTAGCAATCAAGTGAACATTTCTCGGATCTGTCAAGAACTGGCTCAAGGTGTTCACAGTAAAGCAAATGTCTAGTCTTGTGTTTGTCCGGTACATCAATGACCCAATCATCTAACGATACATCGTAGCATCAACCGACTTTGATGAAGCATCACTCAATAGCTTCATGTTCGATGCCATAGGTGTGGTCATGGTCTTGCAGTAAATCATCCTGAGCCTCTTCAGGATCTTTATTGTATACTTCCTTTGTCCAAGGAAGATTCCATCCGCATTCTGGGCCACACCTCCATGCCTAGAAAAATAGTGCATCGACACATAACAGGAGCATCACTGGTCTTCCGCCTTCAACCTTGAAGCAAATGTTGGAATTTATTTTACTCTTAATAAGGCCTAGAGTCATCAGTAATCTATCCATCCTATCGTACCATTCCAAACCTTAGATCTTCTGCAGTCACTCCCTCTGAAGCCTCGCATTATACTCCCTCTGTATTCCATACTCGATGCACTAAAACATTCTGTACCGGAGTGACAAGTAGCTTCCTATGCTACTAATATTCTATGTGACCATCTAGTGTATAGACTTACATCTTCAACCTTGTAGAAAAGTTTAATATCTTCATCAAGCTCATCATATATGTGTTTAAACTCTTACTGGCTGCAAATGTCTCTTCGTAGTCTAGGCCTTCTTTTCGTGAGAAGCCTTGTGCTACAAATCTTGCTTTGTATCCCAAGATGTTTCCATCTATTGCATGATGGAAATACGAACTTCCCTTCATGTATCGATACTACATCCTAGACATCATTCTTCTTGAATGATCTTCCCTTTCTTCTTGGAAGATTCTACACCAATGATTTCACTGTATTCGTCATATTATTTTCATCTTTGAACTGTCGTCACTTGTTCTCCGGAACAAGTCTCATTCTTCTTTGCTTGTAGGTGATTATGTACACGATCTTTCCTACAAGTCAAATGAATTTGTATGGTTAGAAACATTTCATAACTAATATTCATACTGGAAAGTTCTTATGCATAAATATATGATCATGCAACTACTTTAGCCAATATAACATTCATCCATATCTCACTGAAACTTTCTAGATGCCTTCCATCTCTACCAGGACAACATTGAGATTGTGCACTAATCCAATATGTCAGCAAAGAGGTTTCATTCTAGATAAGTAGCAATGGAGAGTTTTATAGCACCATGAGCTACTTACCCATCACATGCATATTAGTAGTATACTGTCATTAATGCAAACATCCTATCATGCATAATACATCAACTAAATATAAACAAATGCATAACAAAACAATATCATGAAATGACAATTGAATACTTATCTTTATTTGTTTCGTGGGTAGATTCCTTCTTGAGCCTTCAACTTCATCATATTCTTCATTCATGATAGCATCGTTTCTTATCCAAATGCTAAGGTGGATAAGAGGTGCTTCAAGAGTTCAGTTCTTCATATTCCTCATCGCTTGAGGGATCTTCTTTGGATGGTGAGAGCTTGATCTTCAATTTCTCCCATCTTCTCTTCTCTTCTTATGAGTCGAGCTTCTTCTTCTTCCCAGAGTCTAATGAACGTAATCACTTCCTTTTGGCACACATTCCTTGAATGAATGAATCCCATGATCTGTTCGGGTACACATGGTACTCCCAAAAGACCGAACACCTTGAGCAACTGCTTCACACAAATAGATCACAGATCAACACACTGATGTTTGTCACGTGGTTAAAACCTTCGAGAGGGAAACAGTCCACGGCCCCAGCCAAATAGCTACTTGGAGCAATTTATTATGCAAAAGAAATAAAGTTACGTGAGCTTCTCATAATCGATCAACTAGCCAAGGACCCTCTATGCTCTTTAAATAGAGATCATAGACCAATCAAGTGTTAAGCCATGAATCAATGGTAGGTATGATCTAAGAGAAGTTGAACCGTCGGATCACTCTATGTCTAGAACATATCATGGCCGTCGGATTAGAATATTTACAAATGCATACTAAAGAAACACACTTTTACCTAATGGATATATTACACAATTTGATCTTAACTAACTCCTAAGTGTCTAAATATCATAACATCCCCCCTTAAGAACAACTTGGGATAGGATTGAAGGATTTACAAAAGTGACACTATTAGGAGAAGGAAAGAGGCATTAGAGCCTGTCCCCCTTTAAGGACACATTCCTGAACTCATAACATAGACCGAAGTTTAGAAAACTTCGCTTCTGTAAGAGACTTGGTGAAGATGTCTGCAACTTGATCATCTGTAGGGAAATAGAGAACTTCAATAACACTATCATGAACAAGATTTCTGATGAAGTGCATGTGTAGCTCAATGTTTTTGCTGCGCTGGTGTAGAACTGGATCTTTGGCAAGCTTGATGGTACTTTGCTTGTCACACCAAAGTGGAGTAGGCTGCTGTTGCTCAAATCCAAACTCTGAAAGGATCTGTCGAATCCATAAAGTTTCCTGACTGGCATTAACTGCGGCTCAATATTCTGCTTCTGTTGAAGAAAGAGCAAGAGATTGTTGTTTCTTACAATCCCAAGTGACAAGTCCAGATCCCAGACTGAAAACATAACCTGCAGTAGACTTTTGATCATCAAGATCGCCGGCCCAATCTGAATCAGTGAAACCAACCAACAAAGGTTTCCCCCCCTGTACTATAATGAATCCCAAACTAAATTGTACCTCGAATATATCGAAGTATTCTTTTTGCTTCTTTCCTGTGACTTTCATGAGGAGTTTGCATATAACGGGAAACACGACCAATGGCAAAGGAAAGGTCAGGACGGGAATGAGTCAAGTATAAAAGAATACCAACAAGCTGACGATACAAGGTGGCATCTACTTCAGGGGAAGTACAAGTGGCAGAAAGTTTGACTCCAGACTGGAAGGGAGAAGGGGCTGGTTTACAATCTTCCATGTGGAAGCGACGAAGAAGGTCACAAGCATACTTAGACTAGGAAAGAAAGATTCCTTCTTTGGTTTGCAAGACTTGGAGACCAAGAAAATAATGCAAATGTCCTAAGTCTGAAATTTCAAAATTTTGTTTAAGACTATATTTCACATGGGTTATAAGTTTAGGGTCACTACCAGTAAGAATAAGATCATCAACATAAAGAACAAGTATGATAAGATGGTTTCCTGATTTCTTGGTATAGACATTGGGGTCAGAATGGCATCTAGAAAAACCAGTGTCAAGGAGAAAGCTATCCATTTTGGCATACCAAGCTCTAGCAGCTTGCTTAAGGCAATATAAGGATTTCTTAAGGAGACAAACAAGGCTAGAGTTATTCTGAACATATCCAGGAGGTTGGTCCATGTAAATTTCCTCATGTAAATCACCATGTAAGAAGGAAGAATTGACATCCATTCGATGGAATTCCCAGTTATGTAAGGCTGCAAGGGAAAGAATAAGGCGGATGGAGTTCATTTTTGCTACAGGGGAAAAGGTTTCATTGTAGTCAATCCCTTCAACTTGGGAAAAACCTTTGGCAACTAACCTTGCCTTAATTATTTCAACACTTCAATCTGATGCATACTTAGTTATGTAGACCCATTTACATCTGACAATTTTTATTTCTTTTGGAAGAGGAATAAGATCCAAGTATCGTTTGCCATTAAGGAACGATATTCTTCATCCATAGCTGCATCCCAATCCGGATTTCCTGAAGCTTCTGCAAAAGTTTTTGGATCATGATTCTCGGAAACTTGAGCCAAAAGAGAAGAGGCTCACTGAAACTGAGAACGTGTTCGACGTTGATCTCTAGGATCACAGGCAAGATCACCAACTACTTCACATGTTGAACGGACTCATCGAGGAAGTATTGGTGCTGGTGAAATTGGAGGAACATGAGCAAGCGGAGGTGTATTTTCATCCTCACTGTCATCATCAAAAACTGGAGTTGAAAACATGTCAAAGAAGTTGGAAGAAGAAGAAGAAGGCACAATTGTCGAATCAGGCTCGTAGGACAAAGATGGCACACCCGCCAAGATATTTTCATCAAGTTTAACATCTCTTCTAATGATTATATCATGTGAATGGGGATGAAGAAGTATATAACCTTTTACATCCTTAGAATATCCAACAAATATGCACTTTTCACTTTTAGGCTGCAATGCTTTCCGTTTTTCATCCGGAATGTGAGCCCCTGATTCACAACCAAACACACGAAAGTGACTTACATCTGGTTTAATTTTACTCCATGCTTCTTTCGGTGTTATACCTTGTAAAACTTCAGTGGGTGTGCGATTAACTATTTAATTTGCACAATTTATGGCCTCAACCCAATATTGAAGACTTAATCCCTTAGATTGGATCATACAATTAGCCATTTCTTTTAAAGTGGGGTTCTTCCATTCAACTACACCATTTTGTTGAGGTGTTTATGGAACAATGTACTGTTGTTGGTTCCTTGTTCAGTGCAGAAAGTAGTGAACTTGTTGTTAACATATTCTCCTCCATTGTCAGATCTTAACTTAATAATTTGATGACTAGATTGTTTTTCAACAAGGGCCTTGTAGGCCAGGAACATGTTAAATACTTCGCTCTTAAGTTTTAGGAAGTAAACCCAAGTGTGTCTAAAGTAGTCATCAATGAAAGTTAAGAACTATTTGAAACCAGAAAAGGAAGCAGATGGAAGAGGACCACACAAGTCACTATGCACAAGCTCCAAAGGAACTGAGGTGTGCCAAGATGCACGTTTATCAAAACTGTCCTAATGATGTTTTTCGAGTACACAACCAGAACAAACACCATCCTTGCAAGATACCATTGGAAAACCAGTCACCATATTGTCTTTGCATAGTTGTTGCAATGAGCGACAATTTAAGTTACCAAATCATTCATGCCAAAGTTTGCTCAAGTTATCACTATGAGCAACAAAAACTGAAGGAAAAGGTGATGACCCAAAGTTGTTAAATTTGTACAACCTGGTAATATCATCAATAGTTCCAGTAGCAAGGACATTTTGAGGATTTTAAAAATCCTTGATTACAACTTGGTGAGATGTAAAAGTCACAGTTTTACCTTCACCTGAATGAGTAATTTGATAGACTGATAACAAATTGTAGGAAATTTTTGGAACACATAGTACACCACTGAAATGACCATTTTCTACTGGAACTGTTCCAGATCCTACAACACTTAGAGATCTATCATCACCAACAAATATTTGTTTGGTGTTACATTCATGCATAGTAGAGAAATATGGTTGGATCCTTCGCCATATGATAAGATGCTCCAGAATCAATAAGCCATTCATTTGAAGTAGAAGAAGAAGATGCAGTATAAGAGTAACCAGAAGCACAAAGTTCATGTCCATGAGAGTTAGATTCTGAAGACGAATCTATGTTGATGTGGTGCTTCTTCATTGCTGCTTCCAAGGCTGCCATCTTCTTGAAACACTTAGATTCATCATGATTATCTTTTCCATAAAAATTGTAATGATGCTCGGTCTTCTTTCCTTTTTGCTTGGATCCTTTGTCATTTTTTAAAGAAGGAGCTGACTAAGAGGGTTTGGGACCCTTGTTGTTTGGCTTATTATTGTGAAAATTCTGTTTCTTGGGAGGCTTGGACTTTTCTTTCTGTTGGGACAATAAGGCTTTCCCAGATGTATCTGCATTGTTAATTATTCCAAGATGAACGAGCTTATCTTACTCTCTAATTAAGGAATCACAAAAGGATTCAAGACTAGGCTCTTGATAGCTAGCGGTAGTCAAGGATTCTTTCATGGAGTAGAATGTAGATACAAAAACAGAATATGCAGGTCCAAGTTTGGAAAGAATATGATAAATACATTGTTTGTCTTCTTTCTTAATCTTGCATTCTACACATAAGAGTCTAAGAGTTTTATACTTCGATAAATAGTCTTGAATGCATGAAAAATCATTTGGATTCAAGGAAAGCAACTCATTCTCAAGTTGATGACCCCGAATTTCATTATGTTTACCAAACACAGATTCCAACTTTTCCCAAGCTTTATCAGGTTCATCAATTCCAGATATGTGGAATCGCGAATCAGTAGAGATTGACATCCCAATCAATCCAAGAGCTTCATCACATCTATTTGCCCATTTAATTTTCTTATCATCATCTGCGGGTTCTGTTTCTTTCCCTGATTTTATCCTGAAAATTCCCCTACTTCGTAGAACATCCTTCATACGAGATTTCCATGAGAAATAGTTAGAACTTGTAAGTATAATATCACAAGGGGCAGCCATACTTTAAAATAATGGCTGAAAAAATAGAAACTAACTGTCTGGTTGCAAAGAGCTAAAAAACAAATGTGGTTTTAAAAAAAACAGCACTGAAAACTGATTCTGGATGATGAAGTTATGCTTGATCAAATAAAATGTTGAAGATGTCCCCAATAGTGACGTGGCAGATATTAACTTGACCAACTAAAAAAAAGAACCCCCCCTCTTCCCAAGATCAACCTTTGACAATTCACTTTACAATAAAGTTGCTTTGAAGTGAATCACTTTTGTAGAATAAGTGAGGTTCACTTTTACAATAATGTTACTTTTAAATAGTGCAGCAATAAATTAAAAGACTTAAGTGACTCACTTTTTATTTTATTTTATTTATGTGAGATGCACTTTTACATTAAAGTAACTTGAAAATAGAAATTGCATGCACTAAAAAGTAGCTTAATAAGACTTGAACTCAAGACCTATTAAGGAATAAAACAACTTTGGACCAAGTGAGTTAAGTTTAAAAGGTACGTAAAAGAATGGAAAGAGGAAGGAGGCATTTTTTTTTTGCTCTTCTCTCTCGTTCTCTGTGCTTGCCTTTTTTCCCTGCAAATCACAAAAAAAAACGAAAAGCAGAAACAATTTTTTTTTTCCACACAATGGGGTTAGATCTTGGTTAGCTTACCCGAAAAGTTTGCGTTTTCAAGTTTTCTCGTTGTTTCTGATTTGCCATGATCGCACAAGGTGCATGGCAAAAAGCATACGTAGCCGAGAAGACAAGAAAAAAAAATTTCCCTTACTGTTTCTGATTCGCCGTGATCGCGCAAGGTGCACGGCAAAGAGCATACACAATCAGGGAAGGCAACAGTCCGAGACTAAAACAAAAAAGATCTAATAATAAAATTGATAAGATATGAGATACTTTTAAAAAAAATCCGTCACTGTAACATTATTATACCTTCAGATTTGTCGAAATGGGTGTTTCTGGAACAAACGGAAACGGTTTTCGGTGAAATGAAAACTATTTCCCAATGCAAATGGTGCTCCGAACGCAATGGAAAAGCTCCCATGGGTAAAAAATGCACAGAAAATCTAGAACTAGAAACCCTTTCAAATTTTCGACAACACTGGTTCCAAATCTTGATCAAAACCGAAAGTGACTCTTCATAAAAGCTCTGATACGATGTTCGGGTACACAGGGTACTCCCAAAAGACTGAACACCTTGAGCAATCGCTTCAAACAAATAGATCACAGATCAACACACCGATGTTTGTCATGTGGTTAAAACCCTCGAGAGGGAAACAGTCCATGGCCCCAGCCAAATAGCTACTTGGAGCAATTTATTATGCAAAAGAAAGAAAGTTACATGAGCTTCTCATAATCGATCAACTAGCCAAGGACCCTCTGTGCTCTTTAAATAGAGATCATAGACCAATCAGGTGTTAAGCCACAGCTCAATGGTAGGTATGATCTAAGAGAAGTTGAACCGTTGGATCACTCTCTGTCTAGAACATATCATGACTGTCGGATTAGAATATTTACAAATGCATACTAAAGAAACACACTTTTACCTAACGGATATATTACACAAGTTGATCTTAACTAACTCCTAAGTGTCTAAATATCCTAACATGATCCTGGGATACCATTCAAGGTGGCCATCACCACTTCTGCATTCTTCACTTCTTCTTTTACTGCTTCAAGTTGTTCTTTGATTTGAGAGACCCTTATGACTGCATGGTCTCTGCATTCTAGATCTTCACATTCTTCAACTGGTTTCTTAAGGTCATCTTCTGATGTATGTTCTTCCCTTCAAATAGCTTGGTCAAGGAATAAAAAATCTTCGATGTCTTTAGGGAAGACACTTGTGGTACAAGTTGATCCATGATTGAATCAACAATGATCTTCTTGGCCGTGACCAAGTTCTTCTTGTGTAAGGCTTCTAACCTCATCTCCCTCTAGAACTGGAACCTCTCTACTCACGTAGGTGTCCACTTCATTTTCTTTAGAGAGATCATATACTTTCATACTTGGAATTTTTCAACTTCATCAAGCTTATCATCAAGCTGATGTGATAGATCACTTTGAAATGAGAACCTCAAATGAAAATAGCAAATGATCAGATCTTACCGATTTGAGGTGTCCGTCCTGGTTTCGGAGCTGACTAATTTAGGGTTTGTCACAGAAACCCTAATTTTCAAAACTTGGAATATTTTAGATCTTATTGGATAGACATATAGATCTCTTCAAATGGAGCTGTCCAATGTACTCCTTTTCTGAAAATAATGGAGGGAAGCTCCTAGAACAGGAAGCCCTAGTTTTCCAATTTCTTCTGCAGAAATGCCTGTCACTGTTTCTATGATATATATTTAATTACTACTGATCTGTGTCTAAAATTTCTTACTGAGGTAAAATCACATGTCCCTAATCCAAATCCATAGGTTTCATTAGAATTTGTTTCACCAATTGGTATTTATGATCATTTGCCCAAGGTGACCAGTTACAGGACTGTTTATAATAACGAAGTTGTACAGATTACCACGTGACACTATTTCATATTCTAGGTATGAAATTTGGGCCATGAAAAGTAACATCAATTCCCTTTCTAGAACAGCTTTAGGAATTCCATTTGGACCCATGCAGCCCAAGCTATAACAATTCTCCCTAGGTGTCCTGTTTAGGGATGAATTCTGGAAGAGGCTGGAACCCTAACTTGGAGGGATGATATATCCTAGAATATAGTGAATCGAAGGCTGAAGTTCAGACACAGTGTTCATCAGTATTTTATATTTTTCCCTTGCAATTTTCAGCTCCTGATCCTTTGCCAATATTGGGATATAGCGAATGTACCAAAACTTAGCAGTTTTAGTATTTAGGGTTTTTCTAGCTCGGGGTCAAAGTAGGGTTTGAATTTCCCGGAGTTTCACCCAACCAAATTTCTTGATCCAGGTCTCTAAACTTTGATTTTTATGAGGAGAAAAATCCTATGTCAGGCTCACTCAAAAATTCATTTTCTATAGAAAGCCCTAATTTCTGCATCGAAAATTGAAAATGCTCGGAATCGAATTTCGCTTTGACAGAAAGATGCGCCCTACAATGGAGAGTCATCCTAGCATAATTTTGCTGATGGATTGTGGAGAGAGACCTAAAAAGTAAGAATCCCTAGCTTCTGCAGCTGCACAACTTCTTCTTCTCAGGTTAGCTCTGATACCATGTTAGATTTTTACCATTCAAGCTACCGTTATGATTTTAGGATCTTTAACTGAGAGAATAACATGCACATCAATAAAACAGAAGCACAACACAAGAGACAAGAGAAACAAAGAATTTTCTTCAGGAAAACCATAAAGGAGAAAAACCCATAACTTCTTTAGAGATAGAATCAACACCAAAGGTAAAACCCAAAAACATAAAGATGATCTCCTAACAGCGGCAGTCTGTCTCTCTCACACTGAGAGAGCTTCTTCTCCTTCACTCACATGCCCCAATGAGTGAGTGTGTTTATCCTAAATAGAGAGACTCACTCTCTATTTATATTCTTTTGTTCAATTGGAACCCACTCCATCATGTCGGCCTCACTTAACAATTACTTACTAGAGCCGACATCTCTAGGAGTGTCTAATAACCCTAGTGCCCCACAAATTATGGGGACTTTGCCTCCTCCGACCAACAAGGAGGTTTATCCTTAACACAATGGTGGGGACTATTGCCTCAACTTACAATGACTCACCTAGGGTCGACTTCACTAGGATAGTCTAATAACCCAAGGGCCCCACAACTGTGGGGACTTTAACCCTTGACCAATAGGAGGGTTATGCACAATGACTTGACATGACTTTCTCATTATAGAAACTTCCTGGAATAAACATCGGGGTATGACATGACTCAAATACATTACAATACATCAGAAATACAAGTGAATACATTCCAAAGTTACAAATACATCAACACCTCTTTCCCATACACCAACTTGAATGGTGTATGTCCTGTCAATATCTTGCAATTGGTGTGATATTCCCACAAGACTGCTGGAATCTTCAAGTCCCAGTCATTGTGGTTAGCATTACATACCTTTGTAAGCGCATGCTCCAATATTTTGTTGAATGCCTCCACTATCCCGTTCTCTTGAGGATGATATGAGGTACTCTTCTTATGTTGTATATGTACCTCCTCTGTCAGTGCGCTTATTGTGCGATTGATGAAGTGACTCCCTTGGTTTCTCATCAATATCCTTGGACATCCATACTGAATCACAATGTTATCAAATAAGAACCTTGCTGCTATCACAGCGGTGCAATCCATGACCAGTGCGGCCTTTTCCCATCTTGTCAAATAGTCTGTCGCTGTAATGATATACCGCGCAATAGTTCATTTCCTAGGTGGGTTGATTGGTCTCACAAAGTACATGACCCATTTATCAAATGGCTGCAATGTCACCTGAGGTACTAGCGACATCTCATCCCTCCTCGATAGTTTTCCAGTTCGGTGACAGTCATCGCAACTCCACAAATAATCGGTCGCATCATTATGAAGAGTGGGCCACCAAAGCCCTGCACGAAGCACCTTCCTCGCAGTAGCTCAACCTCCATTGTGTCCACCAAAAACCCTCGCATGGGCCTCTACCAAAATATTCCCTTGTTCATGCGATAGGACACATCGCCGCAAAATCTCATATGGTCCTAGTTTATATATTTTTCCAGTGATCAACTGAAAATACGAGGCCTTAAGGACCAACTGCTTCTTCTGACTTGTAGTAAGGTCCTCTGGCACGGTTCCCTTCACCAAAAACTGAATGATTTGATCATAATAATCATCAACCATGTCGATTCTGAACAACTATGCATTTGTCAATCCATTTTCAATGTTTGTTGGCTCCTTTCCTGTCTCAATTTAGGACAAATGATCAGGGCCAACATTCAAGTGACCCGAGCTTCACAATTATCTCAAAATCAGACTCCTGAAAGAGAAGTATCCAACGACATATCTTCCCTCCCAACACAGGCTTATTGACTAGGTACTTCAAATCAGAATGGTCTGTAAACATCTTGAAATGACCACCCAGCAGGTAATGCCTAAACTTCTGTAGCGCATATACCATCACCAGACCTTTCGTATCTATGGTTGTATAGTTTTTCTCTACAGACGACAGCTTCTGACTAGCGAAAGCAATCGGGTGATCTAGATCTCCTTCTCCCGGTTGTACGAGTACCACTCCAAACGCAACAGACGATGCATCCACATGGACATGGAACTCCTTTTACCAATTAGGGAAAATGAGTGTCAGTGTGAAAGCCATCTTGGATTTCAGTGTTTCAAACTTCCTTGACATTCTAGAATCCATACGAATGTTGCATCTTTCTTCAGCAATTTGTCCATGGGATTTGTAATTGTAGCATACCCTTGTATGAACTTGTGATAGTAGCATATGTGCCCCAATGTCGCTTTAAGCATATTCACATTTGTAGGTGGTGACAAGCTCTATATTAGTGCAATCTTCGCAGGGTCAACCAACAACCCTTGCTTGCAAATGATGTGACCCAACAACATCCCAAAAGGCGCACAGAAAATACAATTCTTTGAGTTCAGTGTGATCTGATGCTGTCGACATCTTTCCAGCATCAGTCGCAAGTTTTCCAGATGGTCTCTAATCAATCCATAAATTGTCCAGTCATCCATATAAACTTGCAAAAACTTCTGAATAAAATATTTGAATGCAACGACAACAACACAGGAAAATATTGTAGGAGCATTCTTCAACCCAAAATCCATCACAGTGTACTGAAAACAACCCCATTCAGTGACAAATGTTGTTTTGTGTCGATCCTCTTTTGCGATCCTGATCTGGTGATAGCCAGAAAACCCATCCGTGAAAGAATACATCTCCTAACCACCTACTCCTTCTAGAAATTCATCAGTGAATGGTGTCAAAAAGGGATCATCCATACATGCATCATTCAATTTTCTTAGGTCGACGCAGATCCAAACCTCACCTATTTTCTTATCTTGGGTCACCACGGGACTGATCCATTCTGATTCTTCAACCGACTCAATTATTCCAGCATCCATCATCCTATCAAGATCAGCTTTTACTCCCTCCTTATCTCATGGATTTAGGCGATACGGTTGCTGCCTCACTGGTTTTGCATATGGTTTCAATGGGATCTTCATCTCCCCTAAATCTCCCAGTATCCCTTTCATCTCAGAAAACTTCGTAGGGAAAAAATCTTGGAATTCATGCAACAAATTTGTAATCTTTTCCATCATTTCTTCATCTCGGTAGTACCCAACACTTGCAAACTTTCGGTTCTCTTATGTCTCAATGTTGACCTTCCTGATCTTCAATGGATGGTTCATTGGATCCGTCGATACATCCAGTGTTGTGACATCTTGAATTCCTTATGTTTCTGGAATATTGATATTCCGCAAATCATCATGATCTGGATCTTCTGATATGTGATAACATTCCATCATCGATTGCATGTGACAATGCGAATGCGGATCCACTAGATATGCGACCGAAACTACCTTCAGAACAACAGCATGGATAAGCCGCAACACATTATGAACATCTGGATTGGCATCCGCGAAACAGAAGGTGCGAGTAAAGCAAACTGTCAGTTCCTCCCAAGTAATGATCTCTCTGCGTAACGCAGCTAATAATACCAAGATCGTGCCATTTTATCCATTGTGTGGACAAAGGCATGGACCCATTCATTCTTTGGCCATGATTCCCACAAGGTCTGACACTCAATAATATGATCACATTGACTATTCCTCCCATTGTACCTTCCAACATGGTACACTTCTGCATCTCCAAACTGAATTGTCATCTGTCTTCGACACTGCAACCATCCAATGATCGACTTCTTATGGGTCGCCCACAAGCGTGCTGGGGTAGCCTTCAACGCTAGCAACCGTCGTGGTTCTGAGACCTTATCCTCGAACTCAAAAAGAAACTCAGATAACTGATATAGTCCTTCATAAATTGGCAACTCAATGGTCTTACTTGTGATGCAACACAATGATTGCGTAATCAATCTGCACTTTCGTAGTGACACTTCATGCAAGTGGTTCTTCTAGTTCTCTAAAGCATCATCAGATTTAGAAGACGTAGAGCTAGCACTGCGCCAACCAAGTTCCCCATCAGCGATCAGATGAACATAATCTTTTGAAATGTTATATGCATGGTCCCATCCTCTGACAACTTCATCTTTCATCAGCTCAATATACCATCACCCTTCGTTTGGATCCATCGGAGCAATGACTCTGATGTCTTGATTCTCAAATGTCATTACACACTTCTTAAAATTGATCATTTCCATACTATCGTTAGCCCATCCAACTCCCAACAATGCGGTATAGGAGCCGTCACCATAAACAACTTCAATCACATCGAAATACACATAGGTCTTCATGCCTTCCACTTCCACAGCAAGGTGTGAAACTTGCCCGATCGACGTTACTTTGGACTGGTTTGCAAGTCGCAGCTGCATAGGAGACCAGCTCATTGTTGGGATCCCCATCTTTTTCCATGTATTTCTTGTCAGAATATTAACGTTTGATCCTCGATCCATAATAGTTGAATCAACCTCATAGTACCCAATCTAAATGTTCATTCACATTTCTTTCCCTGTATTTTTCTTATGTAAGGAATTCATCGTAGAATCCTTCCGCCCCTTAATCGATCGATGCAATAGATTCTTAATCTTAGCAAGAGCGTCAAGATATCTTGCCAGCAACAAGCAACTCTCAAAGAATTTCTGCAAGGTACCATGCTGTCATGATGGTCATGCCTCCAAAGTGGAATCAAAAGCAGTAGGCATTTCAGAAATAGGTAACTTACCCAAGTTTCTGCGCATCTCATCCTATGCTTCAAAGAATGTATCTTTCTTCGTGTTGATGTCAAATTGTACTTTCTTATTTATAGCTAACCATAGTTGTGGAATCAGACTATCTTCTCTAGTTGTCACACGTTTGTGAGTGGCGACAGCGACATCAAAATCCTGCATTCTAGATTCCACCGAGATCGTCACAATCATCGGTCCTTGATTCTGGTTCAGCGGTGGATTCACAAGTTGATTCACATTCTGATTTGAACTTTGGTTTTGAATTGGGATTTGGTTATGAACTGGAATTTGGTTCTGATTTTGCAACTGGTTCTAGTTCTCTACTTGATTCTGGTTCTGCAACTGATTCTGGTTCTATAATTGGTTCTGATTCTACAACTACAGAACATTTCTGGCCTACCACCACGTGATCAGTTCTCAACAGTGTGATCAATAACGGTGCAATAAGTACACGAACACTACAATTGTGGACAATCCCCTTGATAATTCTCCAGTACACCACAATTATAACATTGGACCGGTCTGCGACCTCGTCTGCCTTCTCCTCATCCTCATAATCCTCCTTGTTGCTGGTACTACGGTTGAGCAAATTGTTGCTGTGGGGAATTCGACTACTGCTGAACATACTGCAATGACTGAACGTACTGTTGCTGCTGCGGAGCCATCTACATCTGATTATACTACGGCTATGGCGTAAACTTCGGTTGTGGTACAAACTGAGGTTGAGGTGATGGTTGCACCACCTGCGGCTGTGGCTGTTGTACCGCCCGATGATCCTCTACCTTCACATAGTACGAGTCATATGTTCTTTCCCAGAGTAGGTCATATGCGCGAAAATTCTTATATTCATTCCCGATAGATCGACAAAATGTGTAGTATAGGTTCGTCGGCTTCATCACCATATTCTGCATATATCCGCACTCCTCATGTTGATACCCATATACTTGACAAATGCGGCACCACAGTACACTACCACAACTCAAATGGTTTGGCGCCCTTGACAACGAGAAGTTTCAGAAATATGAGCAAGTATCCTTGATATGTCTGTCTACATGACATTGAGTGCTTTAGATATCCTCACGTTGTTCCTTCCCCTTCTTAATGTCTTGCAACTGGAGTGTCAAGTTCACCAACTACGTCTGAATTTGATTCATACCAACTTCATTTTCTCCAACGGGTAAAGCTTCCAACTTCATGGCGATCTCTAGAGCCTCGCTCTGTGTCACAATATTCTACTGCATCAGTGGTAGTCTGATATGAGTTAGCAACGTTGCAATAAACCATTCCTTATGTTGAATGTTGCTCATCTCAAAACTGACTCTTTCCATTAGTCTCTTGAATATTTGATCAAAATCCCAAACAATCTCATTGGGATACTCCTTAATTTCCTTCAGTTATGCAATTTACTATACTTCAGACTTTGCTTTCCTAAATTCTTCAATAAGTCCTCTCCTGACTTTTGCCAGTGTCTTCGCAGGAGTCCCCGTAAGAACTTGTACAAATTTCATGTACCGATCGAGTGCGTGACCCCGAAGGGTTGTTGCCAATTGGCCCTTCTTAACATCATCATCTATAGTTTGTCTGACAATCCATAATGCCTCACACAGGAACCAGTATTGCTATGGATCCTTAGTCCTATTCCCATGGAACAAGGGTCCTATTCTTGTCCTTCTTAATATAGATGCTGGTCTACTACTATTATTAAAGTGTTGCTGGCACGTCAGACAAGTTAGCGTTGAACTTGTGTTTCTTCCTGATTGTGACGTAGTGCATGGAGGTGTGGGTATGTTACTGCTAGGGTTTGATATTTCCTCTACCTTGGGTGTATTCTGGGTCTAGTCATCCTCTTCGTCATTGTAGGGTTTCTTCGTCCCGTGTGGTCTTCCTTCGCGGTCTTACGTTTCAATTGCAGCAGGACCTTCCCCTGTTCTCTACCTCTTCTCTTCTTGAAACCTTTCTCTTCCCCTCGTAATACGACTTTCTTCTTCGAATTCCCTCACAGTATTGTCATAACTTGCACCCATATACTATGTATAATTCCATTCGTCTCCCCCCTTTCTTCGCAGTATCCACAGCCTCCACACACCAGAGTTCTACTACTCAAGGTGCATCATCAGTACGTCATTTTGACAGACAAGCATCTTAATTGACAATTGTAAAGACAATAAGAACCTACCTCTTGGTCCATTGAAGAATTCCCTTTCTGCTTTGTTGTAGGACTTAGTAGTATCAACCAAAAACTCGGTGATATAGCCTTCCAAGATACTATTCAACCATACTTCAATAGCACGTGATGCTCTGTTGTCGGTTTCCTGCAATTCCTGGATCAATTCAGGGGTCCCGGACTTTGGCTCCGTCCTTGGAAATTTGTCTTGCGATAGGTGAATCGCATTAACCACTTGTACAAGACGATTGAGGATTCAAAGAAAAAATGCTCGTGTGGACCTTCATGTATTTATATTGCTAGCCACTTATTACTCATCAGTCCAAGGTTCTAGTTTTCCTTCTCAGCAAATTCTCGCATCTTCTGGTCGAACCAATCTTGAATTTATGGTCTGTTAGATTTTTAACATTAAGCTAGCATAACATTAGGATCTTTAATTGAGAGAACAACAAGCACACCAATCAAACACAAGAGACAATGAACACAATGTTTTTCCTCAGGGAAACCATAAATGGAGAAAACCCCGCAACTTCCTCAAAGATAGAATTAGCACCAAAAGTAAAACCCCAAAACAATAAGATGATATCTCGACAACAGTAACCTCTTTCTTCCTTGCCCCAGTGTCTTTCTCTTCCTCAGCTATGCGCTACAACTGAGTGTGGATGAGTGTGTGTTAAATAGAGAGGCTAGCTCTCTATTTATACTAATTCCTGACATAACTAAACCCTACTAGGGCCGACCTCTAGGAGAGTCTAATAACCCTAGTGCCACGGAACTGCGAGGACTTTAACCCTTAGACAATAGGAGGGTTACCCACCTTGACTTGACATGACTTGTTTACACTATAGAAACTCCCGATAGGAACATCGGGGCATGACATGACTCAAGTACATTACAAATACATCCCGGAATAAACATCAGGTTATAATACATAAGAAATACAAGTGAATACATTTGGAAGTTACAATTACATCAACACTCCCTCTTAACTAGGAAGGTATTCTCTCGACACAATTTAATAGCACAAGTCTTCTTCTCTGTATCATCTGGGTCATTCTCAAGCTCTCATCATCTTCATCTTCAAGTCATCTTTCATTATCGGATCTAGATCATCATCATTGGATCTGGATCATCACTCGATCTAGATCATCACTAGACATCATCACTAGATCTGGATCATCACTGGACATCATCACTGGATCTGGATCATCACTTGACATCATCACTGGATCTAGATCATCACTGGATCTGGATCATCACTGCTGAGTCATCATCACTCGATTTGGATCAGTACCACAGGTGCTATCTCATGATTCTTCTCGTCACAGGAAGTTCTACAGAGCCAGCCCTTTTTCATGCTAGTTGTAGGCCTAGCCTCCATGTAGGTCTTTCTTAGCTCTTGTTGGAGCCGGGCCCCACAACTATAGGAAAAGCTGCTATATCGGAACAAGGATGTCAAAGGAAATAGTACCTGAAGCGACTGAGAAGAGAGCTCAACCACTGCATTTAAGGCAGCGACGACGACAGGAGGGCTCAGCTACACTCATAAATGGAAAAAGAGCAATGGGCTGAGGTATTAAAGACAAAGGATAGAAGGGGAGCAACTGAGGAAGCAGCGCCCATACCCACGATCAACGCCGAAAATCATGGAAGACTGCAGGAAGCTGTGGTGTGACCAGTAAGCGGCAGTTCAAAGTACAGATAGGCCGAATGTCACAGTTAGGGTTTTGGGTTACTGTTGGGATAGGCCCATAGTGTTGTATCACGGCGAGACCTTCGGGCCACCTATTTAAGCATGTATTTTGTATTGTGAAGGGTTAGCTAGTTAGATAGTTAGTTATTTCTAGTTGTCATCAGTATTGTAAGACCTTGAGAAAGACTCGAGCTCTGGTTCTGTTGTTAAGTCTGTAGTTATCTTACTATAACCAGTGGCCGTCTCCTTGAACATGAATGTAACAATCCACATGGATTGAGAGAGAGAGAGGAAGGGTATGTTGTAAGAAGAAAGCATTATATGAAGAGAAGAGATCTAAGAGAAGGGCTCCCAACTGTGTGCATGGAGTTTCCCAGAAGATCTCAAGCCGCATAAGAGGTTGCAGCAGAACTGTGTTACTCTCTCAAGATATAATATAAACACAGTTCCTGTGGACATAGCTTCCCCCCTGGAAGTGAACCACGTAAAATCCGTGTGTTGTGCGATTGTTTCATGTGATTGTGCTCTACTTATTTGCTATCTGTTATCTGTTACATGAACTTTGCTTATCAGTTAATGAATGTATGTATGCTATCCTTCAGTTTACAGTAACATAGAAGGTTAAATGCGAGTTGAATGTGTTGAGTATTCTGTATATGAGTTTATCAGTGATTGATTCATGACATCTAACAGTTACAGTGTTAAGTGACTTCTGTATATTTAGTTCAGCGAGTTGAGCGTAATTGATGTTAAGCATGTTAAATTGTACAAGCTTAAGTGAGGTTGTTTAACATCCTAATGAAGGTTAAGTGATCTATTATACCCAGGGAGGAAGTCTCTGGACCTTGAGAGTTGATGAGCATACTGAGTCTTACTATAGGAAATATCACAGCGTAGAAAGGTGATATCGCACTGTCAAAGGAGCTGCGGTGTGAGATATCGCAGGTTAAGAGTTGAGCAGAAGAGAAAGTTGCGCATCGGCCTAGAAGATGTGATGCGATAAGAATCAGCCCCATAGCAGATTCAGCTAGGAAGAGAGAAACAACCCTTGTTGAGAGATTTAGCTGGTTAAGTAGATTCAGGAGGACCTAGGATGCTGCAGAACCTGGTTGAGGAAACCTGATTCTTCAACCACCCCATCTAGGATCACTTCGGGTGAGACTTCAGGCCTTTCTGCGGTCTGTTGCCGAAAGGGCCAGTGAGCTAGGGGTTTTGTTGGTACAATACAGTAAACCCGGGTCTGCCCAAGGAGCACCAACAAATGGTTCCATTGCGGGTTTTGAACAAAGTGAAGAGCTGATGTTCTGTTGGCATCCTACTAAAGAAGAACTTAACCAGTGGGTTGAGTCTAAGGAAAGAGAATTTTCTGAGAAAGAAAACAAGAGTCCTAGGCTGAGTACATAGGACTGGTTACAGAAACATATCTTCACAGACCTGCATGAGATATTTTTTGTAACCTATGCAAATGAGTTGTACGATTGGTTGTCAAAGCTGAATGATAAGTATGTATTCAAGAAGAAAAGGAACAATGTCTGGACACCAGAGCTGATTCACACCGTGAAGAGCATAGATAATCCCATTACGCAGGCAGCAGACTTCTGGCTTGCGAGTTTGCTGGAAGGTTTCATTACAGAGTTTGTAGTTGATGTAAGAAAGAGTTTCAGTGAAGCAGAAAGGTACTTCTTCAAGGGATATCACGGTAAGTACCTAAACTCTTTAAATCTATCCCTTAAGATGTTATTGTATGAAAAAGGAGTACTAAATATATTCTCAGATGAATAAGTTAAGTAAGTGTAATGTCACAAGAGTTTGAGAGTGAATTTGAAGAAATTGGATGTACACGTAGTGGTAAGAGATATAAAGTAGATTTTAGATCTTCCTTCTTTGAAAACAGTTCAGACAGTACTAGAGAACAGATTCAAAGTAATAGAGAAAGAATAGTAGGGGGTATCCTTTACCACCCTTATACCCCATAGAAACTGACCGGGACACAGAATAATCCCACAGGAACTCCATCTAGTAGTTCACACACAGTACATACTACCTCTACACCACCTACATTTACACTGCCAAGTGGTAGTAATACAACAAATCACAATCCACCTCGTAGAAATAGAATGGGGGATGACATGAAATTACCTACCTTTAGGGGTACAGGGGCAGAAGACCCAGAACATCATTGGTTCCTATGTGAAGCTGTATGGACCATTAAACAGATCCAGGATGACAATACTAAGCTTTTCCAGTTGGCCACTACACTTAGAGAAAGAGCTTTAACATGGTATATGAAGTATACATCAGCACAGAACAGAACACTCATAGAAGCCAGGACCGCAATGATTAAGGAATTTAAGAAACCCAAGTCTGAGTCACAATGTATCACATAACTTAAAGACATTAAACAGTTACCCACAGAGTCAGTATGGGATTTCGATCAGAAATTTAAAGCTCTTATAGACCAAGTTAGTTTTGAGTTTGCGCCAGAGCAGCATAAGGAATGGTTCATCGCATCACTGCTCCCTCATATCAGACTTCCACTAATGCAACAGAAACTCCATACGCAGGATGAAGCATTGGAGATGGAAATGAAACTGGAGGCTTCACATTTAGCTGAGACTAGTGCAGGAATGACAAATTATAGAATCAGTTAGCCAATATCACTTTACAGCTACATGAGATTAAGAAAGGAAAAGAGGTTGCACAAGAATTATGGTGTACAAAGTGTAAAGGACATGGCCATACCAAAGATAACTGTCCAGTATTTGTTGAGTATATAGCAAGTGGGGCTCCTAACCCCTTAGTACAGAATCAAGGGCCATGGTGTGAAATCTGTAGAACAAGAGGACATAGACCACAAGAATGCCCTTTACTTTAGAAGTATGTACAAACTCCTAAGAATTTATACTGTAACTTCTGTAAGTCAGTAGGACATGATGAAAATAATTGCAGAGCTTATGATCTCATGATAGAGAGAAAACATGACTTCTACAGAGTCCAGTCAGAGACACCAGGACCAACAGCAGGTCCACAGCATGAGCTGGCTCATGATGGCTGTGGTGGAGGATTCAGAGGAAGAGGCCGTGGTGGAGGCTTTGGTCGTGGGCGTGGACCGATTGTTTGTTACAACTGTGGAGATGTAGGAAATTATGCTAGGGATTGTCACAACCCTACTACAACATGTAAGTATTGCAAGTCCTATGATCATACTATAGAAGAATGTCTTATCTTGATAGCCAAGATTAAGGATCCTAAGCCAGCAGTAAACCAGAATATTCAGCTTATTGCTGCTGAGCAGAAATAACCAGAACCAAGAGTCAATGTTGTGACTCGCAGCGGTGCTTCTACTAATAGGACATCATAGGATGCCGAAAAGAATACAGGACCGAAGTGGGTGCACAAAGCCACTGATAAATCTACACCACTTGACCTGCAGAAGAACAAAGAAACATTTCAGGAAGCTAAAACTTTCTTTACTGACCCTACACCATCAGGATCACAGAGAATGCCTTGTAGGGCCGTACCGCATAAACCTTGTGGCGTTATTCCTGTGCAGATATCGCAGGCTACCACATCTGGAAGGTGCAAAGAGGATGAGTTGACAGGAAGTGTACAATCCTTCCTGCGGAGCTACTTGAAACTCGTAAGAAATGAGAAAGCCATAAGAGAGATTCAATGCATCATAGATCAGTATCAGCAGTCTTCTTCTATGAGCAATACACAGCGTGTTGTTCATAATATTATGGGCCATACAAGAATAGGAAGAGAAATGAGACTCACAACACAAATTGGAGAGTTTGAAATGGATGAGGTAATCCTAGATTTAGGATCAGAGGTAAATGTTCTTACTAAGCAGACATGGGAACAGATGGGTAGCCCTAAGTTAGCCAGATCACCTATCCATCTGCAATTAGCTAATCAGCAGAGGGTATCACCACTGGGTCAATTACCGCAAGTACCAGTTGATATTGATGGAGTTCGCAACTTTGCAGATTTTGAAGTCATAGAAATTATTGGTGATAGCAGACCGTATCCAACTTTATTAGGTATTGATTGGGCAATTGATAACATGGCTGTTATCAACTTGAAGAAAAGACAAATGACCTTTGAGGATAAACAGATTCGAGTCATCGCACTGTTGGATCCTTTTCAGGGTCCTTGATACATTGAACCTATCAGAGCAGAGGAAGAGGTGCGTAATATGGAGAGCTCTATCAGATGACTGCTAACCAGAGTGATTATATCAATCCCACCGCCGAAGGAAATATTAGTTGGCGATGCGATAGCTCATGCGCATCGTATTCAGATGTTGGTTTAGAAAATTGGCAGAATAGACTTTATGAAGTTTCAGCTCGCAGATGTGCATTTATGACTAAGTCACTGCGATGGATTGGCGCAGAGATTAAGGATTTTCCGTCGTTTGATGGATTAGCAGATGTCAATGAATTTTTACAGTAGTTTGACCAGGAAATCCCTCATGAGCAGAGGATGGCAGCTATTGACCTTGTAGTAAGAGCCACACCTGCAAGATGGTGGCATGCACATAAAGAACATATCGCATCATGGGATGATTTTAAGAGATTGATGATGATCAGATTCTCTAATGACAAGGAGTGTTTACAGCAGAAATATACAGGAGAAAGTGACCCCATGTCACATATTAAGATTTGTGAACAGAATTGGCTGAACATTCCAGAGGATGAACGGGTTCACCTATTCATTCACACTTTAGACACAGTCCCAAGGAACTGGTACACTGAGACAGAGTTGCGCGGAGGAACCTTTACATGGCCAGTTATGATAGACAACTTTGTACTCACTTTCACTTTTGAATCCGAGTATCCAAGCATTGATCAGGCTCTAGAGATTATAAAGACTAAGATATTTGATGACTGTACCCTACCAGTATATGCTCAACCTGATTGGGCCATCCAGTTAGAACATGCGCTAGAGTGTTACAACTTCGCAGAAGAGCCAGGCGATGAGGATGAGAATCCTTGTAGTATCAACATTCCAGAGTCAGAAGGGACTCGCGAAGTTGATGGACCAAAGCTAGAGATTCCAGCTGTCACAGAGCCTATTAAGATTAAAAAGATCAATATTGGCACAGAAACAGAACCCAAGTTTGCCTCTATTGGAGACTATTGGGATGATGAAACGGTAGGACACATCGCAGATTTGTTACATGACTATCAGGACTTATTTCCCACTAAGTTTATAGAAATGAAGGGAATAGTAGGAGATTTGGGAGTCATGAGGATACCTTTGAAAGAGGATGCTAGGCTAGTTAAGCAGCGTCCATACAGATTAAATCCTTGTTATAAATAAAAAGTTAAGGATGAGATTGATAAGATGCTAGTAGCAGGCATCATTGAGCCAGTAGAAGAGAGCGAATGGGTTAGTCCCATGGTCGTGCAGGAAAATAAAACTAAAAGGGAAATCAGGATTTGTGTCGATTTGCACAAACTCAATGACGCATCACTTCATGACCCATTTTCGACACCTTTTACTGATGAAGTTTTAGACAATATGGGAGGACAGGAGATCTACTCATTCACTGATGGATTTTCATGCTATCACCAGATTAGAATCCATCCAGCGGATCGACATAAGACCACCTCTGTGGCAGAATGGGGCTCATTCTAGTATACGGTAATGCCCTTTGGTCTTAAAAACGTGCCAGCTATTTTTTCTTGAGTAGTAGTTGTTGTCTTTAAGGAATACATCCATAAATTCTTAGAAGTCTATTTTGATGATTGGACTATATTTGGATTAATCAAAAAGCATATAGGAGATTTAAGGCTCATGTTAGAGAAATTTAGGCAATATCAGATTTCTCTTAACTTGAAGAAATGTATATTATGTGCACCATTTGGTATTTTGTTGGGTCATATTGTTTGCAGACAAGGCTTGATGGTAGATCCTGCAAAGATTGCCATCATTGTAAATCTTCTAGCACCCAACTCAGTCAAGCAATTGAGGACAGTGCTTGGTCATACAGGGTATTATAGAAAATTCATCAAGGGCTATGCAAAGATCACAGCACCTATGGAAAAGCTGTTAAAGAAAGAAGTGAAATTCCTATGGACTGAGGAATGCCAGCAAAGTTTAGACACTCTTAAAGAGAATATGGTCACCGCACCCATCTTAGTATTTCCAGATTGGGACAAGCCATTTCATGTACATGTGGATGCATCTGGCATCGCACTGGGGATTGTCTTAACACAGCTAGGAGAAGGAGGTATCGAACACCCTATCGCGTACTCAAGCAGAAAGTTATCTACCGTAGAAAAGAACTACACCACTACAGAAAGAGAAGGATTAGCTATGGTGTATGCTCTACAGAAGTTCATGCACTACCTGTTGGGTGCCCCATTCAAGATGTTCACTGACCATTCCTCTTTAAAGTATTTGGTCAATAAGCCAGTGTTAGGGGGAAGGATCTGCAGATGGTTACTCCTATTTCAGGAGTATGATTTTGAAATTATTGTAAAACCAGGGAGATTAAATGCCGGACCTGACCATCTCTCGCACATAGACTCAGGAAAAGAACCAAGTAATTTAGAGGATAACTTGCCAGATGCGCAATTGTTTTCTATCCAGATCGCAGATGAGTATTACACAGATATTATTCACTTTCTCACGACAGGGTGAGCACCAGTTGAGTTTACTAAGCAGCAAAAGAAACAGTTAGTTGTTAAAGCAACAGATTTCACTTTGATTGCAGGACATTTATACAAGTTAGGTCCAGATGAAGTCCTGCGCAGATGTGTTATGCCGCACGAGAAAGAGGCCATTATCAGAGAAGCACATTTAGGTACCGCAGGAGGTCATTTCGCAGGAAAGCCAACTGCTCAGAAAATTCTAGCTGCAGGATTATGGTGGCCTACTTTGCGTAAAGACACTAAGGAGTTTTGCAGATGCTGCGATATCTGCCAGAGGGTAGGAAAACCTTGGAGGAGAGATGAAATGCCACTGCGACCACAGATTACACTGTGGGCATTTGACAAGTGGGCTATAGATTTCGTGGGTCCTATCAACCCACCAGGGAAACGAACTGGTGCGAGATACATCATCACAGGAACAGAATACCTCACCAGATGGGCAGAGGCCAAAACAGTAAGGAATTGTGATGCTGCTATAGCTGCATAGTTCATTTTTGAAAACATTATAAGTAGATTTGGATGTCCAACAATTTTGATGAGTGATCAAGGCACACATTTTCTGAATCGCACTATCGAGGCCTTGACAGAGGAATTTCAGATACAACACCATAAGACCACTCTCTACTACCCACAAGCTAATGGTACGGTGGAGGCTTTTAACAAGATTCTAGAAAATGATCTTACTAAGATCTATAACAACCAAAGAGATGATTGGGACCTCAGGGTTAATGCTATGTTATGGGCTTATAGGACTACATGCAAGAAACTTACAGGACACACACCTTTTAGCTTGGTGTATGGACAAGAGGTTGTTATGCCTATGGAATATATTATTCCCAGTTTAAGAATTGCTCAAATTACCGAGATGGCTAATACAGATACGATGAATGAAAGATTAGCGTAGCTGCTTGCCTTAGAAGAAGACAGACTCATCGTAGGATTTCATCAAAAAGTGCAGAAGGCACAAGAAAAAGCTTGGCATGACAGGCACATCAAGAGCAAGATTTTTTAGATAGGAGACCTAGTGCTCCTTTATGACAGCAAGTTTGTTAAGTTTCCAGGGAAGTTCAAGACACATTGGTTGGGGCCATATCAGATTCAGTAAGTCATAGAAGGAGGTGTCGTTTAGCTTAGTAAAATGAACGGGGAACTTGTTCCTACTTTGATTAATGGTAGTAATCTTAAGCTTTATAATGATAGCCACTCCACCTCCAAACCCTAACTCAGAGAACTAAGTCGTGCAGATGTCCATTGTAGTTGAAAGGAGGCATCGCACCCATAACTAGTCTACAATAGGTGAAAAAGTTCTAAGTAGGAGTAATCGCAGCAGGAAAGTTTATTTTGCGCAATTCATAGGACCATTGCAGAGTTTTTGGAACGTTGCGAAGTTTCACGCCAAATTTTTGGTCCAGGACGATGCGGTGTGACATCGCAACGAGGTGATGTTCCCCATGCAGTAAAGATGATTTTGAAAGGGAAAGAGGGCCAGTCACTTCGCCTTCTGACAAGAAATTAATCTAGATATGACAAGTATACGTTGCCTTAGATTTGGAAACAGTACAATGATTGTCCTAGATTTGGTAAATCTTGGTCGAGACCGCCGTCGACGCACAATTTTTGAGGGAAATTTGATCGGATTTTTAGCAATTAATGAGGATCGGGGCGCCGGGGGTTGTCCTGTCCATGCAATAAATGCCGTCAACGGGTCCAGCCTAAGCGACCGTTGCTTCAGAGATTATCGCCTTCATTACAAATACACAGATCATTCAAATAGAAGGGTTACTTTTGCGATTTCTGAGAGTTATAGAGAAATTTGTAGAGTTTTCCCTGTGCAGAGATACTCCAGTTATAGAGTGCTGGTTTCCCCATTTTCGTAGCCATTACCAGTCCAGAGTATTGCACCAGGCGGTTTATGTCTGAGAAGGAACCTTTAGAAGACGTCGTGCAACGATTCAAGCGTGGTGGCCTCGAGTCTGCTATGACGACGCCGCCCAGGGTTGTGAAATTACGTACACCACAGGTCAGGAAGACGCCAAGGATGAAGAGTCAAGCTCAAGTAGTAGAAGAGTCCAGCTCAGAGCATGAAGAAGAAGTTCATATGGCAACAGTATACATTGTGCCACAAGTCGAGGACGCACCAGAGGTAACCATTCCCAAGGGTGCTAAGTTTCCTATTTCGCTACCGCCGATTGATCCTCACGTAAAGGAAGATGGAGAACTGTTAGGATATGTCCCTGCTCTCAAATTTATAGACTATAACCTTGGAGACAGTAAGACATATCCTCAGTTTCAGCCGGATCAGTATCTTATGGTTCAGAGGAACCCGAGGATTGATGCAGATGAATTTGTTCCTATGGAACATGTCCAGATTCTTGAGCAGTCAGACTTGCTCAATTTGTTGAGAATACCACATTTTGGACGAGGTGCAGAGGTTAATGCCATGGTGAGTGTGCTACTTTCCTTTGTACATGGAGGTTACCTCTGGCTGGGTAATAGGGTTGATCTGAACATTGATTTGATACACCGCATCAATGGGCTGTCCAAAAGCTGTAAGGACCCTCAGACACATATATTAGGGAAAAGCAAGGATACTAAGCTACCAGCGCTGCTAGTTAACAAGTATAAGCTACAGAGAGGAGGTCGGGCTTATGACCTCACCGCCTTAGCAGATGATACACTCAGATTTATAGCCAGTCTGCTTGCAGGAAGACTGTTAAGCAAAGTTTGCCCAAAACAAGTCACAGGAGCAGTAATTCACCTTACCGTGCAAGTCGCAGAAGGTGAACAATTTAATTGGTGCTTGTTTTTATTAAATATTTTTCTTGCAGATTGTTTGGCAGTGCAGGATGAGCCAAACCATCCCTTCCAATTCTCATGGCTGCTTATATTATGTGCATTCGTCAGGTGGAGAGAGCCGCCCCATACCCAGTTCCTATAGCTACGAGGTGGAGAGTGCAGAGGTGCAAGATATGCAAACTTATGGGAAAGTAACAGCCCAGCCAAGAAAAAGATCAATATGATAGTATTCTATGAATACTATAAGCTGTTGAAGCGAGTCATCTAGGAGACACCACGGATCAACACAGAGGTTGTTGACATGTATCACAATCGGCTTGATTTCATTGCGGAGATGCATACAATCTATCTGAGGCCAAATGGGTTTAGAACGGATAACTGGGATATTGGTTCGTTTAGGATGACATCGCAGGATGTAGAAGATGTCATCAAATACTTTGATGAATAGTGGAAGAAGGCATTAGAAGATGCCACAGTAGGAACTATACCAACAGATACCGCAGCGATCGATCCATTAGACAAAGGAAATGATAAGGTGGGTTCCAAGAGGAAAGATGCAGTAGAAGTGCCACCAGCGGTACAAAAGAGGAAATATGCAGTAGAAGTGCCACTAGTGGCACAAAAGAGGAAAAAATTCAAAGCCTCAAAGCCAACCACAGAGACTGCACTAACAGAGGATGACTATGATCTCATCGCAGCGAGATTAAAGGAGGAGATGCAGGACTCATTTCAGGCGATGCAGACATCACAGGACAAGCTGCAGAGCACGATTGATAAGCAACTTCTGGAGTTGAAGGAACTAACTGAGAAGACTGCCATGATGCAGACTCAGCCAGTCAAGGCGACAGCTGGAGAAATCTCACAACAATCGATTTCCCACGAGGAAGTCTTTGCAAAGGATCGCATCAATACAGTGCTGCTACCGCCAGGGAGCATCCGCTACCGTGCTTCGATGATTGATGTGAAAATACAGGTTAGACAACTTGTCGAGGTTAATCTAACACAATTCCCCGTCGATCAACTACAGATGATCCAGCAGCAGATAGCCACAGAGCTCAGGGATAGAGAGCTTGTGACTTATAAACAGAACACTCAGCTGAGACAACAGAATGCAGAGCTCACCACAAGCTTTCAGACAAAGGCGGAGGAGTTAAGACAATATGAAGAAAGAGAACAGGATCTAATTCAGGTCTTGTAGAATTTCGCATTGGAGTTACCCCAGTGTAACATAGAGTTTTCCTTGCCTCTAACGCAGAAAGTAAGAAGAATTGCAGATAGAGAAAAGGCTCTAGAAGAGACAGTGGTCAAGATGGAGGAAGACCACAAGGCGCAGATTGCTGAGCTTGAGGCTCGAGCACCAGGCACACTTGAGGCATACAAGGAAGCAAGGGCACAGGCCTTTAGACTCACTTCAACACAGATGAAGTGTCGCATAGATGATGTAGAGTCATTGCTAGTTGATGCAACAAAGACATGGTTGGAGCTAGAAGAGCTCCCAGATAGACTGGATTTGCAGTAGAGCATCTAGAACATAGAGAATGCAATAGTAGAAATCAAGGAAGAATTCAAGAGCTTAGGTGCTCTTGCAATGATGAAGAAGACGACATAGATGAACCGCTTGCAACAGGAAGCGCAACGGTTGCAAGAAAAAGAGATACAGTTCAACAATATGCTTCAACCGTATCAAGAACAAATCACAGAGCTGGTCGATGCGGTTGAGCAGAAGGTCAAGGAGTTCACTGCAAGAAAAAGTGAAATTGATAGCACAGAAGACCCCCTGATTAGTCAAGTTATGCTTGAGGTGGCACAATACTATGTCGAAGCTATGGACAAAGATGTCGCAGGACTCAAAGAGAGATTCGTAAGGACTTTGCAGGAAGCCAAGGAGAAGCTACAGAAAGAGAATCTAGCTGTTAGTAGCTTGGGGATGAGCCACAAGTAAGTGTTATGGGACTGTTGGAGCCGGGCCCCGCAGCTACAGGAAAAGCTGCTATATCGAAACAAGGAAGTCAAAGGAAATAGTACTTGAAGCGGCTGAGAAGAGAGCTCAACCACTGCATTTAAGGCAGCAGCGACGACAGGAGGGCTCTGCTACCCTCATAAATGGAAAAGGAGCAACGGGCCAAGGTATTAAAGACAAAGGATAGAAGGGGAGCAACCGAGGAAGTGGCGCCCATACCCACGATCAGCGCCAGAAATCGTGGAAGACTGCAGGAAGTTGTGGTGTGACCAGTAAGCGGCAGTTCAAAGTACAGATAGGCCGACTGTCACAGTTAGGGTTTTGGGTTACTGTTGGGATAGGCCCATAGTGTTGTATCATGGTGAGACATTCGGGACACCTATTTAAGCATGTATTTTGTATTGTGAAGGGTTAGCTAGTTATCTAGTTAATTATTTCTAGTTGTCATCAGTATTGTAAGACCTTGAGAAAGAGTCGAGCTCTGTTTCTATTGTTAAGCCTGTAGTTATCTTACTGTAACCAGTGGCCGGCTCCTTGAGCATGAATGTAACAATCCTCAGGGATTGAGAGAGAGAGAGGAAGGGTATGTTGTAAGAAGAAAGCATTATAGGAAGAGAAGAGATCTAAGACAAGGGCTCCCAGCTGTGTGCGTGGAGTTTCCCAGAATATCTCAAGCTGCATAAGAGGTTGCAGCGGAACTATGTTACTCTCTCAAGATATAATATAAACACAGTTCCTGTGGACGTAACTTCCCCCCCTGGAAGTGAACCATGTAAAATCCGTGTGTTGTGCGATTGTTTCATGTGATTGTGCTCTACTTATTTGCTATCTGTTATCTGTTACATGAACTTTGCTTATCAGTTAATGAATGTATGTATGCTATCCTTCAGTTTACAGTAACATAGAAGGTTAAATGCGAGTTGAATGTGTTGAGTATTCTGTATATGAGTTTATCAGTGCTTGATTCATGACAGCTAACAGTTACAGTGTTAAGTGACTTATGTATATTTAGTTCAGCGAGTTTAGCGTAATTGATGTTAAGCATGTTAAACTGTACAAGCTTAAGTGAGGTTGTTTAACATCCTAATGAAGGTTAAGTGAGCTATTATACCCAGGGAGGAAGTCTCTGGACCTTGAGAGTTGATGAGCATACTGAGTCTTACTGTAGGAAATATCACAGCGTAGAAAGGCGATATCGCACTGTCGGAGGAGCTGCGGTGTGAGATATCGCAGGTTAAGAGTTAACACAGGGACTTCACTTAGTGAACATCTCACATAGCACGTGCAATCATGGGATATTAAAGAATACCCTTAATTTCCAGAGATATTGACCCAAACTCTTTTTGTTGAAACCCCCTCCCAATACTTAAAACCTCCTCCCCACCCCTTTTTATACGTCAATCCTTATAAACCACCCTACCCACCTCCACCTTAAACCCCTCATCCCCCCAATACCTACAATATATTGGTTCAATTTTTAATAATTTTAAAACCCACAATATGAACTAACGTGATAGGATATTGGTCAACAAGTGAAGCCCCCGTGAGAGTTGAGTAGAAGAGAAAGTTGCGCATCAGCCTAGAAGATGCGATGCGATAAGAGTCAGCTCCATAGAAGAGTCAGCTAGGAAGAGAGAAACAACCCTTGCTGAGAGATTTAGCTGGTTAAGTAGAGTCATGAGGACCTAGGATGCTGCAGAACTTGGTTGAGAAAACCTGATTCTTCAACCACCCCATCTAGGATCACTTCGGGTGAGACTTCAGGCCGTTCTGCGGTCTGTTGCCGAAAGGGCCAGTGAGCTAGGGGTTTTGTTGGTACAATACAGTAAACCCGAGTCTGCCCAAGGAGCACCAACAACGGTTATATCTGACCCTAAGTTAGAATGGCCCGTCCAGAACTTACATCTGACCTTGACTCATTAGAAAGGAACGTACAACACTCACATCTGACCATGAGAGGAACTTAATCCCCTCACCATGTCAGAATGGCCCAGCCCTTACATCTGACCATGGAAGGAACCTCATCCTCTCCCATGTCAGAATAGCCCAGCCCTTACATTTGACCTACTCGTTAGAACGGCCCGACACTTATATCTAACCTACTCGTTAGAATGGCCCAACACTTATATCTAACCTACTCATTAGAATGGCCTAGCACTTATATCTGGCCTACTCGTCAGAATGGCATGCACTCACATCTGATCTTGTAGGAACCAATCCTACAGTCACATTAGAATGGCCCCCGGTCCTAGACTGAGCTACCTGGTAACTGACGAGGTGCCTCCATTCTCCCAGAGAATTGCATTAGCCCTTATATCTAATCAAGTGGGAACCAATCCCTCAATCACATCAGAATGGCCATGCACTCGCATCTGATCATGTAAGACTACATCTTATAGTCATTTCAGAAAGGCCCTCGGTCCCAGACCAAGTATTCCTGGTAACTCACTAGGCACCTCCATTCCAAGAATGGCAACAACCCTTACATCTGATCATGTAGGAACCAATCCTACAGTCATATCAGAATGGCTTAGCACTCATATTTGACATGGAAGGAACCAATCCTCTCACCATGACAGAATGGCTTAGCCCTTACATCTAACCATGGAAGGAACTTAATCCTCTTACCATGTCAGAATGGCTCTGGGTCTCATCATTTCCCCTTGGAGGAAGCCTTGATCTGGAGAACACCAAGCTTCTCCCTGAAGTACTCAAACTTCACCCTAGCCAATGGATTCGTCAACACATCAGCTATCTGTTCCTCCATCGCAACATACTGGAGCTTCACTACTCCTCTCTGCACCATATCCCTGATATAGTGATACTTGATCTCGATATGCTTCGACTTATCATGGAACACTGGATTCTCTGACAACTTCACACAACTCTGGTTGTCACAATATATACAAGTAGCATCCAACTGGAGATCAAATAAATCAGACAGTAGCTTCCTCAGCCATACTGCCTCACAACTAGTTGAACAAGCTGCAACATACTCTGCTTTAGCTGTACTCAGTGCCACATAGGATTGCTTCCTTCTAAACCAAGAGATCACACCTGATCCCATACTAAAGCAACACCCTGAAGTGCTCTTCCTATCGATGGCATTGCCTGCCCAATCTGAATCAACATAACCCTCCAGGTTAATCTTTTGACTTGCCTCATACTTGAGCCCATAATCAATTATACCCCTCAGGTACCTCAGAATATGGTTTGCAGCAATCAAGTGAACATGTCTCGGATCTGTCAGGAAGTGGCTCAAGGTGTTCACAGCAAAGAAAATGTCTGGTCTCGTGTTCGTCAGATACATCAAGGACCCAATCATCTGACGATACATCATAGCATCAACTGCTTCTGATGAAGCATCACTCAATGGCTTCAGGTTCGATGCCATAGGTGTGGCCATAGCCTTGCAGTCTATCATCCCAAACCTCTTCAGGATCTCTATTTCATACTTCCCTTGTCCAAGGGATATTCCATCCACATTTTGCCACACCTCCATGCCTAGAAAATAGTGCACCATTCCTAAGTCCTTCATTTTGAACTCGGCAGCAAGCTTTCTCTTTGTATCAGAAATCAACCCATCCATACCTATTAGAAACAGATCATCTACATATAGTAGGAGCATCACTGGGTTGCCATCTTCAACCTTGTAGTAAAGGTTGGAATCTGCTTTACTTTTGGTAAAGCCCAAACTGGATAGAAAGTTGTCAATTCTACCGTACCATGTCCTAGGTGCCTGTTTCAAACCGTATAGGGATTTATTCAATCTACATACATGATACTCCTTGTCATGTGTCTCAAAACCAAGTGGTTGTTCTACATACACGTCCTCTTCTACTACACCATTCAAGAAAGCAGTCTTGACATCCATCTAGTGTATTTTCCATTTCATCACTGCAGCCAGAGCAAGTATTGATCTGATAGAAGTGTATCTGGCTATAGGTGCAAAGGTTTCTTCATAATCTATTCCTTCTTTCTGGGAGAAACCACGAGCCACGAATCTTGCTTTATGTTTTTCTATGCTACCGTCTGCAGCATGCTTGATTTTGTAGATCCATTTGGAAGTTACAACTGAATTCCCTTCTGGTCTTGGGAAAACATCCCAAACATCATTTTCATGATCGATTGATACTCTTTAATCATAGCATCCTTCCATTCTTTCTGTTCTGCCACTTCTTCATAATTGGAAGGTTCTTTATCGATGAAATCACATAGCAATGCTACATATCTGGAGCAGGATCTAGTCCTCTTTATTTCTCTGTGATTCTCTTCTAGAGCCCCATATCTTTTTGCACCTTGGATAGCTTCTCATACCCAAGCAAGTTTCCTCTTGTGAGGATTCTTCTCTTGAGGTGGATTTACAGGTCTTGACTCTTTGTGGTTCTTCAAATTCTCAATCTTCTTCTTGAGTTTCTTCATTCATGGTTGTGTCATGAATTCTGGGTGCTTCTGCTTCTTCAGGTTCTTTAGTAGGTTTCTTTCTGGATTTGTTGTAAGCTGTATCTTCATCAAATGTCCCATCCCTACTGATGTCAATCTTCTTGAATCCTGGGAAATATATTTTGTAAGCCTTTGATATTTTAGAGTATCCCACAAATATACCCTTCTTTCTTGAAGGATCTAGTTTTGTTCTCTTCTCTTTTGGAATGTGTATGTACACAAGACAGTCGAATATTCTAAGATGGTTGACTTCTAGTTTCTTGCCGGAGAAGAATTCTTCAGGAGTCTTGTTCTCGAGTACTCTGTGCGGAGTACGGTTCTGTACATACATCGTTGTTCTGGCAGCTTCTGCCCAAAGATGCATAGGAAGATCTTGATCATGAAGCATAGCTCTTGCAGCTTCCATGATAGTTCTGTTCTTTCGTTCTACAATCCCATTCTGCTGTGGATTATAATGAGTGGACAAATCCCTCTTAATCCCCGAGTCTTTGTATAACTCTTTGAATTCATTCAATGTGAATTCTCCGCCATTATCTGATCGAAAGGTCTTAATCTTCTTTTCAGTGTGATTCTGGATCAAGGCTTTGAATTCCTTGAACTTGCTGAATACTTCATCTTTGTTCTTCATGAAGTAAATCCATGTCTTCCTATAAAAATAATCAATAAAGAAACATAGTATACATACCCACTTAGAGAACTTGATGACATTGGACTGCATACATCAGAGTGGATGATTTCCAAGATTCCTTTTGCCTTGCTCTTGCTACTTGGAAATGTCTTCTGTCATAACCCCAAAATTTCATAAAAAATTAAAATTTTTAAGATAACATAAAATGCCTAAATACGCAGTTTAGTAATTGCTAGCGGTTAGCAAAAAATGAAACAGTTTAACAATTAGTATTAATTAATTTCATAATACAATAACTAATACAACTTTCATTTTCATAAGGTATACAAGAATGACCTACATTCAGATTTCTTTTAGCTTTACTAATAATTTTACTTTTCGGCAAGTAGGTGAAATCTATCCTTGAAAACTTGGGCTTACTTAGCATTATGCTAACACAGATGGACTGTTGGTTCTTACAGGTTCAACAGGTAACGATCGATCAAGTAGGAGTTTAATTCATAAGGTAGCAAGAAGTATTTCTGTTGCATGTAAATATGCTAGTAAATAAATTGATTATTCTAAAGCAAGCTCTGATGAGGTAAAGTAATTGTCTTCTATAGACTTTGTTTCTATGATAGTATTCAATGTTTAGTCATAAAGATTGTTAACTTTATCATACTTAGCTAAACAAAAGATACTTATTGTGAGCTTAGAGATCAAGTTCTTCACCGTACAATTACTTCTATTTTAACATGCTTATAACGCTAATGTTATGTTTAAATGTACTGTCTTTTATTCATGAAAGTACTCCTATCAATCTCGAAGGTAAATATTTCCAATAGAGTACATGATTCTATTTTGCCTCTATCTTACTAGTCAGAGAAATTAGTAACTTGTTGTTTGTATGTACAAATGCTAAACATCAAGTTATAGACTTCAGTACTTAAACTATCGCCTTGCTGCATGTATTATTGTAACAATATACAATACCACATTATTTTATATTGTACCAATCTAAATGTTACTTGCATCCTGTAGAGATCTTATTACTTGGAAATTTTCCATGACATTATAAATTTGGTTCTTGTAACTAGATACATCGCCTTAAGATGGAATACTACCTACCACCACTTTTATAAAGTTTAAATCATAGGTAAATATGTTATCAATGTTATTCCTATAATTTGTAAACCTTGTGCAAGGTTTATAACCATAGTAATATTACTATTATAATGTTGCCTCACTTATAATAAGTTGTAGTTTATAGTAACTTCTATAGTAGATTTTACTACCTAGAACTTTTAATCTAAGGTCTATATCAAGTGAAACATTATAACAAAGGTTCCTATACTAAGCTAGAACCCAGTAAGCACAATTGACTTTATAAATAATGATAAGATTCATTATTATTGTCATTGGCAAGTTGAGCATACCAAACATTATTTGTAAAGATTTACACTAAGGTCGAGCCTTTGGATTGTTTTTTTGACATGGTTTAAAACACTTTTACTCTATAGTCAAACAACATATAAGAGTTATTAACAATTATAACTAATCTCATACCTTTGGTTGCAAATAATATAGTTTGAGCTTCAAATAATATGTAATTATTTTAAAGTCGTTTTGCATGCAAATTATTATCTAGAAAAGTGTAAACTATGGTCGACCTTGTGATTGTTACCATGGCAAGGTTTTTATGACCTTACTCTATGGTCAACGACATAGAATCATTGATAACGATGATCATAGACCTTGATACTATTGATTACAATATATAATTTTATGTTTTCATTTGTGAATATTCATATATCCATTCCATAGTTGAGTGCATAATTGTTTATTGATCATGGCAATAATTTGATAATTGGAAAACGCAGATTGACTATAGTCACGACCCTTGCGTGGTTGAAAAGATTCGGAGGGCACGTGGTTTGCTCTCGTCCATGCATTGGTGACTTAAAAGACTTGGAAAACCCTATTCACCTGTCATTTTACTTCGAGGGTTTCATTGGCCTACGAGATGCTCTGTGTAGTTTCCATGGCAGCCATGAGAGGCTGCTCCTCTGCTTGCTTGCTCCGTAGTTTGTGTTTGTTGTTGCTGTAGTTTCAAAACTCAGTCTTTGATCACAAACCTTCATGGTTGTGAACCTTACTGCACGAGTGGTTATTTGTTTATGTGTTTGGCTCTCAACCTGTCCATGGTTTCAATCCTGTCTTTCTTGTAGCTCGTCACGGCTTGTGAAGTTAAACTTGTTAACACTGTCTCCACTCCAGGGTCGGCATAGGGGTTTGAATAATCCTCCATGTAAATTGGTAAAGCTAGTGACAGCTTCTTCGTTGCTCGTAAACTCTTCTTCTTGCAGGTAAAGACAACTCAGTTTCTAATATGAGAAACTATTTGTTAAGTTATTAATACATTTAGGGTTTTAAATTTAGAAGTTGAGCTCTATGCTAACGCTCGGTACTTGTGCTCATTAAAGGAACCCATGTCAGCTTCGAGCTTCAGTGGAAATAAAACAACGACCGGCTTCAGTGGCCTCGTGGCCCCAACCGATAAACCCTGATTTCAAATATGGGTTTTTCCCTACTTGTAATGAGGGTTGTTGAAGGAGAAACACAGTGCTTGGAAGCCTATTCGGTTTCTTCATTAGCTATGAGGTTTTAGTATTATGTTTTATCCAGTTTACTTTAAAACCCTTGCTGTTATGCTGGGTATTACCGGCCCTTGGGCCGTGATATGTATTTGGTTTTTAATTAAGAATTTAGCCTTACGGCTTGACAATGTAATACAATTTGGTTTATAAGAAATATTTTGTTAAACTTTGAGCTCTGCCTCGTGTTTTTATGATTTCGTTAACCTGTAAATTATGTGTTTATTTTACTGTTTATAAAAGATGTTTATTTTCAGAAAAAAGACTGTAAACAGTCTAAGGCATGGATTATAGCCTTCTTGTTAAGTTTGCTTGCACAGTTAAGATTGTAAAAGGTTAAAATTTAAATAGATTAATTTATAATTGGATAAATTAGTTGTTTAGGGTTTTGACCCTCAGGTTTTTCTTTCATGACCACAAATGTAGGGAGGTTGCCACCTGCAACAGTTGGAAGTGGCTTGAGGATGCTACCACATGTTAGTTTTCTCTCCACCCAGTCTCCTCCACCAATTTGACCAGTAAACACTCTTTTAACAGCTCTCCTAAGCTATTGTCTCCTCATTTATTTAGTTATAAATAAAATATTCAGAATTTACATTAAATATCCTTGACCCCACTGGGTCATCAATTACAACTTAGCATAAAATTTAACATATTGTTCCTCAAATAATATAATTTTTTTTTGCAAAATTGGGGCATGTGACATACACACCCCCTTAAATTATAACATCGTCCTCGATGTTATTTATTTCTCGTCCTCAGAATTCCCCTGGAACAGAATTGGATATGCATCCAGCATAGACTTTCCAATTCCCAGATGGCTTCCATTGCACCTTCACCTGACCAATGGTGCAGTTCCAAAGTGTGATCTCCCTCCGCTTGAGGATACAGTCCAGTTCCACCATAAAATCTCCTTCTGGTTCCACCTATACATCATTCCAGTTAACAGCATGAGTAGCATCATGAACATATTTCTTTAATACAGAAATGTGAAAAATATTATGAACTCTTAAATTCGGTGGTAAAGCTAAGTGATAGGCTACTTGTCCAATCTTGGACAGTATTTCAAAAGGACCACAGTAATGAGGTGCTAGTTTTGCACAACTACCCAACCTCAGAGAGCTCTTTTTGGGTCTCACCTTGATGAACACATGTTCACCTACCTAAAACTCCTTTGGAGTTCTTTTAAGGTCTGCTTGAATTTTCTATCGATCTTGCGCAATTTTCAGATTACCTTGTACCTGCTTTACAATTTCTTCCATTTATTTCAATAATTAAGGACCTAATACTAATCTGTCCACCGGATTACTCTAAGAGATAGGAGTGTTACACTTCCTTCCATACAAGATTTCGAAAGGACTAAATCTGGCTGAAGCTTGATAATTATTATTGTAAGCAAATTCTACCAGATGCAAATAATCCTCCCATTTACCTGGCCGATCCTTTACATACATTCTTAGTAAATATTCCAGTACTTGGTTTACTCTTTCAATCTATCCATCAGTTTGAGGATGGAACGAAGTACTAACATTTAGTGTAGTATTTAATCCTTTAAACAGAGATTTCCAAAAGTGACCTGTAAATTTAGGGTCTCTATCTGAGATTATAACTTTTGGTATCCCATGCAGTCAGAAAATTTGCTTTAAAAATATATCAACTGTGTTTTCATCTTTATACGTAGTTTTTACGGGTATAAAATGGGCTGCTTTACTCAATTTGTTAACTACTACCATTATAGAATCATTTAAATTCTGATTTTTAGGCAGTCCAGTAACAAAATCAAGACTAATTATCTCCCATTTCCAGCTAGGAATGGGCAATGGTTGAAGTAATCCAGTTGGGTGTTGATGTTCAGTTTTTACTTGCTGACATTCAAAACATCTAGCGCTATATTCTTCGAGTTCAGTCTTCATATTTGGCCAAAAATACTATTTTCTTAACATAGTTATAGTCTTCTGATAACCTGGATGGCCTGAATAAGGAGTTTTATGAATTTCATCTAAAATTAATAACTTAACTTTAGGTACATTAGGTACATACATTCTGTCTTTATACAATAAAAATCCTTTTTCATTGAAGTTGTACCCTTTACTTAAACTTTCTGTTGGATTTTCTTTCATTTTTGTTTGAAATTTTTGGTAAATTTCATCTTGTTCCAACCCTGCTTTAAGCTGTTCTTCCATATCTGTTGTATAAGTGCTGATAACTGATGTAAATTTCAGCCTTGCATTTCTACTTAATGCATCAACAGCTTTATTTTCTTTCCCTTTAATGTGCTGAATTTCGAAATCATACTCACTTAGAAAAGCTAGCCACCTAGCTTGTCTAGCATTAATGTTAGGTTGATCTAACAGATATTTTAATCCTTTATTATCTGTCATTAGAATAAATTTTCTTCCAATTAAATGATGAAGCCACATCTTTAGAGCATGTATGACAGTAGCTAATTCCAAGTCATAAGTTGCATAATTTTTTTCATGAATTTTTAATTTCCTAGACTCATAAGCGATAACATGCCCTTCTTGAGTCAATACTCCGCCTAAACCATCATTGCAGGCGTTAGTACACACTACAAAATCTTTATTTGGATCATCTATTCTTAAAATAGGTGTGTTGGTTAATAAAGTTTTTAACTTTTTAAAACTATCCTTGCACTTCTGATTCCAATCAAATTTCTTTCCCTTATTCTGCAAAGAGGTTATCGGATTTGTGATTCTCGAAAACCCTTCAATGAACCTCCGATAATAACCGGTAATTCCCATGAAGGATCGAACATCAGTTATGTCTTTAGGAACTAGCCAATCTTCAATTGCCTTTATCTTTTTGGGATCCACCGAAATTCCTTCCTTAGTCACCACATGACCTAAGTACTAGATTTTATCTTTAAAGAAGACGCATTTACTAAACTTTGCAAAGAGTTGATGATCTCGTAACTCTTGCAAGACAATTTTTAAATGTTCCTTATGTTCTTCTTCATATTTCAAATAGATTAATATGTCATCGATAAAAACAACTACAAACTTATCTAGATATTTATGCATTACATTATTCATTAGACACATAAAAAGAGCTGGAGCATTAGTTAGCCTGAATGGCATGATGACAAACTCGTAATGGCCATATCGAGTCCTAAAATCTGTTTTAAAGATGTCCTCATCTTTAATTCTAACTTGGTGATATCCAGATCTTAAATCAATTTTTGAAAACACTGTGGCTCCACGTAGTTGATCAAACAGATCATCTATGCGAGGCAATGGGTATCTATTTTTAATAGTCATCTTATTCAACTGACGGTAATCTATGCAAAGTCGTAGAGTTCCGTCATTTTTCTTAACGAAGATGACAGGTGCCCCCCAGGGAGACACACTGGGTCGAATATACTTCTTGTCAATAAGTTCTTTTAATTGTGACTTAATTTCATTAAGTTCAAATATGTTCATCCGATAAGGGGCCTTTGAGCTGGGTACTGCACCAGGTACCAGCTCAATGGTAAAATCCAGTTCCCTTTTCGGAGGCAATCCCAAAATTTCTTCCGGAAATACATCTGCATACTCTTTTAAAACTGGTATATCCTCCAATTTTAATTTATCTATATTATTTAGATTTTCCTCATTAGTTACTATTACTGCATAAGCCTTACAACCTTTCCTAACAACTCTCTTAAGCTGCAGAGCAGAAATATTCCTTACAGTTGTTTTTCTAGGGATTCCCTTTACACTTATTGATTTTCCATCATTATTTACACAAGTAAAGGTTTTATCACAGTAGTTTAAGATCACCCTATGTTTCTCTAACCAATCCATACCGATTAGTATGTCGTAAGAACCCAAATGTAGTACATTAAGCTTTACAAAAGTTTCAAATTGATCCATAACTACTGCACAATTCTTTACAAAACTAGTTACCTTCCTCTTTGCACCAGTAGCTAACTGAACCAACGAAGAACTTACAAACTTTTCAACAGGCAGTTTACATTTTTCTACCAAATTAGGTGAAATATAACTTAAACTAGCTCCCGGATCATTTAAAATAGCTATGGTTGTTTGGTTGATTTTACCTTCTACTTCCACCATGGAATTTTGATAGTTTGCTTGTCGATTCTCCAGGGTTGCATTGATCCTGAGCATAGTCCTTGCTAAATCTCCAACAGTCATATCCTCCTGTATTGTATGTATATTATTGACAGTCTTTTTTTGATTAAGACAGACTGAGGCATAATGTGGACCATTACACTCCTAGCACTTTATGGGCTCTTTTCGTTCAAAGTTTTTCGTGTAATTACCATGATTATTAGCAAACTCTTTACTCTTTTGATTGTTCTGATTTTTTGGTGAATTATTCTTATTCCCTTGGAAATTCTTATTAGAAAAATTTCTGCCCTTATTATTTTTAGAATTCTGATTAGGCACAAACTCTTTCTTCTTTTGATCATAATTATTATTCTTTTTGGCCTTCCAGTTGGCGATACTCTCCTTTTTCCTATTCTGTTCATAACAGAAATTGGCTTTCCTTATAGCTTCTTCCAGAGTTTTTGGATTGTCATACTCAATCCTATCCTTTATGTGATAAGGTAGACAGCTGAGAAACCGGTGTACCTTCAGTTTTTCATCCACAAGGTATGGCACATACCTAAGCAGACTCAAAAACTTACTGTTCAAATCTTTCATAGTCATTGTACCTAGTTTAAGCTCATAGAATTCTTTAGCTCTTTCTTCATAGTACTTTTTAGATAAGAATTTATTTTTAAAGTACTTCTTGAATGTACTCCAATTTATGTTCTTCTCTCTCATTCCTTTCACTCTCTTTAAATCTTTCCACCGTATATCACCTTTCCCTAAAAGATTATAGATAGCCATTATAGCCTTTAATTGGTTAGAATAGTTATAAATCTGGAATTATTTCTTCATCCCAGATAACCAGGATTCTACTTCCTCCCCTTTCTCAGTTTCCCCATTAAAGGTTGATAGTTTGATCTTTTTAAACTCTCCAGAAATTTCTTCATATGGTTTATATTTTCTCTTTCTAGTATAGTGGTTATCCCCACTACTATCACTAGTAGAATGAAAATTACGTTGATCACCAAATACTTCGAAAGATGAGATGCTTTCTTTTTTAGTCTGTTTAATCTTTTTATACTTATGTTGGTAACTTATATCTTCTGAATCAGCTCTTTTACCCCTTCCCTTAGTTTGAAATCTTTCTGTTAGGATCTGATTCAGCTCCTCTTGAGCTCTCAGAATCCTCTCATTTTCTTTTTTAACAGATTCCATTTCAGATTTTAATTATTTTACTGTTTGTAAAAGTTCTAAGAAATTAGTGGTTATGTCTTCTTGTATAGGTTCTCTTTGTAAGTTTTCTTGTTTAGTAAAGGGATATTCCTCTTTTGCATATTCCTCCAGTCTTTCCATACCTATTGTTAAACTCGTAAACAAATTTCTCTATTGAATAACATTAAAAGAAAACAACATCAACAAACTAATTTAATACACTGTTTCATATAAGCAAATTGAGCTTCATCAAGGCCTAGTGTTTGAACCTTGTGCTCTGATACCACATGTCATAACCCCAAAATTTCATAAAAAATTAAAAATTTTAAGATAACATAAAATGTCTAAATACGTAGTTTACTAACTGCTAACGGTTAGTGGAAAATGAAACAGTTTAATAATTAGTATTAATTAATTTCATAATAAAATAACTAATACACCTTTCATTTTCATGAGGTATACAAGAATGACCTGCATTCATATTTCTTTTAGCTTTACTAATAATTTTACTTTTTGGCAAATAGGTGAAATCTATCCTTGAAAACTTGGGTTACTTAGCATTATGCTAACGCAGATGGACTGCTGGTTCTTACAGGTTCAACAGGTAACGATCGATCAAGTAGGAGTTTACTTCATAAGGCAGTAAGAAGTATTTCTGTTGCATGTAAATATGCTAGTAAATAAACTGATTATTCTAAAGCAAGCTCTGATGAGGTAAAGTAATTGTCTTCTATAAACTTTGTTTCTACGACAGTATTCAATGTTTAGTCATAAAGATTGTTAACTTTATCATACTTAGCTAAACAAAAGATACTTACTGTGAGCTTAGAGCTCAAATTCTTCGTCCTACAATTACTTCTATTTTAACATGCTTATAATGCTAATGTTATGTTTAAATGTATTGTCTTTTATTCATGAAAGTACTCCTATCAATCTCGAAGGTAAATATTTCCAATAGAGTACATGATTCTATTTTGTCTCTATCTTACTAGTCAGAGAAATTAGTAACTTGTTGTTTGTATGTACAAATGCTAAACATCAAGTTATAGACTTCAGTACTTAAACTATTGCCTTGCTGCAGGTATTATTGTAACAATATACAATACCACATTATTTTATATTGTACCAATCTAAATGTTACTTGCATCCTGTAGAGATCTTACTACTTGGAAATTTTCCATGAAATCTTTCATGTGTGATATTTTCCGTGAGAGCGGAAATCAAAACATATTCTTCATCACTTGAAGAATCTTCACTTTCATATTTGGTCTTCTTTATGGAAGGTTCATCATCCTCTGCAGCATGAGCATGATGTCTTCTCTTGTTGTTTTTCTTCTTGTGAGCGTTCCTTTTGCTTTAATGACAATCTCTTGCAAAGTGTCTTATTTCATCACAAGTATAACATCTGAGTTGAGATTTCTTGTGAGAAGAGTGATTACCTTTAGAATGATGATGATGATGGTCCCTTCTAGGTTTCTTGGATTGAACTGTGAGAGCTTGATCTTCACTTCCCATCTTCTCTTCTCAAGCTGCTATCCGAGATTCTTCTTATGAACATTCTTCCCAAAGTCTGCCGAACTTGACTAACTTCTTTCTGGCATAGATCCCTTGAATGAATGAGTCCCATGTCCTAGGGAGACCATTCAAGGTAGTCATTACAATCTTTGCATTTTCCACTTCTTCATCTACTGCTTCCAGTTGTTCCTTGATCTGAGAAACTCTAGTGAAGTAAGACTTGATGGTCTCTGCATTCTGAATCTTCACATTCTTCAGTTGGTTTCTCAGAGTCATCTTCTGGTTTATGTTCTTCCCTTCAAACAATTTTGTTAGGGCATCAAACATAGCTTTAGGTGTCTTCAGGGAGGACACTTGTGGTATGCAGTGATCCTTGATTGAATCAGCAATAATTCTCTTTGCCATAACCAACTTCTTCTTGTGTAATGCCTTAGACTCATCTCCCTCTAGAATTGGAACCTCCTTATTGATATAGGAGTCCAACTCATTTTCTTCCAGGCCCAGGGAGATCCTATACTTCCATGCTCGAAAGTTATTAGCTCCCTCAAGCTTTTCATCAAGCTTGGTATGATGAGACATCTTTAACTGAGAACCTCAAATGGAAATACAAAAGATTTAGATCTTACCAGGTCAAGATGTCGGATCTGGATTTGGAGCTAAAATCCTGCAATGTTGGTTCAGGAGAAAATTAGGGTTTTGCTTTTCTGGAGTTCTGTCCAACCAAATGCTTTGAATTTGATCCCTGACTTCGATTTTGGGGAGGATATCAATCCATGCCTAGGCTCACTGAAAAATTCCACTTATGTGGAAAGCGCTAATTTCCGGCAACAGTGTCGGGTCCAAAACTGAAAAACCTCAGAATTGGATTCTGCTTCGACAGAAAGATGCACCCTAGGGAGGAGAGTTATTCCAACCTTCTTTTGCTGAAAATCTATGGAGAGAGATCTACAAAGTAGGAAGCCCTAGTTCCCGCAGCTACACAGTGTCTTCTTCTCAGGTTAGCTCTGATACCATGTTATATTTTTAACATTAAGCTAGCATAACATTAGGATCTTTCACTGAGAGAACAACAAGCACAGCAATCAAACAAAAGAGACAATGAACACAGTGTTTTTCCTTGGGGAAACCATAAATGGAGAAAACCCCACAACTTCCTCAAAGATAGAATCAACACCAAAAGTAAAACCTCAAAACAGTAAGATGATCTCCCTACAGTAGTAACCTCTTTCTTCCTTGCCCCAGTGTCTTTCTCTTCCTCAGCTATGTGCTACAACCAAGTGTGGATGAGTGTGTGTTAAATAGAGAGGCTAGCTCTCTATTTATACTAATTCTCGACTCTCTATTTATACTAATTCTCGACTTGACTAAACCCTACTAGGGTCGACCTCTCTAGGAGAGTCTAATAACCCTAGTGCCCCGGAACTGTGGGGACTTTAACCCCTTAGACAATAGGAGGGTTACCCACCTTGACTTGACATGACTTTTTTACATTATAGAAACTCCCGATAGGAACATCGAGGCATGACATGACTCAAGTACATTACAAATACATCCCTCAATAAACATCGGGTTACAATACATAAGAAATACAAGTGAATACATTTCGAAGTTACAATTACATCAACATGGTCTCATCAGATGCCACATGTCCTCCCTCAGTCACAACAAGGTCCAGAGAACGGAACCATTTGTTGACACAAACCCAGCCAACAAAATCAGTCGACAGGGGTTCCCACTCTATCGACACCCAATCCACCGTGATCTCCCTGAGCACCGGCCTAGAGAGGTTTTACCCCGTCCAGCAACGCCCGTAGAGCGGATGAAGTCTCACTCGAGATGTTAGAGGGAGAGCTGACAGAACCAAGTTTCCGCAAAATAGGAGAGGACAATGTGACATCAACTTATCGTTTTAGCGTGGCATTAACAGATCATTCAACTTATGCATTCACATAAACGTTCATTATTATTCTTCAACAGATCACATCATTCAATCATAGCTGGAGTAAACATATTGATGCACAAATAGATCCAACAGAATAACATCATTTAAAACAAGGAAACATCGCATCATCTACATACCCATGTCGCAGATACACACTGTATTCATTTTTGCATTGCGAAAGACAGTAAAACAAAAAATACACAATGATTTAGGTCAACTTCCGTCTTGTCATATTACTTCCATGCAAAATCACATATTCTCCAAAACAGGTCACAGATCAACATATCTTAGTTCATATGCTTCAAGCTATTCTCCACAAAAATATCGCACTCTTCATACTTGCAATTATACATCTACTTATAGGCTTGCGCCTTTACATTCAAGGTCCACTTAGACAACTTCCTAACTAATTCTTAACTAATTCTACAAAATAATGACCAATATCCACAAAATATGGTCCAAAACTACAAAAGGTGACACAAAATATATAAAATATTCTATTCTCCGCCTTGCACGCCATCTTCCACTTGCGCGGTGTCTTTCAAGCTTGCGCAACATCCGCGATGTTGTGCAACTAACTTATCCCAAAACCCCTTGCCAACAGCTGCCAGTTATTGCCAAAGAGATTAATTTATGATTTATAAATCAAGTATCCATGGTACCTTACTTGATTATGTTAATACTTGTACATGGGTTGTGTTCTCAAAATACCATCGCATGAATGGGGAATAAATAAGAGAAACATAAAACCATGGTTATATCTGTATCATGGTATTATTTAACATAATACATATCCTAGGTTGTTTTTAGCAGCTATTGCACTGGTATTTTTCATCCCTTTTTTACAAGAGTCATGTACATTTGGAAACCATGAAGTATATGCTTTGACTATTCTTCGGGGAAATAACACCATGGTTACAATGTAGAATATGGAAGATATGATATTGTTTCAATGATGTCCAGATTTTGTATGGGTATTCATTTTTAAAATGTTAAGTTATGCTCCTTCCATCTATCGAAGATTCTGTAAATCTTTTTTCCCTCTTGGCATTTAAACATAAAATGGATGACTACTTATTACATATGCCAAGAAGAATCAATGATTCTTTGCAACTAATTTCAGGAAAGAGGTATCTTCCTAGACTTCAGTGTCTTGTACAAAACCATTTCAAATTTTTGGTAGGAAAATTATTTTATTTTTGCAATTTGAGAAAATATTGGAGTCCAATTTGTTAAAGTCGTCAACTAATTTGCATTTCAGTTCAATATTTTCTCAGGTCCATAGTCATTAACTAATACAATGAAAATCTTTCATAGTGTCATACGTTTATCCTTTAAAATTTCGTTTAAAACCCTTACAAGAGAATGGTCACGGGAATAATACGAAATTAAAGTAATTTAAATGATCATTCAAAGATAACTAAAAGGTCACATTTACAGCAATGCCATCTTGTAATGAGCATCTTAAAATCATATGCATTTCATTATAGGCTAATTCGACGGTTTGCATAGCATGTGGTCCAAAGCATTTTTTTCTTTTTTTTAAAGAGATCAAACACACACTAATATTTGAATAATTTCCTTGGAAACAACACTCGCATACTTCCGCCATTACTTGAGAGGTAGGAAAGTTTACATGATGGTAGAAATAACCATCTGTTTGGAAAGAACCGTTAATTTAGAAAATATTCTGGAAGGATTACTAAACAAATTAAAATGCTAAAACCTTTAAAATGGGATAGCATAAAACTTAAAGGTGAAACAGATTTGTTTTACTTGCCAAATCTCCCTAGATACGATACTTCAAATATTAACTAGGTTTTGAATTACTTGGTTCAATGGCTTTATCTAGAATTCAGCGTGCTTGTTGGCGTGTCTCCCTTCGTACTAGGTTCAGACCCTTGTTTTTCCATCAACAAATCCCAAGATATCAGCCCGACAGAGCAAGGATTAGTTGATAGCACCTGTGACACAGATGCAGTCTCACCCAAGATATCTCTATGGGTAATTTCCAGAACCAGATTTCTGTAACTAGGTGGGGATTTATTCTCTCACAGAACCTTAACAACTCGCTCGATCAAAGCCGAGGGTTGTATTTTTTATTCTTATTGTTTTCATTCAAGATATTACTCTACTTGTCCATTAATAGCGATTACAAAAATAAAATAAATCTTTAGCACAGATTCTATCTATCAACAATGCGATACATGCATCTAAGAAATCATTCATAAGAAAATGATAGTCAATCTATTAAGACATACTTATTCACAACATACATTCATTGAATATAATCATCTCATCAAATACACATAGAGACAACATTTAACGTGTAAACCCATATGGGAAAAACCACAAAGGATCTCTTCATCTGGCATGAGAGATATATGGCACCTTTCGTCTGTGCACTCAACTTGTAGACTATATTATAGATCTTCTCTACAATCTATATATACTTCTCTCCTCTCATGCTCTCTAGTATTTTATCTTTGAATTTTCCTCTCCTTCGCTCTATTGTCGATCCGCAGACATCCTGGATTGACTCTCTTCTCTACAACTCTTCAACTTTTCTAAGACAGGAGTTGACGAAGACCTAGAGAGTAACCCACACACAACTTGGGTTCTCTCTTTTATAGGATATTACATGTCATAATCAACCAAATCTATTATGTTAACCGACAGGTTTTCATTCCTATTTTCGTACACTTAGTTACATTGATAGGAGGCACTATCGACCCAAAAATACAAAGATACTTTATTTCATAAACATGCACTATTCTAACTGACTTCTTACCAACGATCAATCGAGATGTCATTTTCAACTGTTGTCCTCTTCTTCTGTCGTGGTTCCTTCCATCACAACTTATCTCTTCACAACTTCTCTTCTAGCGCAAATTATTCTCCCACAACTACTTTTGTCACAACTCTTCTTCCCCAACTGCTTATGTCACAACTCTTCTTTTCACCGCAAAATATTTTGTTAAGCGACCAAACTCTTCATATTCCCGAGCAGAATTCTGGATATCTTTTCTTAGGGCCAACAGGGCCACAACACTCACCTGTGGCTCATCCCAAGCCACACTAGTCTGAAACCTCTATTGTGACGACCTTATTTTGGAAATTCTGGAAGATTTTCACTATCTGCATGATCTCCTCTCATACGAATGTTTCCATCTTCTTTAGATTATCCACAAGGTCGGAACTGATTTGTTCTAATGTTGTAAGTCCCGCTGACTCTATTTCTTGTCACACTTTCTGCTGTACAGGTTGAATAAGACATGTATCTCTTTGTGCCTCTGCCTATAATTATGCAACCCTATTAGTGTGCTTTTGCTGCTGTGTTCGTAATGGTGTGACTTGTTGTTGTACTTTCTTCATCTCGGCAGCCTTATCCATTTTCTTTACTAAGGGAAGTTTCTTCATTTGATTCTTCATCTCGGTCACCTATATCTTTGTATTGTGCAACTGCTCTATGATTTTCTCTATCTCTTCATCATCGATCAATGCTTTCCACATCTGAGAAACTTGCTCGACTGCCTTGGCACACAACGTCTCCACCTCTTCGACACTCTTCGTAGCCTCTATTGTTGCTTTCCTTCTTTAGGATTGAAAGGTTACTTTTTTAGAACGTTATGACCGACAAGAGAACAGTTCATCAACATCACCAAATATATCCTATGGTTCTTGTAAAGTTTAAGGCGACATTATAGGCTCTCGTCATTATTCGTCGCTTGTCTGAAATATTTTTCGGAATGACTGCTTTTACCAATGGATACTTTTCATTTTTCGCGGTTTTTCTCTTCAGTGCATCAAGTGGTTTTGGTGGAATATCATCTGGTAGTCTAATTTCAAGTGTTGCTTCTTCGTCTTTCAGTAATGCGGTTGCTGGTGCATTCTTTTTGCATTTACCAAACCGCTTCCCCATTGATGGACCTGGTGGCTCTGGTCTCAACCTTACTAAAGGAATTACTGATGAGTGTGACATTTCCCTTGCAACCACGACTTCCGGCGGAACAAATCTGACAATGAATTCCATAATGAGTGTGGGTGAGGCAGTCGCGACACCAGATTCTGCAAATGTACTTGTTTCATTGAAAATTTTAGTCGTTTAACAATTAAAATAGTTTCATTGATAATCCATCCATTGTTGGAATGTTTTCTTATATATTCATATTTATACTAACTAGAGTCCTTTAACCATTTATCAATTTGATTTTACATAACAATCACATTTAAATGTGTATCAAGCATTGCTTATAACAACCAAAATTGTATACCCGATTTTTTTATTTACGACAATTAAATGCAAATGTAACAAGCAAATGTGCTAAAAAAAAATTATAAAATGATGTAACCCTTAAACTATGTATGCAACAGTTCAACAATGTAATTTCTTCAAATACATGTATCTAAACATTAAATTTATTCTACCACTTGTTGTAAGTTTCTAACAATGGTTGGGGTTGCTAACTCTTAGACTTTGTATGCACTTATCTTAAAAATTGTTATTAAATTGTTGGCATTTCCATGTGTTGAGAGCATTGTATCTATTTGTTACAATTAAAAACGCAAATTTTAATCCTTTAACAAATAAAATAGTCTTATTGATAATCCATCTGTTATTACAATAATTTTTATATATTTAAATTAATACTAACTATTTAATCTTTTCATGATTTATCAATTTGATTTTACTATAAAAAAACACGTTTGAATATGTATCAAACATTACTTATAACAACTAAAATTCTATATCCTTTTTTATTTACAGCAATAGAATGCAAAGCTAACCAACAAATGTGCTAAAAAGACAGTATACAACAACATAACTCTTAAATTACATATGCAACAGTTAAACCAATGTAAATGCATTCTTCCACCTTACCTTTGGAAACATAATATGACATTCTATATAATCACTTAAATTATATTCTTCACTATTGCATGATCGTCTAAATGGCTTTCTTTTAATATCTACAAGCAAATAAAGTCTGGTCATTTAATAAATATAATGAAACTTAAAATAAATTATATTTTGTAACCTATACAAATATAAGCATTTATTTATATTTTCTAACCTTCTGTAATATGAAATTGGAAAATTTTTATCTATATAATTTCTACTTAATTCATCTTTTCAAATATGTATCTAAACATTAAATTTATTCTACCACCTTTTGCAAGTTTCCTGTGATCTAACGATTGTTGGTGTTGCTAACAAAAATACATTTTATGGTATTGACCTATACAAAATTTCACTACATACTAATGTCACAATGTGACGTGGGGTAGGGGCTATCTTCGATTACAACATCCAAAAAAAGATTGTGACATTCATTTTTTCAATGTTCCGTGAAGGTTTTAATCGATTCCAATATAAAGTGTGTTCTCAAAATAATCTCATAATAGCAATCGAAACATCTCTTTATAAATCTCTTTATAAATGCCACTATATGATATTTCCTCATTTTTATGTTACATTATGACATTCATCGAAAATATGCATTAAACATGCTTTCATTATATGTGTCATAACCTTTCATCAACCTCCTACATAAATTTTGAATACTTCCATCACCCAATGTCTTTCTTATTATCTTATTTTATCATATCTCTATTTAATACCTTGTTTTTATAACGAATTATCATTATTTTTTTTATAATAATTATAATATATAATTAAAACATCACAATTTAATAACTATTTTACTATGAAACAAAATGTCTTACAAATGTCATAAAGATAAAACCTCGTGAGAAATAAAATGATTACTAAGAATAATAACCATTATGTAGTATTATTAAAAAATATAATAAATATTTATATTCAATTACAATATTAAATTAGTACAAAATGTTAATATTTTATTAATACAATCATTAATCAAACAATATTACAACGACCTTGTCTTAATATATGAGTATGAAAATGATATTAAGATTGTTATAATAGTGTAATAATACCATTTTTCTATAATAATGTATTATTAGTAACTAGCTTATAAAAGAAAATTAATATAGTCAAAAGAACGAACTCTCATGAAAATCATAGTGAAACAGGGTGTTGGTCTATTCCTAAAATTTCATGGGCGGAAAGGGTTTTCTATCTGTATGAGTCTATGAGCGTAAACGATGAAAATCACTTTCTCTTAGAGTGCCCTGCTTAGATGCACATTAGATTTGAGTTCAATAGTATTTGTTACAATATAAACCTTTATAACTTGAGTTAAGAAAGCTTAATGGCAAGCTTTTTGAGCATACAAACAAGATTTTAAAGTAAACTAAGTATTATCCTTCTTAAAATTTGATAGACCAAAGCTAGTCTTAGTGAGCGTTAATCATCATCATCATCATTACTTATAATGTATAATTATAATATCATAATAAATTTTTATTATAGTAACTCTAGAAAAAAATATCAACAATTTTCATACCTAAATAAAATATCAATTAACTAATAATATTTTCAATTAATTAGTTTTTAATTATTACATACATTATATAATTTTAATTAAACACCCTATTCAATTATTATATAATAAATTAAATAAACAATATTGGTTTTTCAATACTCCCCAGATATTCAAAATGTTCATATTTTAATAAAATATCAATTAAATAGTAATATTTTGAATTAATTAGTTTTTAATTATTAAATACATTATGTAATTTTAATTAAACACCATATTCAATTATTGTATAATAAATTAAATAAACAATATCGGTTTATCAATACTTTCAAGATATTCAAAACTTTAGTTTTTTAATAATGTTACCTATGATTACTATTTTAACTCAACCATTTTATAACATTATACTCGGCTAACTTTTATAAATTTATGGTTGTATTTCTTTTAAAATATGTAATTAATTTAAATTATTTTCATGTGATTATTATATTAGGAATATTAAAATTATATCATTCAAAGCAATACCATTTAACTATTTCAAATATATTAATTAATATATTACAATGTTATGTTTTTACTTTAATTTAATATTTTAATTAATTATTATGCATATATTACTATTATATAATATTAAATGTCAATATTTATAATAGTATTAATTATACTAAATAATTTGTTTTTTTGGATTTAATAGACCAAAATTTGAGAAGATCTTGTCACATTAATCATTTTATACTAACCAACATAAATAAAAAATGTTAAATAAAATTAGTCACATTATACATCTATACTAACTTTATAATTCATTATCATTGATTATAACTAGGTGTTGAACTATATAGCCATTTAGACCCTCTCATATGTGCCAATTTAAGCAAAGCAGTTCTGAGTTTGATAAATAAATAAATTTAAAAAAAAAGATCTATGGTACGGTATGTTTTTCTTGAGTAGAATCGCCATTTCTAGCAGAATGTGGGCGGTGCATTCTGCTCCAGAAATAGTGAGGCGGCAGGCCCCCCGTCGGGATAACGACAATTCCAGCTGATCGATTCGGCACAGCCAACGCTGAACGGTGAAGCTAATTTAACAATGGCCTGATTCTGGCAATGTTAAGGAGGCAGACCGTGTGGTTGTTGAGATCTACAAATGGATTTATGTGGGCCTGCATGATGTACTTGGTGGTTTCACAACCTCACAATTTAACTATAAAGAGAATAAAAGCATTAAAAGATTTATTAAAATGCTTATTGGTTGATGCAATTCATATTTATATGCAATTTTGTTTTGTTATGTATTTGTACGTTAAATATTTTATTTTGAGTTTTATTTGAAAAAATCTTAGAATGGTATATATTAGTTATGGAAATTGCATAATATAGATGTCAAGAAGATTTTTTAGCCTACTGAATTTATTTATGGATTAAAAAACACAATATAAACACTTCTAAATTTAGATTTTACCAACAAAAATACCATATTTCTACCAAAATCCACTAAAAATTAAATACACTCCTCATTAATATTGAAATGATATTTTTCAAAAAAACTAAAGTTTAACATAACAAATGTTTTTAATATTAAATTTTATTTAAAATAAATTATTTATCTGATATTTTATTGGTGTAGAGCTCATGGCGTGGTGGCCGAGAGACGTCAACACCTCTGTAAGATTGTAAAACATAATTACGTTGAAGGCATTTTTTAGGGGTTGTTTGTCTAGCATTTTTCGGTTTGTCGAGAACAAATGAAAACCTGCCATGCGTAACCAAAACATTAATGTGTTTAAACTTTAATGAGAAGGTTGGAAGTAGCAAATAAGATTCTTCCTGGTGGGTGGTAAAACATTGATGCTTTGGTGGGTGGTAAAACATTGATCATTTTGTTCTCTTACACGCAAGACTAATACTCCAATATCCAGGTACTTGACATTGGAGCATTTATATCTGCATTCACGCCAACCTTCGACCGACTAAACTGCATTGAATGTAAGGTAGACTGACTAACCTTCGACCGACTATGTTTAGATCCATTTTGGTTGCCTATATACTCATTATTGGGATGCGTAATCCCACCATCACTCTACATATGCCAGTCTTCTCAGGTAATACTTTCCAGCGAAGCCTAGCTATATTGTAGTTATTCATGAAATTTCTATCGCTTGTATTTCTATCGTTGTATGTTGTATTTCTTCTAGTCATTCATTCTATATATAATCAACACATTTTGTGCTCAAGAGTCTAACTACAGTGTGATGTTGTCGTTGCAGGAATAGAAAAGGCGACTGTAACAACTGGGGGGAAGTTTAATCTTACCATTGAAGACATTAACCTGGAAAGGTCTACTAAAGAATTAGAGGAAGTTGTGTTATCAGGTATTCTTTCCAGCTTGGCTTGCTATATTGTTTCGGTTTCATTCATTATCATTATGTTTTTAGGAAAATAATAATCACTTATCACCTTTGTTGAATTCGACATCGCCAACACTTGTGGCACTTATTTTTTTTAATAATTAAAATGAATATATGTCACTGGATTTTATCATATTATTAAATCACTGATATTTGAAATAATGGATTACCTGGGTTCCAAAACTTGTGGTCGACTTTTGCTATGGAAGTTTAACTGCAAGTCGGTTCTGTTACATGAGTTTACTGTCCAGTTTACAGCAAGTAAAATCATTTCATTGTATAAAATAGAGCAACTCAAGGCCTATAGACAACATCTAAACCAGCTGAAACGAAATCTTTATCGCTAAACAAAGTATTTACATTGACAATAAAACTCTTCCATTCCATGAAAAAAAAGCTTTTTTTTAAATATAAAAGATGATATTTCTTCTGTCGATTTCTTCACTAGTTTTCATTCTTTCGTCAAAACTTCATCATGCAAGACTTATTATACTAGCTTGGGGAAGAATAGTTGCTGTAGTGTAGCATAAATCACATCTTTACATATGGCGATATTAACCTATTTACCTGTAACCAAAGAATTTATATTTACCTGTGAACAACGAATTTATATTGACTTGTGATTCATCTTGCTAGAATATTTCTGTTGTGCTCCATGACACATGTAGAGGCCTTGAATTCTTCATTAGAAGGTAGAGAAGAGTTGGAATGTTTGTTCAAGCAAATCCATTTGAGATTGAGGGACTTCACCGTCAGTAGACTGTGTTTTACTGCGTTCTCTTAGATATCGTCATAGATTTGTCTATGGCTACTTTTTTATGAATTCTGTCTCCAGTGACCATTGATGTAGGTTGGACCTATAACACTTCAATTCAAGTCTAGTTTAGCCTTCTGCCTGGTGAAATTAAGGAAACTTGGTATAAGCTCTATATGTTAAAGAGCAACCATTCTATAAGGGTGATTCCATGAGGGTGGGTAACACTTTTTGGCCAAATTTGGCGATGAAAACCTGATTTTTTACTCAGGTGCTAGATAGAATCCCTCGAAATGCATATATGCCATGTGAATTTCGACTTGTAGTAAAAAAAAAGTTGTAAAATATTATGTTGGCTTCCCAATGATATTTAAAAAAAAAAATTCCGATGTCATTTAATGTGTGAAATTTGGCATTTAATGAACTGTGTGACCTTAAAAATTTGAAGAAGTTAATAAGTAGCTCGTGTCCAACCCAAATAATTCAATCTTATATATATATATGCACTGTGGTCTGCATATTTTTTTGTTAATTTATTTCACAATATACAATTATTTATTATTTTTCGAAAGTGACCACATCTGATTTCAGCATCATTTTATACACATGTGTGCCCATCCTAGTTTTTTTTCATTGTTTTCAAAAATTGAAAAACCAAAGATACCCTTTTGAAGAGGACGCGTCGATGTGTGGGCTGTGCATTTTTAAGATATTTTTGGATGTGTATTTTTTACCCTGCGGATTTTTCTTTGAGCTGCTTCGAAGTTGTAGTCAGGTTTTCTAAGTGTAAGTTTTAGAACTAATTTAAAAAAAACCCATATGAATGCCAAAACGCATGCAAGATACCTCAATGGATAGAGGATTCGGTGTTGAATCTATCGGTATAAACTTCGCTCAATTATGTGCCATGAATGGCAGGGTTTACACCACTGGAAGACACAGAAAAATATTGATTTTCCTGTAAGAGGGCTAATTCTTTCTTTTTTAGGCCCTCAATCGAGGTATGTAGCTCGATCGAGGTATTCAAATCCCTCGACCAAGGTTTTAATAGTAGCTCGATCGAGCTACTGTTAAAACCTCTTTTTATAATTTTTTTGCACAAGGACCTTGATCAAGGTCTTAAAACCTAAATCGAGGTTTTCTTAAAACCTAGATCAAGGTCTCAAAACCTAGATCGAGGTTTTTTTAAAACCTAGATCGAGGTCTTAAAACCTAGATCGAAGTTTTCTTAAAACCTAGATCGAGGTTTTGATTAACCCTCAATCGAGGTTTTAATACCTTGATTGAGGGTTTAAGAAAACCTTGATCGAGCGCTTGTTAAACCCTCGATCAAGGTGTTATGACCTCGATCGAGGGTTTAAAAATTGCTCAATCGAGGTACGTTTTTGTGTTTTTTTCTGAAAGCACCTTTCCAAAATTTGTCACCCAGCTCAATGGATGCACCCATAACAATGATTCCAGATAGTATTTTTTGTCTGAATTCCCTCCAAAAGTATCCTTCCTCACCTTCCTACCCTCAGGTTTCTCCCTCCTCACTCTCAACGGACAAGAAACTTCCTTCCTTCCTCTCCTTATAGAAGGATGAGCAATTAGGTTTTGAAAATAGGTAGCTCAGTGTTGGTTTGCCTCGTTCCAATCGTCTACCTCCATAGTTTCCATGCATCTACCTCTAGAGTTTCCATGGGACACTTGGCCATCATGCATATCCAAAGCTGGAAGAAAAATATGCATATTATTTTATTTTAATTGTCTTTTATGCTACATGGAAAGATCGAGTCTCACTCAAACAGTTAACCGCCAAAGAAGAGGCCAATATTTAAAATAAAAATAAAAATTATGTGATCAAACCAATCTAAACTATCAAAATTCCTTTAAATCAAACCTAATAAACTCTTTTTTATTCATAAAAAGAACTACATTTGGAAAAGATTAAACGAAGGTGAAACGAAGAGGGCAAGTTAATATGTTATATTAAACTAAAAGTTAAAAGTTAATAGGTTGTAATAAAGCAACTGCATACCTTGTAAGCAACCGCAAATGGGTTACAATTGTCCAAAGCATTCCCATGCTTGTCCATTGTTGTCATCGTCGTAAATCATGTTAATCTCCACAGAGGAATGGATCTAATCACAACTTCATTGTTGTCGTCGTTGTAGATCACGTTAATCTGCACAGAGGAATGGATCTGATCACAACTTCATCCATCCCATATGATTGTGTAATTATCTGCCAGCCTTCTAGGTATTGGAATCCTTCCACTGAATAAGCATTGACTTGTATATTCTCTTTAGAGTCCAAACTCCTACGTCTCCTCCTGAAAAATGGTCTCCATTGAGAAGCTTTGCAATACTTGGCAAAAATCTTGTAGTAACTTACCACCAGTAAAGAGTTGTCTAGAACTACAACAATGGCTATCAAGGTAGGACTGATGGTGGTGGTGGCGTAGTTGTGCTTGGTGGGTCCTTTACATATGGCTGCATCTAGTGAGGCTCCCCATCCAAACTCATATCTACTTGCTAAAATTTCCCTTGGATGGGATTGCTCCGGAGACAAAATCATGGAAAATTTCTTTAACAGATCAACTTCAAACCTATAAATTTGTTGAAAATACATAGATGTAATTAGTTACTATGTTTGTGGAGAATGACGAATAATAAACCCACTGCAAAATCATAAATAACACCACTAAAAATTCAGAGAGAATTGATGTAACTACACAAAATTTATGAGAAAACTACAAATCAACTCAGAGAAAGCATATTCATGGTGTGCTAAGCTCTACAAAATGATGGAATAACCTACCCATTAGGAAAATAGACTCCATGGGTACAATTTTCATGAGTTTTTAAGGTGCTTAAGGTAAAACCAACACATTCTAAACTTCGAAATCGAACTGATATTGAATAGCAGACGCCTAGCCCCGGGACTGCCAAATGTTATGGATTTCTTCTTTCAGTTTTTATTATTATAAAAACCGTAGATTAGAAAGCAACTCGAACCTAACCTAGTAATTTCCAAATTGTAGCGACAACAGATATTTTCCTGAAGTTATTTTGTGCTTGTTTGAATACTTTGGTTGTCAGAATATAAGAAAAGCAACAGCTGGAAGATTAAGTGTTGGAAAGGATGCAACTAGCATTGAATTTTCCTCAATGTGGAAGAAGGCGATGTATAGTCCTTCTTTCCACGTGCTATGCATGTAGACCAAACATCATGCGATAAAGCCCAAAAATGATGAAAAATCCAATTCAGTTATTTCACGGTCTGGTTTAATGCTAAGTAGCGCAAAAAGGGTGGAAGGAAGAAGAAATATAGCTAATGTTTATTTGAACATTTTTCAGAGTATTATACATAATGGAGATGTCTTAAGATAGAATTCAAATTTACATAAGAATTTAAAATTATTGGAACCTATGTCTCATTTAATATCAACCATATCAAATGTAGGTTGAGAGATAAATAGTTAGGTCACTCAGCTCTCAGCACTAACCGGACATTGTAGTTGTAGACTTACTGAATGAATGATTTATACTCTTGATTTTTGCTATGAGCTAATGGTAACATGGAGCAAAGAGAAAGAGATGCTATGGTGCGTATGACTAGTTGTTCTATGTCATAAAGGATAAGAGTTAGCCATTGGTGGAGAAATGGGCTATTTAGATGCTAATGCAATTAGCATTTGGTATTTAAAACCAGAATATAGATTTATATATGTTATGGGACTCATATATGTGCATATATTCCTTTTAGGGAGTTAGCATGTCATATTTTAAAAATGATTTTTAAGGATCATTATATTTACCCATTAACATATTGTATTAGAATTCAAGGATCTTTATATGTTGGGGGGTCATATATGGTTCTCCTAAAAGAAATTCATTAATCCAAGAACTTAAAAAAGGTAGGCCCCAATCAAGCGTTTTAAGGAAATAAAGGAAATCTCCTCCATTAACTCATTATACATTATATCACTCAAAATGAATGATATGATAGTATAAATTAAGAACAAACAGATACTCTCTATGAGATACAAATAGATTTTAATTGACGGAGTGATCATTCCAATCTTATCAGCTC
>LPNX010071420.1:15436-43939 GCA_001517045.1 Pseudotsuga menziesii | reverse complement strand
CATGGAAATTGGTGTTCATGAAAGCCTAGTTGGTGCATGCAAGTATTGGTGATCATGTGTTTCTAGTTCCCTCTCCTATCTTGCAAATTGCTCACTAAACCCTAGCTCCATCTCATGCCTCAAGTGAACCCTAGTTGGAGCATGCATATTGGTGTTCATGAAAGCCTAGTTGGTGCATGCAAGTATTGGTGATCATGTGTTTCTAGTTGGTGCATGCAAGTATTGGTGATCATGTGATCATGATATAAGGCAGCTCCACCACGGGCCTAATTCCATCTCATCAAAATACCCCAATAGATAATAGCAGACAAAATACTCTGATCTTTGCAAAAAAATTTAGTCAATATAGAAAATTTGGTTAAAAATATTAACATCCACGAAACTCTGAAATGTTAAGAGAATTACAATGTCTTCCAAACAAGTTCTATAACTTAATAATTATAATTGAATAAAGTGACCATAACAATTACCACAAATTATATGATATTTGCAATTTTGCAACCTATGCGAAATAACTCAATATTGACAGGAACATTATACCATCTATATGAAAAAATAAACATGAATAATAATATTACAAACCCATGTATACTTCCATGTATACTTTTACTAATACTTTCATGTAGGTATGTCTATGTGTGATTTAACAAAAATTCATGGTTATCGCTGGTTAAAATAATGATTAAGAAGGAACGTGAATTCCTACCTCTGCTAGAAGAAACTGACTGTAGTGTTACCACTACTTGGATGGTACCTGCAACACAAGAAGATGGATCTTGAATAACACAATATTTGAATACTTGGATTATGTAACAACAAGACTTACATGAAAGATTTGTAGAGGGGTCTCTAATACCAGCGGCCTGGAATATTAAACTGGCTCATTAGTTCATAACTAAACTTGCATGATTGCTCACTAAACCCTAGTTCCATCTCATACCTTGTCAACCCTAGTTGGAGCATGAAAATTGGTGTTCATGAAAGCCTAGTTGGTGCATGCAAGTATTGGTGATCATGTGTTTCTAGTTCCCTCTCCTAACTTGCATGATTGCTCACCAAACCCTAGTTCCATCTCATACCTTGTCAACCCTAGTTGGTGTGCATGCAAATTGGTGTTCATGAAATCCTAGTTGGTGCATGCAAGTATTGGTGATCATGTGTTCCTAGTTCCCTCTCCTAAGTTGCATGATTGCTCACCAAACCCTAGTTCCATCTCATACCTCGTCTTGACCCTAATTGGAGCATGCAAATTGGTGACTCATGAAAGCCTAGTTGGTGCATGCAAGTATTGGTGATCATGTGTTTCTAGTTTTGCAAGTGTCAAGTACTCCCCTTTTGCTCACTAAACCCTAGTTCCATCTCATACCTTGTCAACCCTAGTTGGATTATGATTTGTACATGGCAATGTAATTAAATGTATATTAAACTAAAAACATCAAGAAATGTAAATTTCAACAACTTGAGAGCTTGTTATTTTCCGAACTCTATTTGGTGGTGTCTAAAGACACCATTCTTGGTGCCTCCAATGTGCCGTAGATGGTGTTTGTATCCTAGGCACACAAAAGGATAGACATTAGTAACAACATAAGAAAGAAAAGAGAACCCAATGAAAATGTGCAAACATGATTTATAGATAACTCACCCGAGGTTGTACAATCATGTTTATAGTGTCCAGTATCCTCTGAATAATATTATGTATGTGAATGGTATCTATCAATCATGGGTTTATTACATTGGGAATAAAGTAAGGCTAAATAATGGAAATTGTGCTTCATAATTCACTTTAAAGGTTAAATAACGCACCTGACAATGCACCCATACAAGTAGGCCATCTGGACCATCTCTGGTGCCGATGGTGTCCATCAATATTTCGTGCTCTATATGAGGTAGCAAGTATCGTACATGTGACCTATTTTTGTGAGCAAGTGTGTGCAGCTTGATTTTTATACCAACTACTAGGTTGGTGAAGTGGTATACAATAGCTCATGGTCTATAATCCTGATATACATACCCACCCTTCCTTTTCTGTTGTGCTGCAAGTGTCAAGTACTCCCCTTTTATAACCATCGAGCCGGTTGGGAATTCAATATTTTCATCATCTGTAACAGGTTCTAGAAGGGTTTGTTTCCCCTCTATGCAACGTGCCAACCAATAGTTAGAACCCCATTCATTATTTTTTGGGGCAACCACTACATATATCTGACCTGTGAAAGGGAATAGGTCGAGTTAACAATACATTTTGTAAATAAGGTCTCGCATTTCTAATTTCTACACAAATTGAATTCTACATAGGTCGAGTAAACAATACATAAATCCATTTTCTTATTTAGGTACTACTCATGTACCTGCATGTATGAGATCCGATATGTGATCATAGTCTGTAGAAATATGTGTCTGATCATCTTCCAAATGGTATATTTCATTAACCCCATTGAAATTGGTTCCAAGTGTCACTCGATCCCATGTATCAACGGTATCTGTATGCTCACAATCACCCCATTCACCGATGCTACAGGAACTGCAAAAGCAAGCCTTCAATCTTGTCCAAATTTGTAGGGTCAAGTTGTCTGAGCTCCTAATTGAACGAAACTGTTGAGTTCCATGCACTGTGTTCACCCGAGGTGTTTGTGATCGGTCCACATTTGTCACCTCCCAGAATATTCTTCACACTAAGTGTTTCCTTGTTGCTTATTCTCCCATGATAGATGCACACCATTGGACTATAGATGCAACGTCTCGAAGATGAGCACTTGTAAACTTCATCTCTTCCCTTCGAAGGGTAGTTTTAATGCATGCACCATCACCATCGTGCTCTCCTTTTCCATGACCAGTTCCAAAGTAGTTCCATACATGTGGCACCTTGTATTTTATGTGCAACAAACACAACCATTCAAATACACATGCATTCTTGAACTGTCCAGCACAACCATCTGACCAAATAAAATGATGATAAAATGGTATATCCATAGCTATCATGTGATCATAGAATAATTCAAAGCAATGTTGCACGTAATGGATGTTATGGGTCCAATCGTCACTTATGTAGAAGTAAATTTCTTCCAGTATCACACGTTCCTCTTCATTGCTATCTTGCCCATGTAGATACGTGATATGCACCATTATGCTCACCTGCTCTGAGTGATAGTATTGACTTTGAATTTCATTTTGTGGTTGTAGGGTGTAATTTTCCGCAAAGTCAACCACTGATAGTATTGTTCCAAGAGGGAAGGTGTCTCGGCATATTCTGAATTGCTCATCTTGCCACCATGCCATATTGACATGTTGAATGTACTGTTGGATCTTTCAACAAAACTCTGGAATAAAATCACATACTCGTACCTGGTACATGAATATTAATATGTCAATAAACCGCATAAAAAAATGTGTACATGAATATTAATTTGTCAATATTCAATAATTTACCTATGAAGTCACCAATTTAATCTTCCTGCTTTCTTTCCCATCATTTAGTTGATATGTTTCATACTAATAGTTCCGCTTCTCGACAATTGCATTCCCGGATGCTTGATCTTCACTTTCATGGATGCAATCAGACCATAATGATAGCCCACCACAATTGTTGCAAGAACTATCTACACATTGTTTTAAGTAATGTGTCTGCCCATCTTGCCTCGGACACATTATGCTATGGATGAAATCTCTAGATGACATTGGCGGTACTGTACTTGAGCATTCCTGCACATGTTTAGGATGCAAAAAAAAACGTATATGTGCAAATGTATGGTAATATAGGTCAAACTCTATGTGGTATCTACAACAACAAGTGTTTCGGATGGTATTGATCCTAACATACCAAGGCTTGCATTTTTCAAAAGATCTTTTCCCGAGCCTTAGCTCTACATGGGCAACTTTAAACATCTCGAATAGTTGAGTTTGTGTCATGTCAAGATAATGTTTAACATGAGGTTCAGTGTTTCTAGAACCCATACAATGTTTTAACACATCCTTCATGTTAGAACAAGGCCTAGTGTTATCATGCCAAAAAGTTTGCACTAGGCCCTTCACTACTTCGACTAACTTCATGTCTTTGCGGGGAAACCTACCACTAAATGCCCATAATGTTTCCATTTGTCCCTCTACATCAAGGTTGTCTCTTCTTACTGAATATTTTTTAAGTGTATTTGGATGTAAAGGAACAATTTGTGATGTGCATTTAAGTAAATGACGTTGTCTTGTGGATGTACATACAATTGATTCAGCCAATACACGACGAGCCACATTACAGTCTTGTGAACGACTCTTTTTACCAATCGATGTGAATGCAACAGCAAGAGATTTAACAATGTGATTACTTGATTCGATATTCTTCATTGTTGTTATGCCTAAATTTCTTCTAACAATTTCCATATTTCTAGATTTAAGCAAAGCTAAAAACAATTGGCATTTACCGGCTTCGGATTTGTTATCAAAATATTGTTTCATTATTTGAGAAGAATGACGAAGGATAGTGCGTTTCGCCACCTTACCTTCCATGGAATTCAATCCGCTCTCGTCCACTTGTATTCGTTTAGGAGTTCTCTTTCGTTTTGATGCAAAATTTCTTGCCGTTTGAAATGCTGGAGTGACGTTTACATCCACTACCGGATCACAACTTCGATTAGGAGATTGAACCACTGAACATGGTTGTTGCTGAGTCACATTTACATCGGGAGTAACATAATTATTGAACTCTTCACAAGATTGTCCGTTTACTATGGATCAATAATATCAACTTCCGTATAACCAGCGTCCTTTAATGTTGCATTATCTTCCTCAGCCTCTACATCAGGTATCTGTTGAGGGGGAATGGGAACTATTCACTCATGTAATGAATGCCAACGATTTCTTGAATCTTCCTTTTTTTTTGTTTTTTATTTTCTGCTTCTTCCGATGTAAGCACCTTCCTTGCTGACTTTCGTCCTCTATTATGTACATTCCCCATTGAAATCCACCCAAACCTGTACAAAACTATGGAATTATGTAAGTAATGATAAAAACTTGCATGTCGGACAGTTCTCTATGCATGGGTTCAGACGAATTATGTCTTTTGATACAATAAAGATGGCCAACACGATGCGACCCTACATTTTCTATAAAACACATTGCATATGCGATATAACGCACCTCCGATATATCACATATGCGATTTTGAATTGCATCCTTTTAATGAACGGGCAGGTTTTTACATGTTTTCCATAACGCATATGCAATTTGGTGCATATGAGATATATCGCATATGCGATTTAGTGCTCAATGAATATATGCAATTTACATTTATCTATATGATGAGGATGAGGGTGATGAACATTGAGGGTGTTGATGAGCATGATGATGATGAGTATGAGGGTGAGGGTGTCGATGAGGATGAGGATGAGGGTATTGATGAGGATGAGGGTGAGGGTGTCGATGATGATGAGGATGAGGGTGTCGATGATGGTGAGGATGAGGCTGATGAACAATGATGATGAGGATGAAGATGAGGATGATGATGATGATGATGAGGATGAGGATGAGGATGAGGATGAGGATGAGGATGATGATGATGATGACAATCATGATGATGACCATGATGAGGATGATGAGGATGAGGGTGATGGTGATGAACATGATGATGATGATGATGAGGATGGTGATGATGATGAGGATGATGGTGACGATGAATATGGTGGTGAATAATGATGGTAATGATGAGGAGGATGATGACTATGATGAGGATGATGAGGATGAGGGTGATGATGATGATGATGATGATGAGGATGATGATGATGATGATGACCATGATGATGATGATGATGATGATGAGGATGCTGATGATGTTGAGGATGAGGGTGTCGATGAAGATGATGAGGATGAGGATGATGATGATGATGATGATGAGGATGAGGGTGATGATGATGATGATGAGGATGAGGATGATGAGGATGAGGATGAGGATGAGGATTATGATGATGATGATGATGAGGATGAGGATGGTGATGATGATGAGGATGAGGGTGTCGATGAAGATGATGATGATGGTGAGGTTGAGGGTGATGAACGATGATGATGAGGATCGAGGTTGATGATGATGAGGATGAGGGTGATGATGATGATGAGGATGAGGGTGACGGTGAAGATGATGATGAACAATGATGGTGATGATGAGGAGGATGGTGACTATGATGATGATGAGGAGGATGAGGGTGATGATGATGATGATGATGATGATGATGATGATGATGACCATGATGATGATGATGAGGATGAGCGTGCTAATGATGATGAGGAGGATGAGGATGAGGGTGATGATGAGGAGGAGGAGGATGAGGATTATGATGATGATGATGATGAGGATGAGGGTGTCGATGAAGATGATGATGATAGTGAGGATGAGGGTGATGAATGATGATGATGAGGATCGAGGTTGATGATGATGATGAGGATGAGGGCGATGATGATGATGAGGATGAGGGTGACGATGAAGATGATGATTAACAATGATGGTGATGATGAGGAGGATGATGAATATGAGGATGATGATGAGGATGAGGGTGATGATGATGATGACCATGATGACCATGATGATGATGACGAGGATGAGGGTGAGGATGATGAGGAGGAGGATGAGGGTGATGATGATGAGGAGGAGGAGGAGGATGAGGGTGATGGTGATGATGAGGTTGACGATGATGATGATGAGTATGAGGATGAGGATGATGATGGTGATGATGATGACCATGATGAAGCTGATGAGGATGAGGGTGATGATGATGATGATGATGATGAGGATGAGGATGATGGTGATGATGAGGAGGATGAGGGTGATGATGATGATGATGATGACCATGATGATGATGATTATGATGAGGGTGATGAGGAGGAGGAGGAGGATGAGGGTGATGATGAGGATGAGGATGAGGATGAGGATGATGATGACGACAACGACGACGATGATGATGATGATGATGACCATGATGAAGCTAATGAGGATGAGGGTGATGAGGAGGAGGAGGAGGAGGAGGAGGAGGATGAGGATGATGATGATGGTGATGAGGATGAGGGTGGTGATGATGATGATGACCATGATGACCATGATGATGATGATGAGGATGAGGGTGATGATGAGGAGGAGGAGGATGAGGGTGATGATGATGATGAGGATGAGGGTGATGATGATGATGAGGTTGACGATGATGATGATGACCATGATGAAGCTGACGAGGATGAGGGTGATGATGATGATGATGAGGATGAGGATGAGGATGATGAGGAGGAGGAGGAGGATGAGGGTGATGATGATGATGATGATGATGAGGATGATGAGGAGGAGGAGGAGGAGGAGGAGGAGGATGATGATGATGACCATGATGATGATGATGAGGATGAGGGTGATGATTATGAGGAGGAGGATGAGGGTGATGATGATGATGAGGTTGACGACGATGATGATGATGACCATGATGAAGCTGATGAGGATGAGGGTGATGATGATGATGATGACGAGGATGAGGATGATGATGATGATGAGCAGGATGAGGGTGATGATGATGATGATGATGATGATGACCATGATGATGATGATGAGGATGAGGGTGATGATGAGGAGGAGGAGGATGAGGGTGATGATGATGATGAGGTTGACGACGATGATGATGATGATGAGGATGAGGATGATGACGGTGATGATGATGATGATGACCATGATGAAGCTGATGAGGATGAGGGTGATGATGATGATGATGATGATGAAAATGAGGATGATGATGATGGTGATGAGGATGAGGGTGATGATGATGATGATGATGATGAAAATGAGGATGATGATGATGGTGATGAGGATGAGGGTGATGATGATGATGATGATGATGACGACAACGATGATGATGATGACCATGATAATGAGGATGAGGATGAGGCTGATGATGATGAGGATGAGGATGAGGGCGATGATGATGATGAGGTTGATGATGATGATGATGAGGATGAGGATGAGGATGATGACAGTGATGATGATGATGATGACGACGATGATGACCATGATGAAGCTGATGAGGATGAGGGTAATGATGATGAGGATGAGGATGAGGATGAGGATGAGGATGAGGATGAGGGTGAGGGTGATGATGATGATGATGATGATGACCATGATGATGCTAATGAGGATGAGGAGGATGATGAGGAGGATGAGGATGAGGATGATGATGATGATGATGATGATGATGATGATGACCATGATGATGCTAATGAGGATGAGGGTGATGATGATGATGATGATGATGATGAGGGTGATGATGAGGAGGAGGATGAGGGTGACGATGAAGCTGATGAGGATGAGGGTGATGATGATGATGATGAAGCTGATGAGGGTGATGGTGATGATGATGATGATGAACAATGATGATGAGGAGGAGGAGGAGGAGGAGGATGACTATGATGATGATGAGGATGAGGGTGATGATGAGGATGAGGATGAGGGTGATGAACAATGATGCATTAGGAAAAAAACAAATTAGTTAAGACAAAACACATATGCGTTATAGCTTTATCATATCGCATATGCGTTATATCACATATGCGATGTGAATAAGCTATAATGCATATGCGTTCTAACGCATATGCGTTATTTTAAAATTAAAATAATTGGTTGGATTAAGGTTTGGCATTAGGTTCGTAAGTAGCTTTGGAATACCGAACCTATTGGCTAGGACAAATAAACCAAGGCTATTGCTTGTCTTTTAGAACTCTATCAATATGGTCAGTTTAGATGGTGTGTTTTGATATGACATACACAATATTTTTTTATGAAAATCTAGGATATTGTAGAGTATGATCTTACGATTCTGAATATGTAATTTTTTCCTTCAAAACTATGTTTATTTATTTATAATTATTTTTCTAAATGACACACGTTGGTTTTTGAAAATACATGCATCGATTGTTTGTTATATAACTTTTGATTTCCATCACCATTTCCCAAAAAAACTATATGGTGCACTAGAAGAGATCAAGCTCTACGATATTATATTTAGAAATCAAGGATTTCATTAATTTTTTCCCCTAAAGTGTTGAGGCTCTTGTCGTTTTGGGTCTCATGCAGGCATTTTCTGGGCTCCATGAGTTTGTTGAACACTCACGCACGCCCAATTTCGCATCCTCTTTGTGCTCTGTTCGTTTTCCACCATTGCCCGTCCGTTATTTCTTTCCACGCACAGGAATGTTCCTGGTTTCTACCCACGCTGTTTCCTCCACGGATTTGTGAATGATGTGGCTGAATCCTTTCCCCATGGGTCAAATTTGTGGGCTCTGCGTTGGTTGTTACTCACGCCCAGGCCGGAAGTCTGTAAATCTGTTTCCAACGTGGTCTGTGTGAGTCTTTTCATGGCTCAATTGCCTTGGACGGACTGTTGATTTTTCCCCTGCTGTAAGTGTGTTGCTGCTACGTTTGGGAATTGTTGTATGTCACTTGAGATTCGTTTTTCCCTGTTTAGGCTGTGACAGCTAAATGAGTTGCCTGAGTGCAATGGTTGGTCTTCGGACTGTGAGAGGAGTAGGGATGTTGGCTTAGTTTTGCTTGATAAACCTGGTGGCTGGAACCACACAGACAGAGCTAAAGGGCTGGCCTTCTTCTCCATCACCCTTGAATAGCACTGGAAGGGAATGCAGGGCCTGAGGGACTGTAGTAGAGAAGGGACTGATTCCTTGTGTTGGGTGTGGATGGGTGTCTTAGAGGTCAGGCTAGTTCTGGTGTAGGTGTCCTTGGATCTATAATGAGCTCACCAGCTTAGCAATCTACCTTCTCCAACTCCTTAATGGCTTGATAAACCCAACTCAGTTGGCTTGGCTGTGTGTTTTGTGCATCCCTGGCTATGTGTAAGCCTACTAGTTCCCTTATTCCTTGGAGAATCATGCCCAGCTTGGGGGTGGTAGCGTTGCTGAGAGATTAAGGAGCACGCTGGCCTATGGTTGGGTGGAACGTTGCAGCGGCGTAGCTGGTTGCGGAGCAAAGATTTCATAAGATAAGTGATCTTGTGTATTTTACCTCTGCAATTCTATATTTACTGATAATTAAAATGAAATGAACATGTCGAATGAATGCTTGTTTGAGTGCATGATGTTTCCGCGGTGTCTGATAGATAATTGCATCTGTGCATGATAAATGTTCATGTGTGTATGTTTAAGCATCCTGTTTATGAATTTTTAAGCCTGTACATGTTCATGGGGCACTCAGCCCGGCTGGTTTAAGCATGTAGTCGCGTCCTCGTTGCCGGTCGGAGGCATGGGGACGTGACATAAGTCCTCTCTTGACTTCTACCAGTGTCTTCGCAGGAGTCCCCGTAAGAACTTGTACAAATTTAATGTACCGATTGAGTGCGTGACACCGAAGGGTTGTCGCCAATTGGCCCTTCTTAACATCATCATCTATAGTTTGTCTGACAGTCCATACTACCTCACACAGGAACCAGTATTGTTATGGATCCTTAGTCCCATTCCCATGGAACAAGGGTAACTTTGCCTCAGCGCCCACCATTCTTGGCCTTCTTAATACAGATGCTGGTCTACCACTGTTATTAAAGTGTTGCTGGCACGTTAGACAAGTCGACGTTGAACTTGTGTTTCTTCCTGATTGTGACGTAGTGCGTGGAGGTGTGGGTATGTTACTTCTAGGGTTTGATATTTCCTCTGCCCTGGGTGTAGTCTGGGTCTGGTCATCCTCGTAGTCACTGTAGGGTTGCTTCGTCCCATGTGTTCTTCCTTCGCGGTCTTAAGTTTCAATTGCAGCAGGACCTTCCCCTATCCTCTACCTCTTCTCTTGTTGAAACCTTTCTCTTCCCCTCGTAATACCACTTTCTTCCTCGACTTCCCTCACAGTCTTGTCATAACTTGCACCCATATACTATGTATCATTCCATTTGTCTCCCCCTTGTCTTTGTAGTATCCACAGCCTCCGCACACCAGAGTTCTACTACTCGAGGTGCATCATCAGTACGTCGTTTTTACAGACAAGCATCTTAATTGACAATTGTAAAGAAAATAAGAACCTACCTCTTGGTCCATTGAAGAATTCCCTTTCTGCTTTGTTGTAGGACTTAGTAGTATCAACCACAAAATCAGTGATATAGCCTTCCAAGATACTATCCAACCAGACTTCAATAGCACGTGATGCTCTGTTGTCGGTTTCCTGCAATTCCTGGATCAATTCAGGGGTCCAGGACTTTGGCTCCGTCCTTGGAAATTTGTCTTGCGATAGGTGAATCGCATCAACCACTTGTACAAGATGATCGAGAATTTAGAGAAAAAATGCTCGTGTGGACCTTCATGTATGTATCTTGCTAGCCACTTATTACTCATTAGTCCAAGGTTCTAGTTTTCCTTCTCAGTAAATTCTCGCATCTTCTGGTCGAACCAATCTTGAATTTCTGGTCTGTTAGATTTTTAACATTAAGCTAGCATAACATTAGGATCTTTAACTGAGAGAACAACAAGCACAACAATCAAACACAAGAGACAATGAACATAGTGTTTTTCCTCAGGGAAACCATAAATGGAGAAAACCCCGCAACTTCCTTAGAGATAGAATCAGCACCAAAAGTAAAACCCCAAAACAATAAGATGATCTTTCGACAATAGTAACCTCTTTTTTCCTTGCCCCAGTGTCTTTATCTTCCTCAGCTATGCGCTACAACTGAGTGTGGATGAGTGCGTGTTAAATAGAGAGGCTAGCTCTCTATTTATTCTAATTCCTGACTTGACTAAACCCTACTAGGGCCGACCTCTAGGACAGTCTAATAACCCTAGTGCCGCGGAACTGTGGGGACTTTAACCCTTAGACAATAGGAGGGTTACCCACCTTGACTTGACATGACTTGTTTATACTATAGAAACTCCCGATAGGAACATCGGGGCATGACATGAATCAAGTACATTACAAATACATCCCGAAATAAACATCGGGTTATAATACATAAGAAATACAAGTGAATACATTTGGAAGTTACAATTACATAAACACTCCCTCTTAACTAGGAAGGTATTCTCTCGACACAATTTAATATCACAAGTCTTCTTCTCTGTATCATCTGTGTCATTGTCAAGCTCTCGTCATCTTCATCTTCAAGTCATCTTTCATTATCGGATCCAGATCATCATCATTGGATCTGGATCATCACTCGATTTAGATCATCACTAGACATCATCACTGGATCTATATCATCACTCGATCTAGATCATCACTGGACATCATCACTAGATCTGGATCATCACTTGACATCATCACTAGATCTATATCATCACTCGATCTGGATCATCACTACTGAGTCATCATCACTCGATCTAGATCCTCACTCGATTTGGATCAGTACCACAGGTGCTATCTCATGATTCTTCTCGTCACAGGAAGTTCTACAGAGCCAACCCTTTTTCATGCTGGTTTTAGGCCTAGCCTCCATGTAGGTCTTTCTTAGCGCTTGTTGGAGCTGGGCCCCGCAACTACAGGAAAAGCTGCTATATCGGAACAAGGAAGTCAAAGGAAATAGTACCTGAAGCGGCTGAGAAGAGAGCTCAACCACTGCATTTAAGGCAGCGACGACGACAGGAGGGCTCAACTACCCTCATAAATGGAAAAAGAGCAATGAGCTGAGGTATTAAATACAAAGGATAGAAGGGGAGCAACCGAGGAGGCGGCGCCCATACCCACGATCATCGCCGAAAATCACGGAAGACTGCAGGAAGCTGTGGTGTGACCAGTAAACGGCAGTTCAAAGTACATATAGGTCGACTATCAAAGTTAGGGTTTTGGGTTACTGTTGGGATAGGCCCACAGTGTTGTATGATGGTGAGACCTTTGGGCCACCTATTTAAGCATGTATTTTGTATTGTGAAGGGTTAGCTAGTTAGCTAGTTAGTTATTTCTAGTTGTCATTAGTATTGTAAGACCTTGAGAAAGAGTCGAGCTCTGGTTCTGTTGTTAAGTATGTAGTTATCTTACTGTAACCAGTGGCCGGATCCTTGAGCATGAATGTAACAATCCACAGGGATTGAGAGAGAGAGAGAGAGGAAGGGTATGTTGTAAGAAGAAAGCATTATAGGAAGAGAAGAGATCTAAGAGAAGGGCTCCCAGCTATGTGCGTGGAGTTTCCCAGAAGATCTCAAGCTGCATAAGAGGTTGCAACGGAACTGTGTTACTCTCTCAAGATATAATATAAACACAGTTCCTGTGGACGTAGCTTCCCCCCCCTGGAAGTGAACCACGTAAAATCCGTTTGTTGTGCGATTGTTTCATGTGATTGTGCTCTACTTATTTGCTATCTGTTATCTGTTACATGAACTTTGCTTATCAGTTAATGAATGTATGTATGCTATCCTTCAGTTTACAGTAACATAGAAGGTTAAATGTGAGTTGAATGTGTTGAGTATTCTGTATATGAGTTTATCAGTGCTTGATTCACGACAACTAACAGTTACAATGTTAAGTGACTTCTATATATTTAGTTCAGCGAGTTGAGCATAATTGATGTTAAGTGTGTTAAATTGTACAAGCTTAAGTGAGGTTGTTTAACATCCTAATGAAGGTTAACTGGGCTATTATACCCAGGGAGGAAGTCTTTGGACCTTGAGAGTTGATGAGCATACTGAGTCTTACTGTAGGAAATATCACAGCGTAGAAAGGCGATATCGCACTGTCAGAGGAGCTGCGGTGTGAGATATCACAGGTTAAGAGTTGAGCAGAAGAGAAATTTGTGCATCGGCCTAGAATCTACGATGCGATAAGAGTCAGCCCCATAGCAGATTCAACTAGGAAGAGAGAAACAACCCTTGTTGAGAGATTTAGCTGGTTAAGTAGAGTCAGGAGGACCTAGGATGCTGTAGAACTTGGTTGAGGAAACCTGATTCTTCAACCACCCCATCTAGGATCACTTTGGGTGAGACTTCAGGCCGTTCTACGGTCTGTTGCCGAAAGGGCCAGTGAGCTAGGGGTTTTGTTGGTACAATACAGTAAACCCGAGTCTGCCCAAGGAGCACCAACAAATGGTTTCGTTGCGGGTTTTGAACAAAGTGAAGAGCTGATGTTCTGTTGGCATACTACTAAAGAAGAACTTAACCAGTGGGTTGAGTCTAAGGAAAGATAATTTGCTGAGAAAGAAAACAAGAGTCCTAGGCTGAGTATAGAGGACTGGTTACAGAAACATATCTTCACAGACCTGCATGAGATATTTTTTGTAACCTATGCAAATGAGTTGTACGATTGGTTATCAAAGTTGAATGATAAGTATGTATTCAAGAAGAAAAGGAACACTGTCTAGACACCGGAGCTGATTCACACTGTGAATAACGTAGATAATCCCATTTCGCAGGCAGTAGACTTCTGGCTTGCGAGTTTGCTGGAAGGTTTCATTACAGAGTTTGCAGTTGATCAAAGAAAGAGTTTCAGCGAAGCAGAAAGGTACTTCTTCAAGGGAAATCGCAGTAAGTACATAAACTCTTTAAATCTGTCCCTTAAGATGTTATTGTATGAAAAAGGAGTACTGAATATATTCTCAGATGAATAAGTTAAGTAAGTGTAATGTCACAAGATTTTGAGAGTGATTTTGAAGAAATTGGATGTACACGTAGCGGTAAGAGATATAAAGTAGATTTCAGATCTTCCTTCTTTGAAAATAGTTCAGACAGTACTAGAGAAAAGAGTCAAATTAATAGAGAAAGAACAGCAGGGGGTATCCTTTACCACCCTTATTCCCCACTCAGAATAATCCTGTAGGAACTCCATCTAGTAGTTCACACACAGTACATAATACCTCTACACCACCTACATTTACACCGCCAAGTGGTAGTAATACAACAAATCAGAATCCACCTCGTAGAAACAGAATGGGGGATGACATGAAATTACCTACCTTTAGGGGTACAGGGGAAGAAGACTCAGAACGACATTGGTTCCTATGTGAAGCTGTATGGACCATTAAAGAGATCCAGGATGACAATACTAAGCTTTTCCAGTTGGCCACTACACTTAGGGAAAGAGATTTAACATGGTATATGAAGTATACATCAGCGCAGAACAGAACACTCGTAGAGACCAGGACTACAATGATTAAGGAATTTAAGAAACCCAAGTCTGAGTCATAATGTATCACAAAAATTAAAGACATTAAACAGTTACCCACAGAGTCAGTATGGGATTTCGATCAGAAATTTAAAGCTCTTATAGACCAAGTTAGTTTTGAGTTTGCGCCGGAGTAGCATAAGGAATGGTTCATCGCAGCACTGCTCCCTCATATCAGACTTCCACTAATGCAACAGAAACTCCATACGTAGGATGAAGCGTTGGAGATGGAAATCAAACTGGAGGCTTCACCTTTAGCTGAGACTAGTGCAGGAATGACAAACTTACAGAATCAGTTAGCCAATCTCACTTTACAGCTACATGAGATTAAGAAAGGAAAAGAGGTTGCATAAGAATTATGGTGTACAAAGTGTAAAGGACATGGCCATACCAAAGATAACTGTCCAGTATTTGTTGAGTATATAGCAAGTGGGGCTCCTAACCCCTTAGTACAGAATCCAGGGCCATGGTGTGAAATCTGTAGAACAAGAGGACATAGACCACATGAATGCCCTTTACTTCAGAAGTATGTACAAACTCCTAAGAATTTATACTGTAACTTCTGTAAGTCAGTAGGACATGATGAACATAATTGCAAAGCTTATGATCTCATGATAGAGAGAAAACATGACTTCTACAAAGTCCAGTCAGAGACACCAAGACCAGTAGCAGGTCCACAGCATGAACCGGCTCATGATGGCCGTGGTGGAGGATTCAAAGGAAGAGGCTGTGGTGGAGGGTTTGGCCATGGCCGTGGACCGATTGTTTGTTACAACTGTGGAGCTGTAGGAAATTATGCTAGGGATTGTTAGAACCCTACTACAACATGTAAGTATTGCAAGTCCTATGATCATACTATAGAAGAATGTCTTATCTTGATAGCCAAGATTAAGGATCCTAAGCCAGCAGTAAACCAGAATATTTAGCTTATTGTTTCTGAGCAGAAAGAACTAGAACCAAGAGTCAATGTTGTGACTCGCAGTGGTCCTTCTACTAATAGGACATCGTAGGATGCCGAAAATAATACAGGTCCGAAGTGGGTGCGCAAAGCCACTGATAAATCTACACCACTTGACCTGCAGAAGAACAAAGAAACATTTCAGCAAGCTAAAACTTTCTTTATTGACCCTACACCATTAGGATCACAGATATTGCCTTGTAGGGTCGTACCGCAGAAAACTTGTGGCGTTAGTTTTGTGCAGATATCGCAGGCTACCACATCTGGAAGGTGCGAAGAGGATGAGTTGACATGATGTGTACAATCCTTCCTGCGGAGCTGCTTGAAACTCATAAGAAATGAGAAATCCATAAGAGAGCTTCAACGCATCATAGATCAGTATCAGCAGTCTTCTTCTATGAGTAGTACACAGCGTGTTGTTCATAATATTATGGGCCATACAAGAACAGGAAGAGAAATGAGACTCACAGCACAAATTGGAGAGTTTGAAATGGATGAGGTAATCCTAGATTTAGGATCAGAGGTAAATGTTCTTACTAAGCAGACATTGGAACAGATGGGTAGCCCTAAGTTCGCCAGATCACCTATCCATCTGCAATTATCCAATCAGTAGAGGGTATCACCACTGGGTCGATTACCGCAAGTACCAGTTGATATTGATGGAGTTCGTAGCTTTGCAGATTTTGAAGTCATAGAAATTATTGGCGATAGCAGACCGTATCCAACTTTATTAGGTATTGATTGGGAAATTGATAACATGGCTATTATCAACTTGAAAAAAATACAAATGACCTTTGAGGATAAACAGATTCAAGTCATCGCACCGTTGGATCCTTTTCAGGGTCCTCGATACATTGAACCTATCAGAGCAGAGGAAGAGGTGCATAATATGGAGAACCTCTATCAGATGACTGCTAACCAGAGTGATTATATCAATCCCACCGTCGAAGGAAATATTAGTTGGCGATGCGATAGCTCATGCACATCGGATTCGGATGTTGGTTTAGAAAATTGACAGAATAGACTTTATGAAGTTTTAGCTCGCAGATGTGCATTTATGACTAAGTCACTTCGATGGATTGGCACAGAGATTAAGGATATTCCATCGTTTGATGGCTTAGTAGATGTCAATGACTTTTTACAGCAGTTTGAGCAGAAAATCCCTCGTGAGCAGAGGATGGCAGCTATTGACCTTGAAATAAGAGCCACACCTGGAAGATGGTGGCATGCACATAAAGAACATATCGCATCATGGGATGATTTTAAGAGATTGATGATGATCAGATTCTCTAATGACAAGGAGTGTTTACAGCAGAAATATACAGGAGAAAGTGACCCCATGTCCCATATTAATATTTGTGAACAGAATTGGTCGGACATTCCAGAGGATGAATGGGTTCACCTATTCATTCACACTTTAGACACAGTCCCAAGGAACTGGTACACTGAGACAGAGTTGCGCAGAGGAACCATTACATGGCCAGTTATGATAGACAACTTTGTACTCACTTTCACTTTTGAATCCGAGTATCCAAGCATTGATCAGGCTCTAAATATTATAAAGACTAAGATATTTGATGACTGTACCCTACCAGTATATGCTCAACTTGATTGGGCCATCCAGTTAGAACATGCACTAGAGTGTTACAACTTCGCAGAAGACCAGGTGACGAGGATGAGAATCCTCGCAGTATCAACATTCCAGAGTCAGAAGGGACTTACGAAGTTAATGTACCAAAGCTAGAGATTCTAGCTGTCACAGAGCCTATTAAGATTAAAAAGATCAATATTGGCACAGAAACAGAACCCAAGTTTGCCTCTATTGGAGACTATTTGGATGATGAAACGGTAGGACACATCGCAGATTTGTTACATGACTATCAGGACTTATTTCCCACTAAGTTTATAGAAATGAAGGGAATAGTAGGAGATTTGGGAGTCATGAGGATACCTTTGAAAGAGGATGCTAGGCCAGTTAAGCACCGTCCTTATAGATTAAATCCTCATTATAAAGAAAAAGTTAAGGATGAGATTGAGAAGATGCTAGCAGCAGGCATCATTGAGCCAGTAGAAGAGAGCGAATGGGTTATTCCCATGGTTGTGCAAGAAAAGAAAACTAAAGGGGAAATCAGGATTTGTGTCGATTTGCGCAAACTCGACGACGCATCACTTCATGACCCATTTTCGACACCTTTTACTGATGAAGTTTTAGACAACGTGGGAGGACAGGAGATCTACTCATTCACTGATGGCTTTTCAGGCTATAACCAGATAAGAATCCATCGGCGGATAGACATAATACCACCTTTGTGACAGAATGGGGCTCATTCCAGTATACGGTAATACCCTATGGTCTTAAAAACACGCCAGCTATTTTTTCTAGAGTAGCAGTTGTTGTCTTTAAGGAATACATCCATAAATTCTTAGAAGTCTATTTTGATGATTGGACTGTATTTGGATTAATCAAAAAACATATAGGAGATTTAAGGCTCATGTTAGAGAAATGTAGGGAATATCAGATTTCTCTTAACTTGAAGAAATGTATATTCTGTGCACCATTTGGTATTTTGTTGGGTCATATTGTTTACAGACAAGGATTGATGGTAGATCCTGCAAATATTGCCATCATTGTAAATATTCCAGCACCTAACTCAGTCAAGCAATTGAGGACAGTGCTTGGTGATACAGGGTATTATAGAAAATTCATCAAGGGCTATGCAAAGATCACAGCACCTATGGAAAAGCTATTAAAGAAAGAAGTGAAATTCCTATGGATTGAGGAATGCCAGCAAAGTTTAGACACTTTTAAAGAGAAGATGGTCACTGCACCCATCTTAGTAATTCCAGATTGGGACAAGCCATTTCATGTACATGTGGATGCATCTGGCATCACACTGGGGATTGTCTTAACACAACCAGGGGAAGGGGGTATCGATCACCCTATCGCATACTCAAGCAGAAAGTTATCTACCACAGAAAAGAACTACACCACTACAGAAAGAGAAGGATTAGCTATGGTGTATGCTATACAGAAGTTTAGGCACTACCTGTTGGGTGCCCCATTCAAGATGTTCACTGACCATTCCGCTTTAAAGTATTTGGTCAATAAGCCAGTGTTAGGGAGAAGGATCTGCAGATGGTTACTCCTATTTCAAGAGTATGATTTTGAAATTATTGTAAAACCAGGGAGATTAAATTCCGGACCTGACCATCTCTCACGCATAGACTCAAGAGAAGAACCAAGTAATTTAGAGGATAAATTGCCAGATGCGCAATTGTTTTCTATCCAGATCGCAGATGAGTATTACGCAGATATTATTCAATTTCTCACTACAGGGTGGGCACCAGTTGAGTTTACTAAGCAGCAAAAGAAACAGTTAGTTGTTAAAATAGCAAATTTCACTTTGATCGCAGGACATTTATACAAGTTAGGTCCAGATGAAGTCCTGCGCAGATGCGTTATGCCACACGAGAAAGAGGCCATTATCAGAGAAGCACATTCAGGTACCGCAGGAGGTCATTTCGCAGGAAAGCCAACTGCTCAGAAAATTCTAGCTGCAGGATTATGGTGGCCTACTTTGCATAAAGACACTAAGGATTTTTGCAGATGCTGCGATATCTGCCAGAGGGTAGGAAAAACTTCGAGGATAGATGAAATGCCGCTGCGACCACAGATTACGCTGCGGGCATTTGACAAGTGGGCTATAGATTTCATGGGTCCTATCAACCCACCAAGGAAACGAACTGGTGCGAGATACATCATCACAGGAATAGAATACCTCACCAGATGGGAAGAGGCCAAAGCAGTAAGGAATTGTGATGCTGCTACAGCTGCACAGTTCATTTTTGAAAACATCATAAGTAGATTTGGATGTCCAGCAATTTTGATGAGTGATCAAGGTACACATTTTCTGAATCGCACTATCGAGGCCTTGACAGAGGAATTTCAGATACAGCACCATAAGAGCACTCCCTACTACCCACAAGCTAATGGTATGGTGGAGGATTTTAACAAGATTCTAGAAAATGCTCTTACTAAGATCTATAACAACCAAAAAGATGATTGGGACATCAGGGTTAATGCTATGTTATGGGCTTATAGGACTACATGCAAGAAACTTATAGGACACACACCTTTCAGCTTGGTGTATGGACAAGAGGCTATTATGCCTATGGAATATATTATTCCCACTTTAAGAATTGCTCAAATTATTGAGATGGCTGATACAGATATGATGAATGAAAGATTAGCGCAGCTGCTTGCCTTAGAAGAAGACAGACTCATCGCAAGATTTCATCAAAAAGTGCAGAAGGCACGAGAAAAAGCTTGGCATGATAGGCACATCAAGAGCATGATTTTTCAGATAGGAGACCTAGTGCTCCTTTATGACAGCAAGTTTGTTAAGTTTCCAGGGAAGTTCAAGACACATTGGTTGGGGCCATATCAGATTCAGTAAGTCACAGAAGGAGGTGCCGTTCAGCTCAGTAAACTGAACGGGGAACTTTTTCCTACTTTGATTAATGGCAGTAGGCTTAAGCTTTATAATGATAGCCACTCCACCTACAAACCCTAACTCAGAGAACTAAGTGGTGCAGATGTCTAGTGTAGTTGAAAGGAGGCATCACACCCATAACTAGTCTACACCAGGTGAAAAAGTTCTAAGTAGGAGGAATCGCAGCAGGAAAGTTTATTTTGCGCAAGTCATAGGACGATTGTGGAGTTTTTGGAACATTGTGAAGTTTCACGCCAACTTTTTGGTCCAGGACGATGCGGTGTGACATCGCAACGAGGTGATGTTCCCCATGCAGTAAAGACGATTTTGAAAGGGAAAGAGGGCCAGTCACTTCACCTTTTGACAAGCAATTAATCTAGATATGACAAGTATACGTTGCCCTAGATTTGGAAACAGTACAATGATTGTCCTAGATTTGGTAAATCTTGGTTGAGACCGTCGCCAACGCATAATTTTCGAGGAAAATTTGATTGGATTTTTAGCAATTAATGAAGATCAGGGCGCCAGGGGTTGTCTTGTCCATGCAATAAATTCCGTCAACGGGTCCAGCCTAAGCGACTGTTGCTTCAGAGATTATCGCCTTCATTACAAATACACAGATCATTCAAACAAAAGGGTTACTTTTGTGATTTCTGAGAGTTATAGAGCAATTTGTAGAGTTTTCCCTGTGCAGAGATACTCCAATTATAGAGTGCTGGTTTCCCCATTTTCGCAGCCATTACCAGTCCAGAGTATTGCACCAGGTGGTTTATGTCCGAGAAGGAACCTTTAGAAGACGTCGTGCGACGATTCAAGCGTGGTGGCCTCAAATCTGCTATGACGATGCCGCCCAGGGTTTTGAAATTAGGTACACCACAAGTCAGGAAGATGCCAAGGATGAAGAGTCAAGCTCAAGTAGTAGAAGAGTCCATCTCAGAGCACGAAGAAGAATTTCATATGGCAATAGTATACATTGTGCCATGAGTCGAGGACGCACCCGAGGTAACCATTCCCAAGGGTGCTAAGTTTCCTATTCCGCTACCGCCGATTGATCCTCGCATAAAGGAAGATGGAGAACTGTTAGGATATGTCCCTGCTCTCAAATTTACAGACTATAACCTTGGAGACAGTAAGACATATCCTCAGTTTCGGTCGGATCAGTATCTTATGGTTCAGAGGAACCCGAGGACTGATGCAGATGAATTTGTTCCTATGGAACATGTCCAGATTCTTGAGCAGTCAGGCTTGCTCAATTTGTTGAGAATACCACATTTTGGATGAGGTGCAGAGGTTAATGCCGTGGTGCGTGTGCTACTTTCCTGTGTACATGGAGGTTACCTCTAGCTAGGTAATAGGGTTGATCTGAACGTCAATTTGATACACCGCATCACTGGGTTGTCCAAAAGCGGTAAGGACCCTCAGACACATATATAAGGGAGAAGCAAGGTTACTAAGCTACCAACGCTACTAGTTAAAAAGTATAAGCTACAGAGAGGAGGTCAGCCTTATGACCTCACCACATTAGCAGATGATACACTCAGATTTACAGCCATTCTGCTTGCAGGAAGACTGTTAACCAAAGTTCACCCGAAAGAATTCACAGGAGCAGTAATTCACCTTGTCGTGCAAGTCGCAGAAGGTGAACAATTTAGTTGGTGCTTGTTTTTATTAAATATTTTTCTTGCAGATTGTTTGGTAGCACAAGACTAGCCAAACCATCCCTTCCACTTCTCATGGCTGCTTATATTATGTGCATTCGTCGGGTGGAGAGAGCCGCCCCATACCCAGTTCCTACAGCTACGAGGCAGAGAGTGCAGAGGCGCAAGATATGCAAACTTATGGGAAAGCAACAACCCAGCCAAGAAAAGGATCAATATGATAGTATTCTATGAATACTATAAGCTGTTGAAGTGAGTCATCCAGGAGACACCACGGATCAATACAGAGGTTGTTGACATGTATCACAATTGGCTTGATTTCATTGCGGACAGGCATACAATCTATCTGAGGCCAAAAGGGTTTAGAACGGATAACTGGGCTATTTGTTCATTTAGGATGACGGCGCAGGATGTAGAAGATGTCATAAAAGACTTTGATGAAGAGTGGAAGAAGGAAATAGAAGATGCCATAGCAGGAACTATACCAACAGATACCGCACTGATCGATCCATTAGACAAAGGAAAGGATAAGGTGGGTTCCAAGAGGAAAGATGCAGTAGAAGTGCCACCAACGGCACAAAAGAGGAAAGATGCAGTAGAAGGGCCACTCGCGGCACAAAAGAGGAAAGATGCAGTAGAAGTGCCACTAGCGGCACAAAAGAGGAAAAAATTCAAAGCCTCAAAGCCAACTACAGAGACCGCACTAACAGAGGATGACTATGATCTCATCGCAGCGAGATTAAAGGAGGAGATGCGGACTCATTTCAGGCGATGCAGACATTGCAGGACAAGCTACAGAGCATGACTGATAAGCAGCTTCTGGAGTTGAAGTCACTAACTGAGAAGACTGCCATGATGCAGACTCAGCCAGTCAAGGTGACAACAGGAGAAATCTCACAACAATCGATTTCCCATGAGGAAGTCTTTGCAAAGGATCGCATTAATAAAGTGCTGCTATCGCCAGGGAGCATCCACTACCCTGCTTCGATGATTGATGTGCAAATATAGGTTAGACAACTTGTCGAGGTTAATCTGACACAATTCCCTATCAATCAACTATAGATGATCCAGCAGCAGATAACCGCAGAGCTCAGGGATAGAGAGCTTGCGACTTATAAACAGAACACTCGGTTGAGACAACAGAATGTAGAGCTCACCGCAGGATTTCAGACAAAGGCAGAGGAGTTAAGACAATATGAAGAAGGAGAACAGGATCTAAGTCAGGTCCTGCATAACATTGCATTGGAGTTACCCCAGTGTAGCATAGATTTTTCCTTGCCTCTAACGCAGAAAGTAAGAAGAATTGCAGATAGAGCAAAGGCTCTGGAAGAGACAGTGGTCAAGATGGAGGAAGACCACAAGGCATAGATTGCTGAGCTTGAGACTCGAGCACCAGGCACACCTGAGGCAAACAAGGAAGCAAGGGAACAGGCCTTTAGACTCACTTCAACACAGATGAAGTGTCGCATAGATGATGTAGAGTCATTGCTAGCTGATGCAACGAAGACATGGTCGGAGCTAGAAGAGCTCCCAGATAGACTGGATTTGCAGCAGAGCATCCAAAACATAGAGAATGCAATAGAAGAAATCAAGGAAGAATTCAAGAGCTTAGGTGCTCTTGCAAATATGAAGAAGATGATAGAGATGAACCGCTTGCAACAAGAAGCGCAGCGGTTGTGAGAAAAAGAGATACAGTTCAACAATATGCTTCAACCGTATCAGGAACAACGCGCAGAGCTGGTCAATGCGGTTGAGCAGAAGGTCAAGGAGTTCACTGGAAGCAAAAGTGAAATTGATAGCACAGAAGACTCCCTGATTAGTCAAGTTATGCTTGAGGCAGCACAAGACTATGTCGAAGCTATGGACAAAGATGTCGCAGGGCTCAAAGAGAGATTCGCAAGGACTTCGCAGGAAGCCAAGGAGAAGCTACAGAAAGAGAATCTAGCTGTTAGTGGCTCGGGGATGAGCCACAGGTAAGTGTTAGGGGACTGTTGGAGTCGGGCCTTGAAGCTACAGGAAAAGATGCTATATCAGAACAAGGAAGTCAAAGGAAATAGTACCTGAAGCGGCTAAGAAGAGAGCTCAACCACTGCATTTAAGGCAGCGGCGACGACAGGAGGGCTCAGCTACCCTCATAAATGGAAAAGGAGCAACGGACCAAGGTATTAAAGACAAAGGAAAAAAGGGGAGCAACCGAGGAAGTGGCGCCCATACCCACGATCAACGCCAAAAATCGTGGAAGATTGCAGGAAGTTGTGGTGTGACCAGTAAGCAGCAGTTCAAAGTACTGATAGGCTGACTATCGTAGTTAGGGTTTTGGGTTACTATTGGGATAGGCCCATAGTGTTGTATCATGGTGAGACCTTCGGGCCACCTATTTAAGCATGTATTTTGTATTGTAAAGGGTTAGCTAGTTAGCTAGTTAGTTATTTCTAGTTGTCATCAGTATTGTAAGACCTTGAGAAAGAGTCGAGCTCTGGTTCTGTTGTTAAGCCTGTAGTTATCTTACTATAACCAGTGGCCGGCTCCTTGAGCATGAATGTAACAATCCGCAGGGATTGAGAGAGAGAGAGGAAGGGTATGTTGTAAGAAGAAAGCATTATAGGAAGAGAAGAGATTTAAGAGAAGGGCTCCCAGCTGTGTGCGTGGAGTTTCCCAGAAGATATCAAGCTGCATAAGAGGTTGCAGCGGAACTGTGTTACTCTCTCAAGATATAATATAAACACAGTTCCTGTGGACGTAGCTTCCCCCCCTAGAAGTGAACCACGTAAAATCCGTGTGTTGTGCGATTATTTCATGTGATTGTGCTCTACATATTTGCTATCTGTTATCTGTTACATGAACTTTGCTTATCAGTTAATGAATGTATGTATGCTATCCTTCAGTTTACAGTAACATAGAAGGTTAAATGTGAGTTGAATGTGTTGAGTATTATGTATATGAGTTTATCAGTGCTTGATTCACGACAGCTAACAGTTACAGTGTTAAGTGACTTCTGTATATTTAGTTCAGTGAGTTGAGCGTAATTGATGTTAAGTGTGTTAAACTGTACAAGCTTAAGTGAGGTTGTTTAACATCCTAATGAAGGTTAACTGAAGTATTATACCCAGGGAGGAAGTCTTTGGACCTTGAGAGTTGATGAGCATACTGAGTCTTACTGTAGGAAATATCACAACATAGAAAGGAGATATCGCACTGTTGGAGGAGCTGCGGTGTGAGATGTCGTAGGTTAAGAGTTGAGCAAAAGAGAAAGTTGCGCATCGGCCTAGAAGTTGCGATGCGATAAGAGTCAGCTCCATAGCAGAGTCAACTAGGAAGAGAGAAACGACCCTTGCTGAGAGATTTAGCTGGTTAAGTAGAGTCAGGAGGACCTAGGATGCTGTAGAACCTGGTTGAGGAAACCTGATTCTTCAACCACCTCATCTAGGATCACTTCGGGTGAGACTTCAGGCCATTCTGCAGTTTGTTTCCGAAAGGGCTAGTGAGCTAGGGGTTTTTTTGGTACAATATAGTAAACCCGGGTCTGCCCAAGGAGCACCAACATTGCTTATATCTTACCCTAAGTTAGAATGGCCCATCCAGAACTTACATCTGACCTTGACTCGTCAGAAAGGAATGCACAACACTCACATCTAACCATGAGAGGAACTTAATCCCCTCACCATGTCAGAATGGACCAGCCCTTACATCTGACCATGGAAGGAACCTCATCCTCTCCCATGTCAGAATAGCCCAGCCCTTACATCTGACCTACTCGTCAGAACGACCCAACACTTATATCTAACCTACTCATTAGAATGGCCCAACACTTATATCTAACCTACTCATTAGAATGGCCCAGCACTTATATCTGGCCTACTCATCAGAATGGCATGCACTCACATCTGATCTTGTAGGAACCAATCCTACAGTCACATCAGAATGGCCCCCAGTCCTAGATTGAGCTACCTGGTAACTGACCAGGTGCCTCCATTCTTCTAGAGAATTGCATTAGCCCTTATATCTAATCAAGTGGGAACCAATCCCTCAATCACATCAGAATGGCCATGCACTCACATCTGATCATGTAAGACTACATATTATAGTCGTTTCAAAAAGGTCCTCGGTCCCAGACCAAGTATTCCTGGTAACTCACTAGGCACCTCCATTCCAAGAATTGCAACAGCCCTTACATCTGATCATGTAGGAACCAATCCTACAGTCATATCAGAATGGCTCAACACTCATATCTGACATGGAAGGAACCAATCCTCTCACCATGACAGAATGGCTCAGCGCTTACATCTAACCATGGAAGGAACTTAATCCTCTCACCATGTCAGAATGGCTCTGGGTCTCATCATTTCCCCTTGGAGGAAACCTTGATATGGAGAACACCAAGCTTCTCCCTGAAGTACTCAAACTTCACCCTAGCCAATGGATTCGTCAACACATCAGCTATCTGTTCCTCCGTTGCAACATACTAGAGCTTCACTACTCCTCTTTGCACCATATCCCTGATATAGTGATACTTGATCTCCATATGCTTCGACTTGTCATGGAACACTGGATTCTCTGACAACTTCACACAACTCTGGTTGTCACAATATATACAAGTAGCATCCAACTGGAGATCAAATAAATCAGACAGTAGCTTCCCCAGCCATACTGCCTCAAAACTAGCTGAACAAGCTGTGACATACTCTACTTCAGCTGTACTCAGTGCCACACAGGATTGCTTCCTTCTAAACCAAGAGCTCACACCTGATCCCATACTAAAGCAACACCCTGAAGTGCTCTTCCTATCGATGGCATTTCCTGCCCAATCTGAATCAACATAACCCTCCAGGTTAATCTTTTGACTTGCCTCATACTTGAGCCCATAATCAATTGTACCCCTCAAGTACCTCAGAATATGGTTTGCAGCAATCAAGTGAACATGTCTAGGATCTGTCGGGAAGTGGCTCAAGGTGTTCATAGCAAAGCAAATGTCTGGTCTCGTGTTCGTCAGATACATCAAGGACCCAATCATCTGATGATACATCGTAGCATCAACTGCTTCTGATGAAGCATCACTCAATGGCTTCAGGTTCGATTCCATAGGTGTGGCCATAGCCTTACAGTCTATCATCCCAAACCTCTTCAGGATATCTATTTCATACTTCCCTTGTCCAAGGGATATTCCATCCACATTTTTCCACACCTCCATGCCTAGAAAATAGTGCATCATTCCTAAGTCCTTCATTTTGAACTCGACAGCAAGCTTTCTCTTTGTATCAGCAATCAACCCATCCATAACTATTACAAACAGATCATCTACATATAGTAGGAGCATCACTGGGTTGCCATCTTCAACCTTGTAGTAAAGGTTGGAATCTGCTTTACTTTTGGTAAAGCCAAAACTGGATAGAAAGCTGTCAATTCTACCATACCATGTCTTGGGTGCCTGTTTCAAACCGTACAGGGATTTATTCAATCTACATACATGATACTCCCTGTCATGTGTCTCAAAACCAAGTGGTTGTTCTACATACACGTCCTCTTCTACTACACCATTCAAGAAAGCAGTCTTGACATCCATCTAGTGTATCTTCCATTTCATCACTGCAGCCAAAGCAAGTACTGATCTGATAGAAGTGTATCTGGCTATAGGTGCAAAGGTTTCTTCATAATCTATTCCTTCTTTCTAGGAGAAACCACGAGCCATGAATCTTGCTTTATGTTTTTCTATGCTACCATCTGTAGCATGCTTGATTTTGTAGATCCATTTGGAAGTTACAACTGACTTCCCTTCTGGTCTTGGGACAACATCCCAAACATCATTTTCATGATCGATTGATACTCTTCAATTATAGCATCCTTCCATTCTTTCTGTTCTGCCGCTTCTTCATAATTGGAAGGTTCTTTATCGATGAAATCACATAGAAATGCTACATATTTGGAGCAGGATATGGTCCTCTTTATTTCTCTGTGATTCTCTTCTGGAGCCCCATATCTTTTCGCACCTTGGATAGCTTCTCGTACCCAAGTAGGTTTCCTCTTGTGAGGATTCTTCTCTTGAGGTGGATTTACAGGTCTTGACTCTTTGTGGTTCTTCAAATTCTCAATCTTCTTCTTGAGTTTCTTCATTCATGGTTGTGTCATGAATTCTGGGTGCTTCTGCTTCTTCAGGTTCTTCGGTAGGTTTCTTTCTGGATTTGTTGTAAGTTGTATCTTCATCAAATGTCCCATCCCTACTAATGTCAATCTTCTTGAATACTGGGAAATATATAATTTTGTAATTAATTCATAAACTTATATGTACAATGTATGTGCATGTATGAATATATATGTATT
>LPNX010071419.1:4522-20121 GCA_001517045.1 Pseudotsuga menziesii | reverse complement strand
AACTTAGGCTATTTTTTAATAGTTTAATTGGAAAAATTGAGTCTGTAATAAAAGTGGGACAAATAATCGGTTTCAGTCATGTAGGTGCTCATTTTCAAGCCAAGAGCACCATGTAAACCCATGGACCCACTCTTTCCTAAGTTTTGTGTGATCTTCCATCACTCAGGTCAGAAAGCCCCAAAAATCAATTATTGATTATCTTAATTAATAAATTGATGAATAATGGAACAAATCCAAAATCAATAACTCAATGGATTCTCAACCGATTTGACTGAAATCAATCAGATCTGGAGCATATTGACTGGATCTGACAAATCCTTGACTAAAGGAGGGGATCAAATCAGATCCATAGCTGATCTACAGTGGTCTTCATGGGGAATTGCGCCCTCCCTCTCTCCTCAACACGTTTTGGCTCTCCTAGATGCTCTGTGGACCGATGTGTCAGTGTATGGGTTGATGTGTCAGCCAGATCAGGCCCCCGGTTGACAAGTAGGCTCAATTCAGCCTCAGTTCTGCATTGATGAACTATCCATCAGATGATTTCACTTGATTCCATGAGGAATTGCGCCCCCCCTGGGCTAGGTGGCCTGCAAATTGTATATATCCAGGCACAGCCTCCTCTTCAAAGCTAGTTAGAACTGGATCGAGGTGCTGTTGCTCTTGTACTGTATTGTTTTTTTCATTCTCGAATAAAGAAGCTTTGGAGGCAAGATCTATGGTGTAATTCTCTTCATGTGTGGATGTTGATTGTCAAATGCTTATGACGTATAATCTGCTTTTGTTTATCATTGCTTTGCTGGTTGATTGTTGGCCTTGAAGGAGAGAGCTCCCTCCTGTTAGGGTAAGATTTTATTCTAGTTTGATTTATGCTCTTACTGCTGCTTGTTCCAGATCTATTGGATTTGTATGTATTTTAATTTTAATTGCATGCTTTCCAATCATCCCCTTCGGCAGCACCTATGTTTTAACCATCTATTTGTGCAAGGGTTTTCAAGTTGCAGGTGATCTCGCTGGTAGAAGAAGTTGAGCTGGTTTGAATCTTCCTCATCTTTAGTATCTTATGAATGACATATTCCCTCGGTGTTCCACCAAAGCAGAATCCAAAGCCCAACATTCCCAGGCTTCAAACACTCTTTCTCTCTCTTCCTCCTTTAAAAATTATTAAACTTTCCTCAAACTGTTACTTTAAGGTTTCTTTTTAAATCTGATCTATCTCATCAAGAAAATCATACATAGATCTAATTAGCAATATCCCTTCAAATTTCTAGATCTTAGTTTCATTGTGCACATAAAGTTCAAATTCAAGAGATCTAGCTAAATTGCCTTAGTTTCGCAAGTAGTTTATTGAAAAATTCATAGCTTGCTGTTAAGGTAGTTTCATTTGTTGTTCAATAATTTCAATATTCTGCAATATCAGTGCTTTTAATTGGCTGCACAAACAGCAAGCCAAGATCCCAAGGAAAGTTTGCTTTCCTTGGTTCATTTTTCGTCGGTTTAGCTAGTTTAATTTCATTAATTTTTTGAGATAAAGTAGGCTGACCCAAAGGTACTCTTAAAGTGATTTGGGGCATTTGTTATTCTAATTTACTCGCTGTCATTTAGTAGGTCTGACAGAGAAGAAATGAATCTGCTGTCCAAAGTGTCTTTTGGAGCACTCAAATCCCCCTAGGGGTCTCTCTTTTGTCACATAATTTGTAATTTTTTTTGTATAAACTGTAATATCATGGTTTCAGCCTGTATAAGGACCAACAAATCTCTGTTTTATCAGTGCTTTGATATTGTAACCTCTGTAATAAAATCATCCTTTGAATAGGCTCTTTCGAGCCCATTCCCCATCCCCCTGGGGGGATTCGCGTCGGTGCCATTTTCGTCGTTTCTCTGCTTATTTCCTTTTACTAGTATTTATCTGATTTGTAGGGTTGTATATTTGATCTTTTTGTTAGTTCCATATTCCATATCTTACTTCAAAAGTAATCATAATACTTACCCCACGATTTCCCGAGTGACCGGAAAGGGGAAAGAGATTCGTTGTAGGATTAATCAAAAAACTAGATTTGTATAGTTGTTTTATTTTTTCTATCATTTGCTTATCAGCAGCTTTAAAATTAACCCCTCCTCGATTCCCCGATTGAGATCCACTTGGATCGAAAGAGGTTCTTGGAGGCTTTTCTTTTAAACAAGAACACATCTCTTAAAAACTTATTAAAATTTACAAGACTCCAGTGTGTATGCTCTGCACTTGGCTGCGGTTCATCCGATTAGTCAAGCTATATCAAAATAACTTGGTTGACTAGCATAATTAGGACTCACCCTCCCCAATTAACAAACCATCAGGTGAAAACCCAACACCTCGATCAAACCTTTACGGTGGCAAAATACCCAAAGGAAGCGGGAACCTACTGAAAAGTGACCTCGAGGCGCCGATCTCTGTCACACCCTAATGGGTGCGTTACGAACATAGCCCCAGAGACTCCATTTCAGCCCACATGTTCCTTGCGGGTAGCCGTATAGGTTTTGTTTTGGACATACTCCAAGTACTCTCAGGTATATCTGGAGTCCCCCTTTTAGCCTAATTTAATCAATTCATACTTCAATTTTAACTTAAAACATACCAAGATGCAATCGCAAAACATTCACTCCAAACACATGCAAGCACACTGATCTCTTTGATTTGACTCCATTATTAAGGCACTGGTCATTTTTGCTTCACATATATATTGTTTATCAGCTTTGTGCTTTCATGTGTTATTTTCGTATCTTGTCATCTTCAATTGTCTATAGTTAAAATATTCGAACTCCTAAGTAACTGATTCAGTTTAACATCACCACACTAAGTAATCATCCTTAGTAACTTAATAGGGTCTACCCCCCTTGGCTCCATTAGGAGTTGAACCTAAACGGAGGAGTCAAGAACAAGGTGACAGCCTTGACTCGAGACTTGCCCCCAAGGACACAGCGAGTGGCTTGAAGATTTTTGCCACGTGATCCAGGTGTGTGAAAAGGCGGCAACACTTTTTGGCGCCATTGCCAGGGATAAATATTTTTATTCCCGAGTACGACTTAGCTTAACTTTTTTCTAAACAACTAAAAAGATAAAAAAAAACTTTTGATTGATCTAGTCTTTAAAAAACATAAAAATTAAAACTCGATCCATCTGGGGACTCCACTGTCTAACATCCCTTCAAGAATTTTTACCCGAAGAAACCGTCGACAATTATTCAATCCTCTCCCTGATCCCGAAAGGTTTATTAGGGAAATATTGAATAGGCAGACTTCTCGTAGAAACCTTGAGGATTTAGGAGACCAATCCATCTCAGATATCCATCACATATTTGTAGAGAGTCATGTTCACTAATATCAAGAAATGATGGAATTTTACAAACCCCTTGACTTTTCTCAGATAGCAGGTGCTCCTCATAATATTCCGAATGATGCGATCAAGAAGCTCCCCAAGTTCGAGGGCAATAATGCCATCTTTTCCAAGTCTCACCTTCGAAAGTTTGAAAAGTACCTAGCCAGTTATTGCAATGATGCTGCCCATGACCATGATGATGTCAAAATGACGCTCTTTGCTTTATCCTTGGAAGATGATGCTGAAGAATGGTACTACAACCTAGATGATGATTCATATAAAACCCTTAATGAGTTCCTAGTAGGCTTTAAGAAGAAGTGGGGGGGAAAGAAAGAACCAAGACATTTGCTTGCTGCCCTGCACAATATAAAGAAGATGGAGAATGAAACCATAGATGAATTTAATACTAAGTTTGGGCGTGTAGTTGCGGATCTCCCTAGAGACATCAAGCCAAGCGATGCCTCCATATTGATATCCTACATCGAAGCTTTCACTGGTGATTTGAGATACCAATTAAGGGATAAAGAGCCGGTCGATCTAAAAACTGCTCAAGATCTGGCCGAGAAAATAGAAAGGAATATGCAATCTTCGGGCAAGTCCAACATTCCAGGTTACACTAGGGGAAACACTTCGTACAACAAAGAAAAGGGAAAGGCCATTGAGTTAGAGGAAAAGGAAACCTCTAAATACCTGAAGGAAAAGATAGCTAGCATGTTGGAAGAGGTGATGACTACTCAGAACCAATTCAGGGCAGAACAATCTATGTAAATGAATAAAATCCAAAACAGAATAGTCACACTGGAGAGTAATAATGGACCTAAGAATTTTCATCCAAAACAAAGTCAAGTGTATCAAAGGAAGTATCCTCAGCAAGAACCTAGGATTCCAAACCAGTTAGACTCAACTAACCTGGTAGAAGAAGTAATTCCATGGTGTAGACCTTGTGAGCAATTCCACCCAGAAAGTACTTGCTACATAGCAAACCAGATTATAGAACATGGGATGGCAAAGGTCAGTAATCAAGAAACAACATCAAGTGATTCTGATCATGTGTACATGGTAGGCCGAACCTATCCTCTATCAAACCAGCATTGGCAGCAGGCCACGGATTACGGTTTTGAAAAGCAATCACCGTCTAAACAGTACAACCTTGAGGATGAAACCATTGAAGAATCTTATAGTGAAACTTATGATGAAAACTGTAATATACATGATGGAAGTCCTATGTGTTCCCCATATAATGATGATAGTCCTGAAGTTTTACTACCTTGTGACCTTTTCTCTGAAGAAGATGAGTATGAAAATGAGGACAAGTATAGCTTGGAGCATGATACAAGTGACGAAGACTCCCTTATCCCCGACAAAGATGTTGATGAGGAGTCCTGGACATTCATGGAAAATCCAGTCTATGACATGAATAAAGTGGAAAATAATGAACCAGAAACTTTTGATGGTTTTGTCGATTTTTCTGTCTATGGCATATCTAAAAGAGAGAGCATGGACCATGTGGCCTTGGGAAACTTTGATATGAAAAAGGAGCATGCATTTTATCCATGTGATCATTCAGAGTCATATCATACAGAGCCGCACACAGGTATAAATAATGAAGACATGGAGAAGCAGTGTTGTGAAAAGACAGATGTGATGCAGTTATTAGAATATCAGTCTCAACTACCATTTTCACATATAGAGTTTCCTCATGACTTGGAGCCGCTTGGGGCTTATACAGTGAATTATCATCCGGTAAGCCTTGATGATCAGTATGATGGTGTAGTCAATCTGCCTCATCATTCCAATTTGTACATCAACCCTGTCCAGTCATGGATAGAAGCAGCCTACGCAAGCACTTACCAGTTGGGGAGGAAGTTTGACGACATTATTCATGCCTATGATTTCCCATCCATCCCGCCCCTTCCAGATCATCATGCCGGTTTGCATTTTCTGAATAAAGTATCCTTACTTTGGCTAGTAACCAAAGACAAGGAAATTTTTTTTTATGTTAATAAAATTCTTAGGTGGTTACATTGGATTTCTGATTACACTTAACCCTTTTTATATCATGCTTAGAGTAGGAAAATAATCTCCTTGAAAGAGAGCATTTACTTTCTGCATTTCTACTTAGCTATAATAAAACTTTTCTTCTTTTAGTTAGTTACATTTATTTTGTTTAAATAAATCAGCTTAATGGTTCATTTGGTTTTTTATAAAACTTGTGCTACTGAGGTTTTTCTTGTCAAGTTGAGATGTTTTTACAGGGTCTACGAAACTAGAGATTATGATGTTCTCGTATCCTCTCCTTGCCTCAAAAGACTAGATCAAGCACACGTCCCACAGTTGGAGCCAGAATGTTAATACCTAAGTTGTACTTAGTGGTTTGTTATCAAGTGAGCCTGGTGAACCGGACAGGGATAACTTGTTCGGACTTCAAAGAGCCTTCAGTCTTGCTTCTGGGAAGCTTTGTTGTATCATATCACATGTTCATACCCCATGGGGGAATTTTAATAAATGTTCTAGCATGATAGTGTCTGTAAAAGACTCGGTCTCTTAGACTTCATTTGTCAATCCGAATAGCCCAGGGTGTTTTTTCCCTTGGTTATTATTGGTTGTTGAATAAACGACTAATAATTTCTGAGTTTTTCACTCCATACCTCCAAAGTTGGGGTGGTCGGCTTGGCATTTGTTCCTATTGAGGTTATTAGAGTCTATGTGTCAATGTGTAAGCATGCTAGACATCATTTTTGAGTCATATGAACATGTCTAAGTCCCCCTAGGTGTTTTTCAATTTTTTAGTTTTTTCAGTGTTTTTTTATTAAATTTTAATTTTTCCAAAACTTAGGCTATTTTTTAATAGTTTAATTGGAAAAATTGAGTCTGTAATAAAAGTGGGCCAAATAATCGGTTTCAGTCATGTAAGTGCTCATTTTCAAGCTAAGAGCACCATGTAAACCCATGGACCCACTCTTTCCTAAGTTTTGTGTGATCTTCCATCACTCAGGTCAGAAAGCCCCAAAAATCAATTATTGATTATTTTAATTAATAAATTGATGAATAATGGAGCAAATCCAAAATCAATAACTCAATGGATTCTCAACTGATTTGACTGAAATCAATCAGATCTGGAGCAGATTGACTGGATCTGACAAATCCTTGACTAAAGGAGGGGATCAAATCAGATCCAGAGCTGATCTGCAGTGGTCTTCATGGGGAATTGCGCCCTCCCTCTCTCCTCAACACGTTTTGGCTCTCCTTGATGCTCTGTGGACCAATGTGTCAGTGTATGGGTTGATGTGTTAGCCAAATCAGGCCCCCGGTTGACAAGTAGGCTCAGTTCGGCCTCATTTCTTCATTGATGAACTATCCATCAGATGATTTCACTTGATTCCATGAGGAATTGTGCCCCCCCGGGGCTATATGGCCTGCAAATTGTATATATCCAGGCACAGCCTCCTCTTCCAAGCTAGTTAGAACTGGATTGAGGTGTTGTTGCTCTTGTACTGTATTGTTTTTTTCATTCTGGAATAAAGAAGCTTTGGAGGCAAGATCTATGGTGTAATGCTCTTCATGTGTGGATGTTGATTGTCAAATGCTTATGAGGTATAATCTGCTTTTGCTTATCATTGCTTTACTGGTTAATTGTTGGCCTTGAAGGAGAGAGCTCCCTCCTCTTAGGGTAAGAGTTTATTCTAGTTTGATTTATGCTCTTACTGCTGCTTGTTCCAGATCTATTGGATTTGTATGTATTTTAAGTTTAATTGCATGCTTTCCAATCATCTCCTTCGGCAGCACCTATGTTTTAACCATCTATTTGTGCAAGGGTTTTCAAGTTGCAGGTGATCTCGCTGGTAGAAGAGGTTGAGCTGGTTTGAACCTTCCTCATATTCAGTATCTTATGAATGACATAGTCCCTCGGTGTTCCACCAAAGCAGAATCCAAAGCCCAACATTCCCAGGCTTCAAACACTCTTTCTCTCTCTTCCTCCTTTAAAAATTATTAAACTTTCCTCAAACTGTTACTTTAAGGTTTATTTTTAAATCTAATCTATCTCATCAAGAAAATCATACATATATCTAATTAGCAATATCCATTCAAATTTCTATATCTTAGTTTCATTGTGCACATAAAGTTCAAATTCAAGAGATCTAGCTAAATTGCCTTAGTTTCGTAAGTAGTTTATTGAAAAATCCATAGCTTGTTGTTAAGGTAGTTTCATTTGCTGTTCAATAATTTCAATATTCTACAATATCAGTGCTTTTAATTGGCTGCACAAACAGCAAGCCAAGATCCCAAGGAAATCTTGCTTTCCTTGGTTCCTTTTTCATCGGTTTAGCTAGTTTAATTTCATTAATTTTTTGAGATAAAGTAGGCTGACCCAAAGGTACTCTTAAAGTGCTTTGGAGAATTTGTTATTCTAATTCACTCGCTTTCATTTATCAGGTCTGACAGAGAAGAAAGGAAGCTGCTGTCCAAAGTGGCTTTTGGAGCACTCAAATCCCCCCAGGGGTCTCTCTTTTGTCACATAATTTGTAATTTTTTTTGTATAAACTGTAATATCGTGGTTTCAGCCTGTATAAGGACCAAGAAAGCTCTGTTTTATCAGTGCTTTGATATTTTAACCTCTGTAATAAAATCATCCTTTGAATAGGCTCTTTCGAGCCCATTCCCCATCCCCCTGGGGGGATTCGCGTCGGTGCCATTTTCGTCGTTTCTCTGCTTATTTCCTTTTACTAGTATTGATCTGATTTGTAGGGTAGTATATTTTATCTTGTTGTTAGTTCCATATTCCATATCTTACTTCAAAAGTAATCATAACACTTACCCCACGATTTCCCGAGTGACCAGAAAGGGGAAAGAGATTCGTGGTAGGATTAATCAGAAAACCAGATTTGTATAGTTGTTTTATTTTTTCTATAATTTGTTTATCAGCAGTTTTAAAATTAACCCCTCCTCGATTCCCCGATTGAGATCCACTTGGATCGAAAGAGGTTCTTGGAGGCTTTTCTTTTAAACAAGAACACATCTCTTAAAAACTTATTAAAATTTACAAGACTCCAGTGTGTATGCTTTGCACTTGGCTGCGGTTCGTCCGATCAGTCAAGCTGTATCGAAAGCACTTGGGTGACTAGCATAATTAGGACTCACCCTCCCCAATTAACAAACCATCAGGTGAAAATCCAACACCTCGATCAAACCTTTACGGTGGCAAAATACCCAAAGGAAGCGGGAACCTACTAAAAAGTGACCTCGGGGCACCGATATTTGTCACACCCTAACGGGTGCATTACGAACATAGCCCTAGAGACTCCATTTCAGCCCACATATTCCTTGCGGGTAGCCGTATAGTTTTTGTTTTGGACATACTCCAAGTACTCTCGGGTATATCTGGAGTCCCCCTTTTAGCCTAATTTAATCAATTCATACTTCAATTTTAACTTAAAACATACCAAGATGCAATCGCAAAACATTCACTCCAAACACATGCAAGCACACTGATCTCTTTTATTTGACTCCATTATTAAGGCACTGGTCATTTTTGCTTCACATATATATTGTTTATCAGCTTTGTGCTTTCATGTGTTATTTTCATATCTTGTCATCTTCAATTGTCTATAGTTAAAATATTCGAACTCCTAAGTAACTGATTCAGTTTAACATCACCACACTAAGTAATCATCCTTAGTAACTTAATAGGGTCTACCCCCCTTGGATCCGTTAGGAGTTGAGCCTAAACGGAGGAGTCAAGAACAAGGTGACAGCCTTGACTCAAGACTTGCCCCCAAGGACACACCGAGTGGCTTGAATATTTCTGCCACATGATCCAGGTGTGCGAAAAGGCGGAAACAGATCCTATAATGAGGACCGGTGCAGGACAACTAAAGCTTCCAATGAGGGATGGATACATGCCTACACCCACACTCCCAGTTGCCAGTTGAGAGTGTTCAATGATCGGGACCGAAGCTCCCGAAGATGCAATAACAGGGGAATTCTTGAATTTCATTTGATCAATCGTTACAATCTTCCCATTATGTGGAAAGCCGACAACGTAGAACAAGGAAGAAGCAACAGCTTGCATACTATACATCCAGTTCCTACCCAGCAAGAGATTGTCGTCGAGGGGCGCATCAACCACCTCAACCTCTATCGCAACAGTATTCCCCCCCAAACGGACTTTAAGGGATGGAAGGATTCCGTGCGGCCTAAAATATCTCCCATCAAAAGCAGTTAACATAGTCGCTAATTTCGACAACTCTAGAGAACCAAGACCCTTCCAACAGGACAAAGACATCACAGATGCAGCAACGCCCTCGTCAATCACAGTGCGCTTGACGATCATATTAAGACATTCTACGTGTACCAAAAGAGACACATAGTAGGGCAAGTGAGGCTGATGTCCTGTGGTTTCAAATTTTATGACTAAGGAAGAATCATCACCGTTCACACCAAGAGCAGAAAGCAAAGCCTTCCTTTGCGAAGGACAACTCTGAAGCACTTCCAATGCAGACATCGCACAAGGAGTATGGCCCAAATCCTCGACAACTGAATAATTCTGAGCAGCTCAGGCATTTGGATTATGCCCTGAGCGGTTAAGTACCCCCTTAGGAATGCGAGGTGCAGCTTCAGGTTTATCCGTAGGTTTCTCAATGCGCAAAGGGGTTCCTGGTGGATCAGGTTCTTTGCCTGCGCTGGGTTGTGACGATCCATAATATTTCGCACGAGTCACAACCTTGGCAGCACGGACCATGTTAATGCACCCACAAGCACTAGTCTCTGGTGGATCATTCTCACTAGATTGCTCCTGGGACTTCGAGTTCATATTCTGGATATGTGGTAAAGGGTTCGTTAGCACAGCTGGGCCTTATGCTAAGAGTCTCGAAGCTTCATCCATTCGAGGGCACAAGTAAGTGAGGTGATCATCCTTACATAGCTTGCAAGGGAACTTAACCTTACGTTTCGCTTGCTTGTCCCCGCCAGCATTCTGACTGTTCTTGTCATTATTGGTAGCATTCTTATTTCTATTGCCACCCTTTCTATTATTATTCTTACCCTTTCTTCTATTCCGTCTGGGCTACTGGTTACCCTTCTGGTCCGACGATTGCACAGAAAGTACATTCGCCATTTGGGTGGGTTGAGATGAAGCCATAGCTTGTCCTGAAGCAGACTGGTTGAGCGACAATTGACTAACTTGTTTTGCAACCGAATCCGCAGGTTTCGCACTTGCACAACCCACAATGCCATCGGCATGTGGTCCAGGTTTGACCTTGGGATTGAAACTGGAACGAGGAGCATTGGCAATAATCTCATACAACAAACCGGACTGAGCATAAATCAAGTCCAGTTCCTGCGCCCTAAATATTGCTTGTTCCTCATTCTGCACTCTGGATGTGGAAACATCCTTCACGATATATGGCAATAAAGACTTGAGGAACCACTCGAGAAGGAACTCCAGCGGTATAAAAGCTTTAATTAATCTCTTCCGTCTACGCCACTCCTGAATATGATCAAAAATATGGGTGGCTTTATCTTGCCGAAATGTCGACAAGAGTTCAGTACCAATGTCATAGCGCACTGGTAGCTGGAAGTGATTAAGAAAATTCATCGCAAGATCGTCGAACAAGGTAAAAGCTCCCTTTGGTAACTCTATATACCGTTTCGCAGCAGGCCCCATGAGGGTGCATTGAAATAGTCGCAAGCAGACTGAGTCCTGATGTAACGAATTCGAAGAGAACCAAAGGTGAAACGTGGTAACATGTTCGCTCAGATCCTCTCCTGGTTTGCCTTCGAACTTAGGTATGTCCAAAGGAAGCTTGGTAAGGACAGCTGGCCAAGCCGGGTCATGAGCCACGGGATCGTTCATAAGTCTCGATAAGTCAGGAAGGTTAAGCGTCGCAAGGAAAGGGAGTCTAGGATGATGAGGTCGATGGACCGCTCCCTGGTTCACATAGGTTTGAGCACCACCATGGCCTTGGCCATAGTGTCCTCCTCCTATCTGACCCGTATAGGGTGACGTGGAAGTACCATAATAAGGTGGACCTTGACTAGTAGGAGCTACGAAGCCGTAATTAGGAGAGTAAGTAGGTTGTTGATACCCACCTCCGTAAGGTGAAGAAACCTATCCATACTGCATCCCGTAATAAGGTCCATAGGTCATTGCATGCGCTGTCCCATGGGACACTTTGTAGGTAGGAAGATAAGCTCCGGAAGGGGGAACATACATACCTCAAGTAGGTATATACGCTCCGGACATAACAAGATGACCACTATAAGCGTGAATATAGCCTCCGGAAGCAGCGGGTGGTATATGAACTTGAGACACAATCGGTCTAGTAACCGCAGTATGGACCTGACTCGTAGCCATATATCGGCTCGAAGGACCACGTGAATAAGGTGGAGGATTTACATTTGAAGAACTCGGAACCGAGGAAGAAGCAATCTGAGTAATAAGATATGTACTACCGCCTATCGTCACCCGTCTCGGACCTGGTATCCTAATCAAATCGCTAACCCTAGACCTAGGAGGGAGATGAGATGTAGCTTCCACCACTAGGACGGAAGGTGCAATGTGACTAGTACTCCCAAACCTCTCTGCAAGGTAAGGAATGGGATTGCCCCCAGGCATAGTGCTAGGCTCGAAGTCGGATTCGACATGAAATGTCAAATTTTGCATAGGAAAACCAGTCGTAGCATAACTACCGTAGCTAGTGCTAGCAGGTTCAAAGTGAGTCTCAGCATCTTCCAGAATTCCATACCGGTAATGTGTCAACGGGGAATCATCCCTAGGTTGAGTAGGTCTATCGTGCAAAGATCCTATCTGGGAAATCACAGGACTAAACTCAGCTAGGTCAAGTGAAGGATCGTATGTAGGAGTAAATTACCCATTGTCAATACGAATGGGAGGAGGTGGCTCAGGAATAGTCTTTGAATCATCCTCCATGGTGTGTGAATCAGTGTGTGACATAGTCCTCCTGGACTATCTAGGTCTCTCTCCCAAAGGAGGAGGAGAAGTAGAAGGTGGAATTCCTGTTAACCGAAGAGAACGGCGCGGAACCGCACTCGAATCCACAATGACTCAAAACAAAAATAGCAAAGACTCTCTATTTATGTAAACCCTAGGCCAACTAGCGTGCACAGAGCAATCACTAATAAAATCTAAAACCAAATGAAAGCAAACAAGGGCTGGATAAGTGAGCTCCCGAATGAAGCAGGTATGTCTCGCCTAGGAGAGACCTGAGACTCCCATACACAATAAGCGGAGGTACGTAACCAATTATTGTGGCCCTCAGCTTCAACACGTAAAGCAACTCTGTTGTCCGACCCCAACCTGGCCGGGACACCTGCAGAATAACCTCTACAAGTACCCCCTCGATATCCTAGGTAAGTTCACTAAGGTCACCTCAATATAATCAAAGCTCATGCGGATAGTCGCAGGCGGGATTGACCGTATGGGCAGGGTAGCAAATCCCGAAACTCTCGAAAGAGCCCCCAGATACGAATACAATCCTGGAAATATCTCCGGTGCTACTCAGTTATTACTAGGGGTCATCCCAATCGATAACCGCTCACACTACCTCGTGCTTAACTCCCGTTTGAGAGGAGGATCCTGAGAACGATGGTTATATCAAGGATTTCACACACTCCCTGGACAGACACCTAGATGTTGTTGTTTAGTGATCTTGGAGAATTGACTTACAATGAACTATTCCAAGATCCTAAAACCTAAGCCTTTGTTGGTGCACCCTAGAAAAGAAAAGACTGTAATTCATTTTAATTAGCGTTGATTTTAGTTGGCTTTATTACTCAAAAATAGGATATGGTCGTGCAACTAGTGGTGTTATTATGCAACATGAAGTAAAATGCACACCGTAACAATCAATGCAAATGCATTGTGTCCATGTAAACAGGGTATGCTACTACGTGAAATGCACAATTCTTCTTCAAATGATGAATGCAAATTTTTCCTATATGAAGTCCTAACTAGTACTCCAAAGAAAATCTAGATCTAGTGCAAGTACAATGCAAAGTGCAAAATGCAATGCATCATGATAAGCAAATGTTTTTGGATTTTTTGAAAATATAAGAGATGCAAAAAGCAAAAGAATGATTCTACCACCCCAAGACTCTGCAATCACACATAAACAGCATCCAATCAAAGCACTAAGGTAAAAGAACTCTAATGCACTAATCTCAAACAAAAAATCAAAAATTCCATGACAAGAACTTTCCTAAAAAAAAGTTTAAGCTAAAAAAATGTTTCCGGTCAGAAACAGAGGTCAAAACAGACTCAGGAAATGCCAAAGGAGACTTAGCAACTAACAGCATTCACCCAGCAACCAATTATCTTCCACAAAAAGGGAAAAATCCTATACGCGATTGTTCGCAGTAAACCCGCGTGTATACGCGGAAATCACAGAGAAAACCGCGTGTATACGCGACTGTAAATCAAAAACCCGCGTACAGGAATAAAAGTTGCATAAAACAAGGCAAACAGACAGGCTGAGACAAACTTCACTCCAATCAGACTCTACATGCCCCTAGACTCGACACAGAAACAAGAGAGAAAGAGCAATTCAAATACATTGAATGCCGAGAAAATCACCCCCAAAGGACAACTACTAGGAACTCCCCAACGGAGTCACCAATTCTGTTACGGAGAGAAATTCCTATGGCTTGGGGTACCACAACAGACAGCTTTGACTCCAGAAATCAATCTTTCCCAATATGCAATAGAAATAAAATGTCTAACACTAAAGGATCAGACCTCGTACCTTATTCCGAATGGTTGAAGTAGATCCCCATTGAGCTTTCCAATCTTCAGCTTGAATTGATATAACACTTCTTCAACAACAAGTAAACAATACAAGCATACTATATATCATGGTGTTAAATCTATTCTAGTGTATATAATCAATAATGTAAAAGCATTTGACATATTCCAATGGATACAATATTTAATCAAATACACATCATTGGACAAGAAAAGATATTTCCATTAATATAAATCATAGATTACAAGATAGATACAACCTCTGAAGGCACGTCTGCGAACTGGAGAAACCGAATCCCCCACTTGGGCCTCCACCACCTCAATCCTCCATCTCACAGTAGCAAGCTCACTAGCAAAAGGCAAGCTTGGGAAGAACACAAAAGTGCTCCAAGGGACAAAGGGATGCAGACTCAAGTACAAATTCCAACAACAATGGACTATAGTTTCTTTGCTCTCAATCTCTCTATATGCCTTCAATGTACCAAGGGGTTCCTTATATAGCTTCACAAGGGATAATGAAGGGTCGAATCCAAGTGATCTCAAGGCATATGGAAGGCCAGGAGTCGAATGAGTCGGATCCATGTCAAGGAAAACTCCAAAAGGATTTGGATTATGCACACATCCCGATATACGCGGTTATAGGGGTCATACCCGCGTATGTACGCAGTTATAGGGTAAAAAGCCCCGTATATCATTTTTCATATAGTTTTAGGGATGATCAAGGAAACATCAAAGGATAAAAGATGTTCCATGGGGTCTAAAGAGTCTGCAGCGGGACAGGGGAAGGCCATACAAAGTGTGATTCACCTAGAGTGGTGAAATCCGCTATAACACCCCTCAACAACCAGTGGTCTCCCATCTCCGTGTGTTTTCGTTATCTCCCTTCTTGCAGCTAAGTAATTTATATTTCCAATCTTTGTATGTAGTTCAATTATATTGTAAATTGATATTGTTCATTTCCTTGTCTTCAGTAATATGTGTTTGTTGTAAGTTATATAATTCATATTGTGTTGTTAAAATAGCTTTCATTTCTAGAATCGCAAGTGTCCAGCTGTGCAATAGTTGTTTCCAGTTTTCTTTTCAGCTTGTTTCTTAGTTTTATAATTGTAATTAGATAGAATTTGATTAATCTAATATCTTAGGCTCAGCTCATAGCTAGATCCCGTTCTATTAATTCATGTTTAGCAGTACATTAGTCGTAGTTATCTTTCATTTGACTTGTTAAATAATAGGAAATAATATCTGTTTTCTTCATTAATGTAATTTACTCTTATTCTTCTGTTGTTTTAATTGTTAAAATAATATTAGTCACTCTTTCCTTTACTTTGCAATATCATATGAATAAGTCAGCTGATATTAAGATCATTCAGGTTATTTGTTTCATAATTTGCAGTGTTTTTCCCATTCAAACCGTCATTCGGACTGTCTGTCCAAAATGTCATCCAGAGCTTCGTTCAGCCCTTAATATTTTCTATTTTGTTTATGCTT
>LPNX010071401.1:296155-410290 GCA_001517045.1 Pseudotsuga menziesii | reverse complement strand
CTATTGAGGTTATTAGAGTCTATGTGTCAATGTATAAACATTCTAGACATCATTTTTGAGTCATATGAACATGTCTAAGTCCCCCTAGGTGTTTTTCAAATTTTCATTTTTTTAGTTTTTTCAGTGTTTTTTATTAAAATTTAATTTTGAATGCCTTTAATAAAAAATTAAATTAAATTAAATTAATTTTCAGAGTCATATGACCCAAAGGTAAATTTTAATAAAAAACACTGAAAAAAACTTAGGCTCATTAGAGAGAATTTGAGGTAAAAAATGGGCCTCCTAAGAGATGTACTACAAAAATATAAGATATATTAAAATATTATGAGTTAGGGGTTTTATGGGGTAGGTATATATGACAACTCACCTCCTACACTACTTTTTATGCACAATATAAATAACCATGGTTGAGTTAATTTTCTAAATTGACTATAAATAACATTAATAAAATAACTCTAGAATGATGTGACTAAGATTCATTGTAAATTCCCAAAAAATTATTGTCCTTTAACATTTATTTGTCTTGAACTTGTAAATAAAATTAAACAAAAATGAATTTAATTTACATGCATAACTAACATGTTTTTTTCATATAAATATCATTCATGAATTTAATTTATTTTAAAAGTACAAGATTATATATATATATTAGTTTGACATTATGATATTAAATACAATTGAGTGAATATATATATTAAAATTAAAAAACATGAAAATGACAATATATTATTTTATAAAAAAATGTGAAAAGACATTTTTATGAATTATGAGTACTTTACTTGAAAATGACAATAATATTATTTTATGAGAAAGTGAATTGTGAGTACTTTACTTGAAAATAACAATAATATTATTTTATGAGAAAGTGTGAAATGACTTTTATTGTGAGTACTTCACTTTATGACTTAAAAGTACTTGTACCACTACCTTGGTTAACTATGGATTTTCATCCACCATAGAAAATGTGACAAATAAGCATTCTTAACTCATGCAATGCCACCTCAACCATGGGGGATGGTGTCATCTACTAGAATGTAATTGGTTGATTTTTATAGTACATTTTGGTCCTTTTGAGGCCCATTTTTGACCTCAAATTCTCTCTAGTGACTTTTTAATAGTTTAATTGGAAAAAATGATTTTGTAATAAAAGTGGGCCAAATAATCATTTTCAGTCATGTAGGTGCTCATTTTCAAGCTAAGAGCACCATGTAAACCCATGGACCCACTGTTTCCTATTTTTGAGTGATTTTCCATCACTCAGGTCAGAAAGCCCAAAAAATCAATTATTGATTATTTTAATTAATAAATTGATGAATAATGGAGCAAATCCAAAATCATAAATCAATGGATTCTCAGCTGATTTGATTGAAATCAGTCAGATCTGAAGCAGATTGACTGGATCTGACAAATCCTTGACTGAAGGAGGTGATCAACTCAGATCCAGAGTTGATCTTGAGCATCCTTTATGAGGAATTTCGCCCTCCCTCTCTCCTCAACACGTTTTTGGCTCAACTGGATGCTTTTTGGTGGATTCTTCAGTCAATAGGTTGAGGTGTCAGTCAGATCAGCCCCCCGATTGACAGTTGCACTCAATGAGACTCAGATCTGGCTCAGCTAGACACAGATCAGGCATTGATGGACTCTCCATCAGTTGATTTCACTTGATTCCATGAGTAATTGCGCCCCCCTGGGCTAGATGGCCTATAAATTGTATATATCCAGGAACAACCTCCTCTTCCAAGCTAGTTAGAACTGGGATTGAGGTGTTGTTGCTCTTGTACTTGAAGGAGAGAGCTCCCTTCTATTAGGGTAAGAGTTTATTCTAGTTTCATTTATGCTCTTACTGCTGCTTGTTCCAGATCTATTGGATTTGTATGTATTTTAAGTTTAATTGCATGCTTTCCAATCATCTCTTTCGGCAGCACCTATGTTTTAACCATCTGTTTGTGCAAGGATTTTTAAGTTGCAGGTGATCTCGCTGGTAGAAGAGGTTGAGCTGGTTTGAATATTCCTCATCTTTAGTATCTTATGAATGACATAGTCCCTCGGTGTTCCACCAAAGAAGAATCCAAAGCCCAACATTCCCAGGCTTCAAACACTCTTTCTCTCTCTTCCTCCTTTAAAAACTATTAAACTTTCCTCAAACTGGTTACTTTAAAGGCTTCTTATTAATCTGATCTATCTCATCAGGAAAAACACACATATATCTTATCAGTAAGATATCTCCTTTATTCTAGATCTTAGTTCTGTTTTGCTCATAAAGTTCAAATTCAAGAGATCTAGCTAAAAGCACCTTAGTGTCGCAAGTAATTTAGTGAAAATTCATAGCTTGCTGTTAAGGTAGTTTATTTTGCTGTTCGATAATTTAAATACTCTGAAATATTAGTGCTTTTAATTGGCTGCACAAACAACAATCCAAGATCCCAAGGAAAGCTTGCTTTCCTTGGTTCCTTTTTCGTCGGTTTAGCTAGTTTAATTTCATTATTCTTTGAGATAAAGTAGGATGACCCAAAGGTAATCTTAAAGTGCTTTTGGGAATTTTTTATTCTAACTCGCTCACTGTAATTTAGCAGGTCTGACAGAGAAGAAAGGAAGTTTCTGTCCAAAGTGGCTTTTGGAGCGCTCAAATCCCCCCAGGGGTCTCTCTTTTGTCACATAATTTGTAAATTTTTTGTATAAACTTTAATATCTTGGTTTCATCCTGTTTAAGGACCAAGAAAGCTCTTTTTTATTAGTGCTTTGATATTTTAACCTCTATAATAAAATCATCCTTTGAATAGGCTCTTTCGAGCCCATTCTCCATCCCCCCTAGGGGGATTCGTGTCGGTGCCATTTTCGTCGTTCTCTGCTTATTTCCTTTTACTAGTATTGATCTGATTTGTAGGGTAGTATATTTGATCTTGTTGTTAATTCCATATTCCATATCTTACTTTCAAAAGTAATCATAATACTTACCCCACGATTTCCCGAGTGACCCGAAAGGGGAAAGAGATTCGTGGTAGGATTAATCAGAAAACTAGATTTGTATAGTTGTTTTATTTTTTCTATCATTTGTTTATCAACAGCTTTAAAATTAACCCCTCCTCGATTCCCCGATTGAGATCCACTTGGATCGAAAGAGGTTCTTGGAGGCTTTTCTTTTAAACAAGAACACATCTCTTAAAAACTTATTAAAAATTTACAAGACTCCAGTGTGTATGCTCTGCACTTGGCTGTGGTTCATCCGATCAGTCAAGCTATATCAAAAGAACTTGGGTGACTAGCATAATTAGGACTCACCCTCCCCAATTAACAAACCATCAGGTGAAAATCCAACACCTCGATCAAACCTTTACGGTGGCAAAGTACCCAAAGGAAGCGGGAACCTACTGAAAAGTGACCTTGGGGCGCCGATCTCTGTCACACCCTAACGGGTGCGTTACGAACATAGCCCTAGAGACTCCATTTCAGACCACATATTCCTTGCGGGTAGCCGTATAGGTTTTGTTTTGGACATACTCCAAGTACTCTTGGGTATATCTGGAGTCCCCCTTTTAGCCTAATTTAATCAGTCCATACTTCAATTTTAACTTAAAACATACCAAGATGCAATCGCAAAACATTCACTCCAAGCACATGCAAGCACATTGATCTCTTTGATTTGACTCCATTATTAAGGCAGTGGTCATTTTTGGTTCATATATATATTGTTTATCAGCTTTGTGCTTTCGTGTGTTATTTTCGTATCTTGTCATCTTCAATTGTTTATAGTTAAAATATTTGAACTCCTAAGTAACTGATTCAGTTTAACATCACCACACTAAGAAATCATCCTTAGTAACTTAATAGGGTCTACCACCCTTGGCTCCGTTAGGAGTTGAGCCTAAACGGAGGATTCAAGAACAAGGTGACAGCCTTGACTCGAGACTTTCCCCCAAGGACACATCGAGTGGCTTGAATATTTCTGCCACATGATCCAAGTGTGTGAAAAGGTGGCAATAGAGCCAAAGCAAAATATTGTCCCATATGCCTTCGACTTGTTTAGCTGATGTTGAATAGCCTGAAGATACATCTGGTCCCACCCATAGTATGTCACCCCATAGCATGCTCTACCAGCTGAAGCTGCCCTCCAGATATCTTGTGGCTCCCCGTGGAACCCAAGATACGCAGCAGTAATGTCGCCACCTCCTGTGTTGATAGGTCCTCAATGTCACACATCAAAATATAGGAGCCACGCACATACTCCGTAGCGTAAAAGTGCCTATCACATAGCTCCTCCAATGTCTCCCCACAAGACAACACTGGTGCTAGGTCACTAACAACTCCCAACATAGGGAGCCCAGTCAGGAAGCACACATCCGCCAGCGTGATCTCAATACGCTAGCCCTGGAAGAGGAAGACCTCCTCCTCAATATCCCAAAATATCACCAGCATTTGTAGCAACAAACGCAAGCTCTTCATGAGGGGTATCCTCATGAACTTCAGTAAACCACAATGGGCCAGTGTATCATGCACATTCCTGTCCCGCAATGATGCCTCCCAGAGGTCTTTACAGTCTCTCTCCTGCCACTTAATCTCAGCGATCCTGCACAAGCAATACCTAGATCCCAGCCACTGCACTCATAAAAAAACATCACCCAGAGGCCAAGTCACACCTGTCTAGGAAAAATGAGTGACCAAGTCGCTCAAAAATGCCCCACAGGTGTGACCAAGTCGATCTTTTTCCTTCAAAAGGTGCGACTTGGCTCCATGAAACCCTAGCAGGCTCATGGAGCACCTCTAGGTGACCAAATGCAGAATGTAAACCACCAAAAACAAGAGATTTGGCGAGAGCTCTTACCTGCAAGTTGCGGAACTCAAAATCGTCGGTCGGAACATGAGAAATCAGGAAATGAAAATTTAGGGCCCACCTCTCCAACTCCATAGTGAATAGTGAAAATGACACCTGACAATGTGGACCCCACCCTTATATACACCCTATTTGACCTAATTTCTCCCGTTCAATTAAAACATGACCATACGGAGTCCGTTTGAGACGTCGTTCATGCCACTGGTTTTAGAATTCCATCCTCTATCTCCTTGTGAGACCATCGTATCATGTTTAACAAACAAATTTTAGGACCGATTCCTGGAAGTTACCTCGATTTACGAGCCACATCATGGTGATGCAAGTGTCTATGGACCTGTCCTTGCATTACACTTTCCTACCACTACTCATGCGGGTTCTCGGGCCACCGCCCGTTAAGGAATATCATTTTTATTTTAGCATATATCCATCTACTCCATCCACCACACCTTATACGGATCTCTAGACCATTGTCCAGAAGACGAATTATTTCTCTTGCATGTATTTGGCATATAATTGCCTCCAGAATTGCACTCACATCGCATGTAGTCAAGTCCATCCACTGCAACTCACACACAGCTCTCCTAAACTCTGTCCGAGAGCCACCTCGGTTTGCATGCCTCTACCGCACCGACTCGTGTGTCTCTACCACAATCTATCCTATGCATGTATTGGTATGTTTGAGAGCCATCTGCTCCATCCATACTGCATGGATGACCTTTGGACCACTATCCACCATCCTGACATGGGGCACCACTTGTGCCACCGTGATCGGTTAACCATACTAGAGTTTCTTTTAAGCTCTTTTCTGACTCCTAAAAGAATGAAAATATTGTCAAGCGTAGCTGCTTCCTTTCCCACTCGCTAAAGTATAAGAAAGGGTGTCTACATTGTCTCATTTACCTCCTTTTACGAACTATGTAGACCATCAAATGAAAAGGACCACCTTGGCATATTCAAGCCAAGACCGTTCCCCTCTGCATACTTTTATGCTCTCTTGGGAAGAGGGGCCGGCCTTTATGAAAAATCTCACCACGGGTTGTCGTTAAGCTCTTTTCCAGCCTTCTCAATAAGAAAATATTGTTGAGCAAACTTGGTTTCATTCATGCTCGTAAAAGTATCTGAATGACCATCTAGTCTATATAGGTTTAACCTTTTCCAGTCTGACTGGACTACCCACAGTAAAGAAGTCTCCCATCCCCTAAAAAAGGATGGGCGAGCTCTCCTGTGTATACTTTTATCCTTTTTCGGGCACAGGAGACTACCAATGAAAAAGAGCCCCCACTGGAGTCTTCTTCGCACTTTCAGACTCTCTAAAATTGAAAGCACCATTGAGCATTTACTTTCTCGGGCACTCTAAAAATCCACGAGATCATACCACAATGGTGTCTCTAGACACCACCCCATAGAAAATAGTTTGGTAGCATTCCCACTTTGGGTCGTCTTTGTTCAAAGTACTCTGCAATGTGTCTTTTTTGGATCCCATCAATATGAAAAATTTATACCTCCCCTGATTATTTCCCATTTGCAGTGACATTCTTGGTATTACAGCTATGATCCCATTCCCATGAGTCAGTTTCATTTGCTGCCTGGTCCTCCCTGCCGTCATACTCTGAAAAAAGGAAGTTTGAGTCTACTACACTCCCCCTGCCCTTGTTCAACTCTTTCCCTCCCCCCCTCCATTCAGTGGGTCAATCTACAGATGGTCTCACACCTTTTGGGTATCTCCATCACGCTTCTGGTCAAGGAAACACCATTTCCTTGACCAGGCGCAGGTCTCCCTCTATCAACGACAACACACACACATTCCAGAGGATAGACTCAGAGGTCCCTGGATCTTGGTTTCATTAACCTCATTGATGATTTCCTCGCACCACTTGAGAGGAGTCCTTAGTGCCTCTCAGGATGGTTGTTTCTCACGTGCTCGACTCCAACTAAATCATCATACCGTTGAGATTAGTATAGGGTTTGGTCCATGCAGTATTTAGTGGAAGGCCCCAGATGTCACTTGACTCTAGCACATTGATGAGTCTATTTGAGGGACCTAAACAGGTTTATGTCCTTTGTGATTTCCGGGTTGCATTGGAGATAGTGCACAGAAGCCCCAGCAGCGCTTCTATATAGATTTATGATTGATGCAGCATACTTATACCACAGAGACTCTAACTCTCCATCAGTGAGTCCATACAACTATGTACCGTTCCAAATCCAGCAGGCCATCAGTCATGAAGATATAGCATTCCATGAGAGTGCCATGGGTCCAATGTAGCAATTCTTCATATCAGTATTATATTCAGCCTCACATAGAGGAAACCACTATGTATCATCAGTTATATATGATTGGATCTTGTATTCTAGAGCATAGATCACATTATTCTTTTGACATTATCACAAGCATGGGAATGCCCTCCTCATCCATATACATGTCACACATTATTTGTATCTCACCCATTGATGGGAACCATATTAATACAAAAACCAAAAGCCACCATGCCCCAACCCCGGAAGCACCACCTCTCTGCAACAAATCCTATGATGTTCATCGACCATACGATGAGCTCCTGCCCTTACACATCAGGGTGTAGCAGGGATTTCTCCCTTGCTACAGGTTAGGAATGGCTGCCTTCCATATATAGGATGGAAGGATAGGTTCCTGGATGGAAATGCAGAAAGTAAAAGCAGAAATTAAACTAGACAGTAATAAAAAATAACAAACAGAGAACCCCTCTGCAAACACGGTTAGTGTTCAGCTCCAATAACCTACAAAAACATATCAAAAAACCTGCAAATAGAAAATGGAAACCTGCAAATAAGAAATGGATTAGATAAAAGCAAACAAACAAAAAAAATACACATGTATACCTTCTCTTTGGTGGAATGGGCCACCATGCCCTAGCTGGGAAAAGCACCTCTCTCTCTCTCTTGGCAATGGAGGAGCTATGGCTCAATGGGAGAATGAATGGATGAGAGGGGGGTTTGGGTGGCTTGAGAGACAAAGGGTCTCAAGGCATCCATAGGCAGCATAACAGTATGCAAGGGAGAATTCTTTTGAGAGTGACCCCCACCCCTCTATTTATAGCTTTTTGGGGGCTTTTTAGGGTTTTAAGCCCCAGGTTTGGGCTTTAGCCCCTCTTTTGTAGCAGGGATTTCTTCCTTCCTACAGAGCAGGAATGGCTACCTTCCATCTAAAGGACCGGAGGATAGGTTCTTGGATGGAAATGCAGAAATTAAAAGTAGAAACGAAACTAGACAGTAATGGAAAATAACAAATGGAGAACCCCTCTGCAAACACGGTTAGGGTTCAGCTCCAATAACCTACAAAAACATATCAGAAAACCTGCAAAGAGAAAATGGAAACCTGCAAACAAGCAATGGATTATATAAAATCAAACAAAGAAAAAAAAATACACATGTATACCTTCTCTTTGGTGGAATGGGCCACCATGCCCTAGCTGGGAGAAGCACCTCTCTCTCTCTCTTGGCAATGGAGGAGCTATGGCTTAATGGGAGAATGAATGGATGAGAGGGGGGTGTGGGTGGCTTGAGATACAAAGGGTCTCAAGGCATCCATGGGCAGCATAACGGTATGCAAGGGAGAAGTGTTTTTAGAGTGACCCCCACCCCTCTATTGATAGCTTTTTTGGGGCTTTTTAGGGTTTTAAGCCCTAGGTTTGGGCTTTTAGCCCCTTCTTCCCTATCTTTAGCTCCTTTTGGGTTTTTTAGCTCCTTTGATGGGTTTTATCCCCTAGGAGAATTACTTAGGCTCTGTTTTGGGGTTTTCAAGCCCTTTTGCTCATTTTTAAGCCTTTTTTAGGGTGTGGGGGTCTAATGGGGTGATACGAGGGCCGTGCATGGGTGTCCTTGGGTGGTGTAGGCCATGTAGATCTGAGTGAGGGAGTTTTCAAGTTAACAAATTTCCACCTAATGTGTGAGGGCAAGAGCTCATCATATGGCCGACGAACATCATAGAATTTGCTGCGGAGAGGTGGTGCTTTCGGGGTTGGGGCATGGTGGATTTTGGTTTTTGTATTAATATGGTTCCCATCAATGGGTGAGATACAAATAATGTGTCACATGCATATGGCTGAGGTGGGAATTCACATGCTCGTTACAATGTCAAAAGAATAATGTGATCTATGTTCTAGAATACAAGAGTCGATCATATACAATTGATGATACATAGTGGTTGCCTCAATGTGAGGCTGAATACAATACTGATCTGAAGAACTGCTACATTGGACCCATGGCACTCTCATGGAATGCTATATCTTCATGACTAATGGCCTGTTAAATATGGAATGGTACATAGCTGTATGGACTCACTAGTGGAGAGTCAGAGTCTCTGTGGTACAAGTATGCTGCATCAATCATAAATATTTATAGAAGCGCTGCTGGGGCTTCTGAATCCTGTCTCCAACGCAACTCAGAAATAACAAGGGAAATAAACATGTTTAGGTCCCTTGAATACACTCATCAATGTGCTAGAGTCAAGTGACATCCAGGGTCTTCGACCAAATACTGCATGGACCAAACCCTGTACGAATCTCAACGGTGCGATGATGTAGTTGGAGTTGAGCACGCGAGAAACAACCATCCCAAGAGGCACTAAGGACTCCTCTCAAGTGGTCTGAGGAACTCATCAATGAGGTTAATGAAACCAATATATAGGGACCTCTAGGTCTATCCTATGGAATGTGTGTGTTGTCGTTGACAGAGGGAGACCTGCCCTTGGTCAAGGCAATGGTGTTTCCTTAACCAGAAGCACGAGGGAGATAACCGAAAGGTGTGAGACCATATATGGAATGACCCACTGAATGGGATGGGGGGGAAGGGAAAGAGTTGAATAGGGGTAGGGGGAGTGTAGTAGACTCAAACTTCCTTTGTTCAGAGTATGATGGTAGGGTGAACCAGGAAGCAAATGAAACTGACTCATGGGAATGGGATCATAGCTGTAATACTAGGAATGCCACTGCAGATGGGAAATACTTGGGGGGAGGTAGACGCTTTTGATATTGATGGGATCAAAGGAAGACACATTGCAGAGTACTCTGAACAAAGGTGACCCAAAGTGGGAATGCTTCCAAACTGTTTTCTATGGGCTGGTGTCTAGAGACACCGTTGTGGTACGATATCATGGATTTTTAGCGAGCCCAAGAAAGTAAATGCTCGATGGTGATTTCAATTTTAGAGAGTCTAAAAGTGCGAAGAAGACTCCAATGGTGGCTCTTTTTCATTGGTAGTCTCATGTTCTCGAAAAAGGATAAAAGTATACATAGGAGAGCTCGCCCATCCTTTTTTAGATGATGGGAGAATTCTTTACTGTTGGTAGTCCAGTCAAGTCGAAAAAGGTTAAACCTATACTGACTGGATGTTCATTCAGATACCTTTACGAGCATGAATGAAACCAAGTTTTCTCGACAATCTTTTCTTATTAAGAAGGCTGGAAAAGAGCTTAATGACAACCCGTGGTGAGCTTTTTTGTAAAGTTCAGCCCCTCTGCCTGAGAAAGCATAAAAGTATGCAGAGGGGAAGGGTCTTGGCTTGAATATGCCAAGGTGGTCCTTTTCATTTGATGGTCTACATAGTCTACAAAAGGAGGTAAATGAGACAATGTTTACACCCCTTCCTATACTTTAGCGAGCAGGAAAGGAAGCAACTGCAATCGGAAATATTTTCATTCTTTTAGGAGTCAGAAAAGAGCTTAAAGGAAACTCTAGTATGGTTAACTGATCATGGTGGCACAAGCAGTGCCCCATGTCGGGATGGTGGACAATGGTCCAATGGTCATCCACACAGTATGGATGGAGCAGATGGCTCTCAAACATACCAATACATGCATGGGATAGATTGCGCCACAGGCATGCGAGTCGGTACGACAAAGGTATGCAAACCGAGGTGGCTCTCGAACAGAGGTCAGGAGAGCTATGTGTGAGTTGTGGTGGATGGACTTAACTACATGTGATGTGACTGCAAGGTCTAGAGATCCGCATAAGGTGCGGTGGATGGAGTAGACGGCTATATCCTAAAATAAAAATGATATTCCTTAACGTGCGGTGGCCTGGGAACCCGCATGAGTGGCAGTAGGCAAGTGTGATGCAAGTACAGGTCCAAAGACACTTGTATCACCATGATGTGGCTCATAAATCAAGGTAACATCCAGGAAGTTGACCCAAAATATGTTTGTTAAACATGAGACGATGGTATCATAAGGAGATAAAGGGTGGAAATTAGAGTCTGGAGGTGTGAGTGGTGTCCCAAACAGGTTTTGAGTGACTTTGAATTAGCAGCTAATGTTGCTGCCCCTGAAGGGGGGTCTTTGATTTGTGGTAAAAACATTGCAAAAAAGAAAAGGGAAAACACTATGCTACAAGTTGAATTGCCGTCACTCAAAGGGGTGACATTAGAGGGAAAGTCGTTTGGAATTTCATGGGATCAACAGTCATTCATTTGTGTGACACAATGATCCCTAGGAGACGGCCCATTGGGACACAGAAAATACACTTGAAAGGGTTCAAGCAGATTTCATACTTGTGACATCGTAAGAAGACTTGCCACAAGTCATTTGTGTGTTGTGCTTGCTTCTGCAACCGTGCAATGAGATTGTTGAGAAAAACTAACATGATGTGAACGAGGTCGTGGAAGCAGTGTTTCATGGTGCACTGGAAGGTGGATCCAGTGTTTTTTAGGCCAAAGGGCATGACTCGATATGTGAATGTGCCCCATGGGGTTGTGAATGCCGTCTTATAATGGTCTTCTTTTCAGATTTGGATTTGGTTATATCCAAAAAATCTATCCATGAATGAAAAGACTTCATGTCTAGCGCACACATCGATAATCTGATTGATGAAGGGTGTTGGAAAGGTTTCTTTGGGACAAACCCCATTCAGATCATGGAAGTCTATGCAAACGCGGATGGTACCCTGTTTTTTATTCACGGGAACATGATTAGAAACCCAAGTGGTGTAGGCAATGGGGTAGATGAAGCTGGCTGTGCGCAGCTTCTCTATCTCTGTTTTTACTGCGACCACTTTGGAGGGATGGATGGGCCATTGTTTTTGATGTACGGGGGCCACATTGGGCCATGTGTCAATGTGGTGTTCCACAATGGATGGATCTAATCCAGGAATTTCAATGTAAGACTAGGCAAAGATGTCACGGAATTCTTGGAAGAGAGCTTTATAGGCAACAACTTCTTTCGAGGAGTAGGATGCCCCCAACATGATTTCTTAAACAACCTTGGGATTGGTTGAGATGTTGATTTTGATGGTTGGCAAGATGTTGGCCATGTTCCCTTCTTCAAAGGCATCTGGTGCTGGGATGGCATTCTTGAACCATTCGACTTTCCCATGAATGAAATCTTTGGTTTTCATGGAAAACTGGTCAGACTGCGACACAAGTTCTTTGGGGAGGAAGAACGAGTGATGGTGCATGTTGTCCCATTGGTATTCTAGGGTGGTTAAATATTCAAGTATCTCCTCATCATTGCGGAAGCAACGAAGAGACAGGTTTGATGGACCATCGTTGGAGGTGTAGACGAGTGGGTCAGTTGAATTGGACATCATGTAAATGGACATGGTGTCTGAAGAAGGAGGAGGGGGGTGAACTTCTTCGATCAGAGTGATCTCAGATTCAAGGGAATGTTGATAGAGGTTGGATAAAGCCATTTGAAACTTGGGCAAGTCTTGGAAATGGTGAGAATAGCGTCCATACAAACTGCAAAGGGTGCAAGCATGGTTTGTTCTTAGTGACTTGTTTCTTACTGTTGGCGCGCTTGGAAGCTCAACCATGGGGAGGTTTTCATTTGTATCCATGGCATCCAAATGCGCACAGATCATTGGGATCTCAGGGAAGTTCTGAGTTGGATGGCCCCATTGCTTGCAGATAGCGCAAGGTGGGATCTGCCGAGGTTCTGCAGTAGCTTTCGCATTCTTGCCCCTGGCCCTTTTTGGGTGGGGCGATGTAGGTGCGGGTGCGGTGGTTGGTTTTTGTGGGCCGGGTGGAGGATGAGAATTGATCACAATGGGTTGCATAGGGGTTAAGACTAACTAGGGAATTGGTGGTTGAGCTGCTGGATCAAGATACCACACAGGAATTCCCAATGTAAAGTTGGGTAGGTTTAGTGTGGCCGTTACTGGCTTGCTCATGACACCAGGTGGGGGAAAAAGGAAGGGAATTGTATGGACTAGAGAGGAGCCCAGATAAATCCCTGATGGTTGTATGTGGGGGTGAGGTTGTGGTTGTGGCTAGGGCTATAGCTGCGGTTGTTGTTTAGGTGTAGCGGTGCTGGATGAGCACATGCACAAGTCCGCTGTATTGTTTGGTGTCGGTGGTGGTGACACTAAGGGGAAAGGAGCCATCTAGGTGGTATCAACAAACAGCCTAGGGCCCACATTCAACAATGGGGAGGCTGGTATGTTGTCAACCATGGTGTTGACCACAGGGATAACATTCGCATGCATGGTTGTCCCTTGTGAATCAATGGTGTTGATCGTAGGGATAATGTTGGCGGGTGTTGTTAGCCCTTGCGGATCGTGATAAGTAAGCTGGTCAACCGTCATGATTTTCCCTTTGTGGGGGAACATCATGAGATGAAATACAGTTGATGCAACAGCTCTCATGGTGTACATATAACTTCTTTCAAGAAGGAGGTTATAGTCCAATTGAGCGTTGACGACCTCTATGTCAATCATAACTGTCTTCCCGGCTAATGTGATGGGGATGTGGGGGAGGATTCCTTGGGATTTAGTAGGATGGCCATCATAAGCCCGTAGAGTTGTGGAGGATGGTTGCAGTATTGGGGATCCAAGTTTCTACCAAACTAGGGTAGACATTATGCACGTGGATTCCCCCTCATCCACTATGCATCGGTGCACAACCAAATTCTGGATAGACACCGGATTTTGAAAGGCAATGGTTGATGGAATTCGCGGTTTTCCATTCTCCATGTCGAATGTGATCAACTTGGATTCGGAGGGGCATATGGCCCCAAGGGTGGCTAGTAAGGTTTTCCACTACGTTGGGCACATTTTGAGTACCTCAAGAGTGGACATGGTGGTTGGTTTTTGGGTCAAATCATCCACGATGCTATAGCTGACAACAGCTCTAGCCGTGGTGTTATTGGAAACCCGGTGTATGGGGGGGCAGGGGAATGGGGGTAACTAAAGAGGTGCATTGATTGTCTTAGACATTGATGTCGTTGATGTGTCAGTGGGTTTGGTGTTGGTTCTGTACTGATTTCTTCTAGTTTGTAGGTTGACCTCTTCAGTTGTCATGGCTGGCAGGTGGTGGACACCTGTTTCTGTCATGGGAGGTGCCCCCGGAGTGTTGGGATTGGGTTGGGGAGGGGGTGCGGTTGCCACCAATCCTTGGACTGGTAATGGGTTTTGAAGCACCATAGGAGGAGGTCCTTGTGGTGCCAAGTTGGGTTGGGCTTGGTCCATTGTGTTGGTGGCATGTTAAACCTCATTCCGAATGGCCTGCTTGGCGTGACCCATGAAGGGGCACTCGAATGTGTAGTGCCCATAGACCTCACAGAGTGTGCATGGTTGGTTTGTATGCAACGAAGCATTGCGTCTCGGTGCATTTGGTTGTGGAGGATTTTGGGCGGGTCGGTTTGCTGCGGCATTATTGGGAGGGTTTGGTTGTTGACCACCTCCCTGCGGTTGATTATTGCCTTGGTTCTGGAGTCTATTATTCCTAGATTGCCCTTGTTGATTATTTGGGGTTGGCTGGTTGGGATATTTTTATTGTGCAAACACTTATCCCAACGGAGCAGGTGGAGCAGGAGCGGGGGCTTGAACCTCTTGCACTGGTGGTGCATAATATATTTGGGTGGGTGGCGGTGCCACAAATGTGGGCATTTGCCCTGTATATTGCTATGTTGGCCAAGGTAAGGCCTGAGCCTGCTGTGATGGTGCAGGTTGTGTGGAAGAAGTTGTGGCTCTGGAATAAGACATCATTCTTGCATAGTCTGGAGTTTGGTTTTGGTAGGCAACACTCGCAGTGTTACTTGGTTGTGGTGGAATCATAGGTGGTGTTGGACGGTGCTGTGGTTGATGAGAGACTGAGCCTATGATGCCATCTGCAGCTTGGGATGCCCTCGGTGCATCCCAATGGGAAATGCCTACACGGGGAGTGTCTGGGATGATAATGTAAAGGTACCCAGACTGTGCATAAATTAGGTCAAACTACTGGTCTTTCAAAATGGCTTCCTCTTCATATTGGGGACGTTTGGATGCGATGTCCTTTGCTATAGGTGGGAGCAAGGTTTTGAGAAACCAATATAGGAAGATCCTGTCATCAAATTGGATCTTACACAAACTATGGCATCACCTCCACTCATGGATGTGGTCGGTTATGTGAGTCGTAGTGTTTTGGCGGCAAGATAACAAGATCTCCACCCCTTTGTCATATCTGACAGGGAGTTAGAAATATTGCAGGAACATGAAAGCCAGGGAGTTGAAATTTGGGTACTTGGCTTTTGCTATCTCAATGTACCATTTGGCTGCAGCACCTGTGAGGGTTTGTTGGAATAGCCTTATCCTGATTGAATCATCTACGATGTTGTTTTATGAGAACCATAGATGAAAGGTCATGATGTTATTTTGGGGGCACTCCCCTGCCTTCCCTTCAAACTTTGGAATATCTAAGGGGAGTTTGGTTGGCATGGGAGGCCAAAACGTTTGATGGCGGATGGGATTGTTTGTTAATCGAGCCAAATCAGGCAATTTGAGATGTGCCATGAAAGGAATTTTTGACCCCAAGTTGATATGAGATGGGGAAACCGTGGTGGTGGGGTTTGCACGTGCATAATGCACCTGCATTGCTGGGGGTGCTTGTGGCACCATTGTGGATGGGATAGTGCCCCCAAGTGTGGTGGGGGTGACAGTGTGGATGGAAGGGCCACTGCCCCCATGTATGATGAGAGGGGAAGTGTAAGTGGAAGGCCCATTTCCCCCATGTGTGATAGGAGGGCAGTGTATGGAAGGTCCATCGCCCCCAAGTGTTGCAGGTAGGACAACTTGGCTGGTCACTATGGGTGGTGGCAGCTGACATGTCACAGTTTTCATAACCATGCTAGGGCCACATATAGGGTTGTTGGTGATATTTTGTGGTGTGGACATGGGTCCACTAGCGATTGCTATGCCAAAAAATGGATCTGGGTTTGCACCAGCCATGGGGCTTGATGGTGCAGTGTGTAGGTCTAGTTCAGACTGATATGGGTCTAATTCTGAATCAGAGGCTATGTGGCATTCTGATGGTGTGAGAGGGCATCAAGAATGGTCTCGACAATGTCGATTCAATGACCCAAATTGTCGTGGTTCACCTCTTAGGCGTGAGGAAGAGCATGAAGGATCAATTGTGTTAGATTTGTGTATCAAACTAGTGGAAGATATTTTTTGGACCCCGGTTTCAATGGATTCCTATTGGCTATAGGTGGTCACTCAGCCACCAATACTGCCAGAAGAAAACGCTTGGCTTTTTCCTCACGGGTGTTCTACTCAATCAGTGGGGGTCATTGCCCATTTCACTTGGCAATTCCTCTCAGCAGCCAACTATTTTGGGGTTCCTTTGGTACTCCTCACAATGAGTTTCTGGGGTAAGCCCAAGTACTTCCCATGGTTAAGGCAGTCAGGGACTTATGTACTCAAAGACTGTATATTTTTGAACTTAGTGTAAATTTATAAATTTTAGTGGCTCTCTCAATGTCATGAACTAATTTGGGTTGATTTACGTGGTATGGTATGTATGTCTTTCTGTTTTTTTGTTATCTGGTGGCTGTAAATGGTTTATGAATATGATGCAAATTTCATATCATTGTGGATGAAAGCAGTAAATAAACATAAATTTTGTAGACAGATACCATTTTTTACCCTGAATTGTGATAGCCTAACTAGGTGATTACCTTACACCTATATTCTTCTTCAACTAGGAGAAGGTGTTGGGCTCTCAACACAATGGGACTAATCCCATCTGTAGATACACAAGCCACCTCCTGGATGCAAGGTTGGTCAACAGGGAGGACACTGAGCTCCATGAGAATCCCTCCTTCTCTACCCCCTCTACCTTCCAAGTCACCCGTTTTTAGTGGTTTTGAACAATATTGGGTGAAGGGCCTATTACTATACGAGTTGTGCCCTTCGTCTTATCCCAAAATACCCCGAAGGGTGATGCCTAGGTAGAGGAGGAAGGGTAAGCAAGATTGTTGATTTTAGGTAAGTTTTAGTTAAGCTATATTCAATAACCCATTAATTTTTTTTAATTTACACTTTGTTCTGTACAGGAAATTGTCATTAACATGAACAGAAAAAGAAATAAAACAATTGTGCTAGACATAGGCGGCTGAGCCACACTGACAGTCCTTAGTTATTAAAAACCCAATTCTGAGTAACATATCACACATTTTGGGTCAAATGTGGCGAGGGGGTCGCCAAAAGTTTTCCAGAAACAGGAGAGGGGGTCGCTCAAATTCTGCAGATAGAAGCAGGCTATCTTTTTGAAGGAAGTAGCACCTTTCGGGGGAAAAAGGGCAACCTGGTCGCACCTATGAGGCCCAAATGAGTGACGTGGTCCCTTGTTTAGGCCCGATAAGTGCGACTTTCTCTGAAAAGCAAAATGTTTTGACCCCGAGTCAGATCCGACCGATAGTAACCCGTACTGTGGCCAAATGGACTCGAATTTTCCTTGTGGAGGCTCAGCAGTAACATAAATTGTAAATAAACAACAGTTTAAACTGGATTTGATAGAAAAATTAACCTAGGGCAAAAAATCAAACTAAAACTTGAAAATTTGAAAAACTGACCCAGGGATATTGCGTCCACTCTGTCCATCACACCTTATGTGGATCTCTGGACCATTTTCCAGAAGATGAATTATTTCTCTTGCATGTATTTGGCATATAATTGCCCCCAGACTTGCACTCACATCACATGTAGTCAAGGCCGTCCACCGTAACTCATACACAACTCTCCTGACCTCTGTCTGAGAGCCACCTCAGTTTGCGTGCCTCTGCAGCACCGACTCACGTGCCTCTATTGTGATCTATCCCATGCATGTATTGGTATGTTTGAGAGCCATCTGCTCCATCCATACTATGTGGATGACATTTGGACCACTATTGACCCTCCTGAAATGGGGCACCTCCTGTGCCACCATAATCGGTTGACCATACCAGAGTTTCCTTTAAGCTCTTTTCCGACTCCTAAAAGAATGAAAAGATCACCGAGCATAACTGCTTCCTTTTCCACTTGTTAAAGTATAGGAAAGGGCGTCAACATTGTCTCGTTTACCTCCTTTTGCAGACCATGTAGACCATTAAATGAAAAGGACCACCTTGGCAAATTCAAGCCAATACCATTCCCCTCTGCATACTTTTATGCTTTCTCGGGCAGATGGGCCACACTTTATGAAAAATATCACCATGGGTTGTCGTTAAGCTCTTTTCTAGCCTTCTAATCAAGAAACAATTGCCGAACAAACTTGGTTTCGGTCATGCTCGTAAAAGTACCAGAATGACTATCCAGTCAGTATAGGTTTAACATTTTTCATCCTGAGTGGACTACCAATGGTAAAGAAGTCTCTCATCCCCTATAGGATGGGCAAGCTCTCTTATGTATACTTTTATCCTTTTTCGGGCACAGGAGACTACCAACAAAAAAGATCCCCCACTGGAGTCTTCTTCGTGATTTCAGACTCTCTAAAATTGAAAGCACCATCGAGCATTCACTTTCTCGGGCTCACCAAAAATCCAAGAGATCGTACCACAACGATGTCTCTAGACACCACCCCACAAAAAATAGTTTGGCAGCATTCCCACTTTGGGTCACCTTTTTTCAGAGTACTCTGCAATGTGTCTTCCTTGGATCCCATCAATATCAAAAGTGTCACCTCCCCCAAGTATTTCCCATCTGCAGTGACATTCCTGGTGTTACAGAGAGAAATTCCTATGGCTTGGGGTACCAAAATAGACAGCTTGACTCTAGAAATAAATCCTTTCCAATATGCAAGAGAAATCAAATATCTAACACTAAAGGATCAAAACTCATACCTTATTCCGGATGGTTGAAGTAGATCCCCATTGAGCTTTCCAACTTTAGCTTGAATTGATGAATCATTTCCTCAACAATAAGTAAACAAGACAAGCATAATATATATATTGGTGTTAGATCTACTCTAGCATATATAATCAACAACGTATAAGAATTTGAAATCATCCATGGATAAAATATTCATTCAAACATACATTATTGGACAGGAAAAGATATTTCTATTAATATAAAATCAGAGATTACAATGAATACAACCTCTGTTGGCACATCTGCGAATAGGAAAAACTGAATCCCCCACTTGGGCCTCCACCACCTCAATCCTCCATCTCTCGATAGCAAGCTCACAAGAAAAGGGCAAGCTTGGGGAGAACACTAAAGTGCTCCAAGGTACAAAGAATTCTATGGTGTATTTAGGATTCTAGGCCCATCTTAAATGTGTGCCTCAACCCACGCCAAAATCGAGGATTTTTTTGCGTATAGGGCTGGATATACGTGGAGAATGCCCTCAAAGTCACGTACATACACAGCTGTTTAGCAAACAGTCGTGTATATGGCCGTGCTCAATGATTTTTAAGTATTCTAATGGATCAAACTCAAATTTTATGTGCATGGTGATGTAGAAGGGGCAGTAAGGGAAGATCTAATGGCTCAACAAGCTTTGCGGTCATGTGGGCTCTACAAGTTTTGGTGTCTTGGTGGTATACGGGCCAAACCAAGACTACTGCAGATGCTAGTAGACTACTAGGATCTAGACTTAGAGTCGTTCCATATAGATGGGATGTCCCTCACAATAGAAGTGGAGGACATATACTTTATTACTGGACTTTCCCAACAGAGGGAAGTGGTGAACCTACGCTCTCGCGGGCCCGGAGGTGGCCTGAATATAGATGAGTACATTGCGGTGTACTGCTAACCTGACATAGAGAACGGTGGGGAGTAAGATCCCAACTAAATCCATATAGGTGCTAGGCCTAAAGGCCATTCTACTAACACTGGGTAGGATAGCAGGGCTAGCCTCACTCCACCAGGCCTCGCGGCCATTGATTTTCTATGCCATGGAGTGCATGAGGCCCATAGTTTATGACTAGAGTATGAACTTGTTGAGCAACATGAAACAACAACTCAGTGACTGCAAGATGGGCAGGGTGCGAAACTTTGGTTTCAATAGCATACTGAGCACATTCTTCTTTGAGTGTGTTTCAGGATTGAGCCCTAGAGTTGACATTCCTCTACACGAGGTTCGAGATCCGACCCTAGAGTTGACGTTCCTCTGCCTATTGCTTGACACTTGTGTTAAAGGTGCTTTACCAATAAGTACTTCACACTACTAATGGATTTAACTCTCCTAACATCAATCGTGTGTGGCCTTGGAGGATTTATCTCACAACACTTACCTCCAAGGTACAAAAACCTAGACTATTAGATGAGTTTCTAGAAAGAAAATCTCATATATTCTTTCCAATGATTTATACTTTTCAAAAATAGCAATTTCAATGAATTTTTCAAAAAAGAAGAGATTAAGTGCAACTAAATATATTCCAATGCAAATGCACTTATTCGCAATCTTGAAAATGAAAGATAAAAAAAATCAAACCACATAATCAATTCTTTCAATGCTAATGCAATATACCAATCTTTGTTTTGAAACCAAGTACAATTTTTGAGATCCAAACTTTCTACTCTTTAATGAAAATGAAAATTTTTGAACACCACCTAAACTAATGAAAAGAACAAAACATAAGAATGATATGCCTATCACTATGTAGAAAACAACTTCTAACACTATCCTCTCTCACCACTAGCCAAAGCCAAGTTCTTAGACTCAAACAAGTTAACTAGTCTACTAGGTGACAAGGTTTTGGAAGCCAACTTTGCTTTCAAGCAAGGATAACCAAGAGCACAAACATGTTTCTTATGCTCTAGGTATTCACACTCAATTCCAATAAATCACACAAACAGATTAAAATTAAATGAAGTAAAAAACAATCCTAAAACTTTTCATAAACTTTTGACTCGATCTCAAGACTAAACACTAAGACACCATCCAAACTAATCCAACATGATCCAAAAAGATTCTATATAACTCAGACAATCCAATCAATCAAATGATTTTAGGAAAAGGATGGGAGAACTATTGGCAGGAAACAACCTTCTCAATTTTTATTTTTTTTAATCAATAAAATGGTGACAACATCTATCTTTATGAACTCTTGAGAAATTTTTAACGAGTTCCTTTAAAACGAGTTCACAATGATGTGAACTCGATTTCCAGGGTTTTTGATAAATAGGTAATAATGCAAACTCGTTAAAACCTAATGACAACCATATGGAGACAAAATAAAATCAATCGATCCTGTCAAAAAAAATTAGTGTTAATGTGACAAAGGATAATCATATGACAATGGGCATAAGCTCTGTTGTTTTAGAGCCTATTCAAATTAATGAAGAAACTATCCAAAATCCTGATATATTTGTTGAAATCCAAAATGCAGACTCTACCATGTTTGATAAACTCAAACCAAAGCAGAGAGAATTGATATATGTATCTACTTTAAGGTTTACTAGAAGTATGGATACAATAGTAACTCCTGCAACCTTTCAACAACAAAAGGAAACTCCATTAATTGAAATTGTTAGTGAGGATGAAAATACATTTGTGGATCATGAAATCACTCAGGATGATGATTATGGTAGAATAATCAACCCATAGTTACCTACCTTAGACATTAATTTTAATTATTTTTGTCTTATTACCTAGTTTCCTAGATTCTTCTCTACGCTAGTTACCTTCTACAAGTCCTAGAAGTTAACACATGCTAAAAATGAGTCATGGAGTGCTTGGGAAACATCCTAGAAACCATATTTATCATTTCTAATTTATTCTAGATCCTCCAAAGTGCATATCTGCGTTTTTCTAAAAAGATGCCTGTTTTATTGAGATTTAAGGCAAAAGGAAAAGCTAGACTAGGTGTCATTGACCTGTTTTTTTCCCACAACATCCTGCCTCCTTTTCTCCTAATAAAAGAATGTATGAGTTGTCTTTCCATCCCTCTTTATATTTCCTACTTGACTTATCCAATTCATGAGCATCTCGGTGGATTTGGAAACTACTTTATGCACCTATGGGGGATTTGACTAGATTTAGTAAGCCTGATTTTTGACCTTTTTGAATGGAATCCTTATGCATTAGAATATCTCATGTAATTATATATTTCAGCAGCCTATTACTTCATAAGTCTGGCTATTGTACACTTATTCAATATAGATTAGTGTTATGCTCCAATTTCAGTCTCCTTTGGTGTTAATTTTGCATGTTTGATTAGCAATTTTGTGAGTGTAAATGTTCTATCTCTTGGGTTAAATTTACACATGGTATTAGAGAATTTGTATATCTATTTCTCTTCTTTATTATTGCTATTTCAAGTTCGACATCTTAACTGGGAGCGCATTCTGTTGACTGGAGGGCAAAGTTTCTGAGCTATGGACCAATCTTAGAAGATCATCTTGACTCCATTCAATTTCTTTGAATGGAAAGATGAGATAGAGATATTGTTGAGAGAAAAATGTCTCTACAATGTTACTATGAAAATAGAAGGATATCCCAATGTAGCTGCAAAGAAAATTAAATGGCACAATAGGAGGGATTAGGCCTATGGTCTTTTGTGTCTGAGAATTTCAAGAGACCTCCTCTTCCATCTTGATGGATTAAAATCACCTAATGAAGTGTGGGAGAATATACAAGATGTTTTTGGAAAGACAGATGAGATGAGAGGACATCAAATCAAGAATGAGTTGATCTCCTTGAGTCCCAATAGCTTTGAATCATTGCAACTCTACTTTTCCAAGTTTAAGGCTCTTGTTTTGTAGTTGAAACAGTGTGGAATCAAAAAGAAGGAAGAGCAACTAGTTTTGGCCATACTTTATAATCTTGGTCCTTACTATTCAGTATTTTTTTCGACTGTCCATGCCACCAAGTTGACAGCTCGAGTCTGGAAGATGCCTAAGCTTGCAGAGTTCATGGAATCCCTCACATAAGAACAAGATAAGTTGGTGATTATGGGCACCATCAAACCTTCCAAAGACCAAGCTTTAGTTGCTGGAGATTCAAGGGTGGATTCAAAAACCAAGAAAAAAGCTAAAAATCCACCTGAGCAAAAGAGAGACAAGAACAAGTCTCAAGAGGAGCCCTAAGGTTCCAAGAAGAACTCCCAGAAGAAGAAGAACAAAGGAGAAATGAGCAAGTGTGCATATTGCAGTAAGGGCTATCATCCTGAGAGCTCTTGTATGAAAAAGCAAATTGACATGTTGACCCAACTCCTAGAGAAGAATAACATCTCCCTTCCTGATTTCTCAAAGAAGAGGGAAGGAGGATCAAATTCAGAGGACAAAGAGAGAGTACATGCCTTGGTTGCTGGCACATCAAGCTCACCTAGCTTCATCATAGACTTTGGATATTCTAGACATATGGTTTCAACAAAAGAGATATTCTCCTCTCTTGACATGTCGAAAGGTCCACCAATAGTTTTGGGAGATGACTCTCTCACTGACAGTTTGGGAAAGGGAAGGATTGATATTGACCATGGTAAGTTCAATAATGTGTTGTATGTTCCAGGTCTTGCCTCCAATATCTTGTCAGTGTATAATATGACTCATAATGGGTCTCCAAAGAAGGTCATCTTCTCCCCTGATGATGTTGAAATTACTGAGATTTCAAATGGTAAAGTCATATCAAAAGGTGTTGTAGATCACACTTTGAAGGTATACAAGTTTTCCCATTTTATACCCTACTCAAACCCCTTTTCTCTTCTAATTCATGCTAATGAAGCAAGCAATATTTGGCATGAAATATTTGGCCATATTAACTACAAGTATATTTTTTATTTGAGTGAAAAAATATGGTCATAGGGTTACCAAAGATCAAGTTTTCTAAGGGAGTCTATCAATTTTATATCCTAGGAAAACACCTAGAGCACAAGTATGAGAAAGCTAGTCATGAGAGAACCTGTACACCTCTTGAGCTGATCCACAGTGACATTGCTGGTCCATTCCCTCATATGTCCATGATTCAATCCAAATATCCACTGACCTTCATAGATGAATTTTATAGGTATTGTTGGGTTTACTTCCTAAAGCATAAGTATGAATTTTTTGACCTCTTCAATGTGGAAATTGAACCCAGTGATAGATTAATTTTACTCACAATAATTAACAATTGATCATGCAAAATCACTCACAAAAGAGACTGAAATTGGAGCTGAACACTAAACTGTATTAACTCAGTGTACAATAGCCAACCCTGTAAAATAATAGGTTGTTGTATAAATAAAATACATCAGGGATTCGAATGCATGAGGAGAAATTCGAATCTAGCATAAAGCAAGCATACCAAAAATAAGTAAATCCCCCATAGGTGTAAAAAGTTGGTCCCAAATATGTCATGGAGCTCACGAATTAGCAAAAAGGCTTAGGAAAGCTAAAGAGTGATGGAATGACAAATCATACATGCTTTTGCAAGGAGAAAAGAGTGGAGGATGAAAGGGACAAAAAACTAGTTCACCTCACCTAGTCAAACTTTCCCTATTGCCTTAAAACACTGAAAAAGCAGGCAATAAAGCAGAAAAATCAGAAGGGCGCCTAGGAGACTAGGAATAAAGCAAAATTGATTCCTTGAGGTTTCCCAAGCACTACATGGGTCAAATTAGGCAAGTTGGACCACTATGGATAGGTAATTGACAACTTGCATAAGGTGGGACACATGAACTAGGCAAATAAGACAAAAATAATTAAATTAATGTCTAAGGTAGTAAACTATGGGTTGATTATTCTAACACCCCCCCTTAAGCCTGAATTATGAGTAATATATCAGAAAATTATAGGGCCTAGCAACAAGGCTTAGTCACCCTTTACATACTACATGTCCATTTAAAACAAGGAAAGAGGAAAAACCAACTTGGGAAAATCCTCCCTTAAACATGGACTGTAAAACAAAATTTGGAAATCTTGTCTTCACTCATGCTTCATAGCATGATCAACAATCTCAAGTAGTGATTTGAGACTGCTTAAGGTCTTCTCACAAAATTCTTTGGTGAAGATATCAGCTACTTTTTCTGAAGATGAACAGAAGAGTAGGTGAATGGTGCCATCATGCACAAGCTCTCTGATGTAGTGTATATGGATCTCAATGTGTCTGGTTCTCTGCTTCTGAACTGGATCTTTACAGATTCAAATGGTACTCTAGTTATCACAATAGATGGCAGTTGAGTACTCTGATTCGAAGCCACACTCTCCAAGTAATCCCTGCAACCATAAACATTGAGTTGTTGCATTAACAACTCCTCTGTACTCTGCTTCTGTAGATGAGAGTGCAATGGCACTCTGTTTCTTGCTTGACCAGCTGATTGGCCCTTCTAAAAGCATGAACACATATCTTTATGTGGACTTTCTGTCTGTGCTATCACCTTCCCAATCACTGTTAGTAAATCCAATCAAATCAAGATCAGATTTTGCTTTATAGAAGATCCCATGTGTCCTTGTTCCCTAAACAAAGTTAAGGATCCTTTTGGCTGCTTTCCAATCGATCTCATGAGGCTGATCCATATATATAGAAGCCACACTTACTGTATAAGAAATATCAGGTCTAGTATGTGTCAGATACAATAAACATCCAATCAATTTCCTATACAGTGTATTGTTTACCATAGGTGAAGAATCAGCTTCTTCTAGCTTCACTCCTGAAAGGAAAGGAGTTTTGCTTGCTTTGCAATCCTTCATTTTGAATTTGTTCAGCAAGTCCAAGGCATATTTGGACTGGTGCACCTTGATTCCAGATTTGGTTTGAGCAATCTCAAGCCCCAAAAATTGACTTAAGAGCCCCAAATATGTCATGGAGAAGGCTTGGTTCAATATAGCTCCTTTTAAGGAAGCAATCTCAGCCTTTGAGCTTCCTATAATGAGGAGGTCATCAACATATAACACAATGATCATTAATGAACCATTAACTAAGTTCATATAGACATTTGGATCTGATTTGCACCAAACAAAATTCAGTGATAGCAAGAAGCTATCGATCTTGGCATACCAAGCCCTGGGGGCTTGCTTTAGCCCATACAATGACTTTCTCAACCTGCACACAAGAGAAGGGTTAGTAGAAAAAACTTGAGGCTGCTGCATATATATCTCTTCAGTGAGATATCCATTTAGGAAGGCACATTTTACATCCATGTGATGTACCTCCCATTGCCTTGAGGCTGCAATAGCTAAGGCTATCCTGATGGAATCCATCTTTTCCACTGGGGAAAAGGTCTCATTGTAATCTATGCCATGAACATGTGAGTAGCCATTGGCTACCAATATGGCCTTGTACTTCAGTGGTGAACCATCAGCAGGAAATTTGGTCTTATAGACCCACTTACACTGGACTAACTTTCTCCTTGGGGGAAGATCCACTAGCTCCCATGTGTTGCTCTTCTGGAGTGAGATGAACTCCTCCTTCATGGATGTTTGCCATCTTGGATCTCCTACTTCTTCTTCATATGTTTGAGTATTAGAATCCACCATCAAATAGCATTTTTCAGCAAACATAGGATCCTTCATGCACAGACCACTCTCAAACTGAGATCTAGTCCTCCTTGGGTCATTGGGATCCCCAGCTAGCTCTCCTGCTGCATGTAGTGTATTGGATACCCATTTTGGCCTTGTAGGGATGTTAGGTTCTGCAATAAACTCATCTCCATCAGACAAATCAGAATCATCATTTTCAACAAACTCTTTACTTACTTCTTGAGGTTCAGGTGGAGAAGAGGCTTCTCCAACTTCCACTGCTGCAAGGGGTTCTTCTTCAAACTGAACACACCTTTCGATGAAGCCTTTGTTTGTGCTAAAATTTATCAGTTTGTACCCTTTTGAATCTTCAGAGTATCCAACAAAAAGACACTCTTGGCTTTGGGGCTGCAAAGCCTTCCTCTTCTCTGTTGGAATTCTAGCCCAAGCCTTTGAGCCAAAAATCCTGAAATGGGTCACATCTGGCTTGTTCCCACTCCATGCTTCGAAGGGATTCATGCCATCAAGATGTTTATGAGGCACCCTATTCTGAATATAGGCTGCACAGTTGATAGCTTCGGCCCAGTACTTTGGTGGAAAATTTTTGGCCTCCATCATGCATGTTTCCATCTCCTTCAGTGATATGTTCTTCCTCTCAGCAACACCATTTTGCTGTGGTGTGTAAGGGATAGAATTTTGCATCTGAATACCTACATCTGCACAATAATTAATAAACTCAAACTTGGCATACTCACCACCATTTTCAGATCTGAGGGCCTTGAGTTTCCTTCCAGACTGGTTCTCAACCAAAGCCTTAAAGACTTTGAATAGGCCAAAAACTTCAGACTTGTGTTTCAGGAAGTGAACCCAGCAATACTTGGAAAAGTCATCAATGAAATTCAATGCATATTTGGCCTGACTCATGGACATATGAGGGAATGGGACAGCAACATCACTGTGGATCAGCTCGAGGGGTGCAAAGGTTCTCTCATGACTAGCTCGCTCAAATTTATGCTCTGGGTGTTTTCCTAGGATACAACCTTGGCATACTCCTTTGGAAAATTTTATCTTGGGAAACCCTATGACCATCTCTTTTTCACTAAGATCAGAAAGATACTTGTAATTTAGGTGGCCAAATATTTCATGCTAAAGCTTGCTGGCTTCATTAGCATGAATCAGAAGAGAAGATGGGTTTGAGTAGGGTAGGAAGTGTGAGAACATGTATACCTTTTGAGCATGATTTGAAACTCCTTTTGCAATGACTCTACCGCTTGAGATCTCTGTGATCTCAACTTCATCAGGGGAGAATATGAATTTCTTAGGAGACCCAGTGTGGGTCATCTGGTACACTGACAAGAGGTTGGAGGTAAGACTAGGCACATACAAGACATTGCTGAACTGACCATGATCAAGATCATTCCTCCCTTTGCCCAAACTTTCAGTGAGAGAGTCACCTCCCAGTACTATAGGTGGTCCTTTCGACATGTCAAGTGAGGAGAAGGACTCCTTGGTCGAAACCATGTGTCTTGAAGCTCCAAAATCAATGATAAAACTGGGTGAGCTTGATGTGCCAGCAACCAATGCATGAACTCTCTCTATGTCATCTGAACTTGATCCTCATGCTCTCTTCTTTGAGCTTTCTAGAAGGGAGATACCATTCTTCTCCAGGAGTTGGGTCAGCATGTCTATTTGCTTCTTCATACAAGAGCTTTCAGTGTGATTTCCCTTATTGCAGTATGCGCACTTGCTCATTTCACCTTTGTTTTTTTTCTTCTAGTAGTTCTTCTTGGAACCTTGTGGCTCCTCCGGAGACCGTTTCTTGTCTTTCTTTTGCTCAGGTGGATTTTTAGCTTTCTTTTTTCTCTTTGAATCCACCTTCGAATATCCAGCAATCATAGCTTGATCTTTGGATGGTTTGATGGTGCCCATCATCACCAGCTTATCCTGTTCTTGTGTGAGAGATTCCATGAAATCTGCAAGGCTAGGAATCTTCCAGGTTCGAGCTGTCAGTTTTGTGGCATAGAAGGTTGAAACAAACACTGAATAGTCAGGGCCTAGCTTCGAGAGAATGTCCAGGATGAGCTGATCATCCTTCTTTTCGATCCCACACTGTTTCAGCTACAAAACAAGTGCTTTGAACTTGGAGAAATATAGCTGCAGGGATTCAAAGCTATTTGGACTCAGAGAAATCAGCTCATTTTCGATTTGATGTCCCCTCGTCTCATCTGTCTTTCCAAAAATATCAGAAAGCTTCTCCTATACTTCATTCGGTGATGTCAATCCATCAAGATGGAAAAGGAGGTCTCTGGAAATACTCAAACACAGGAGACCATAGGCCTCATCCCTCCTGTTGTGCCATTTAATCTTCTCTACAGCTGCATTGGGCTCTGCTTCTGTTGCCATAGTCACCCTGTAAAGGCCTTTCTCTCTCAACAGTATCTCCATCTCTGCTTTCCATTCAAATAAATTGAAGGGAGTCAAGATAGTTTTCTGTGATTGATCCATAGCTTAGAAAATATGTCCCGGCTGTCAGTAGAAGGCTCCCAGTCACTGATGTCAAACCTGCAAAACAATTTTGAAGTAGAGAAATTGATCTACAATGGCTCTGATACCATGTGGAAATTGAACCCAGTGATAGATTAATTTTACTCACAACAATTAACAATTGATCATGCAAAATCACTCACAAAAGAGACTGAAATTGGAGCTGAACACTAAACTATATTAAATCAGTGTACAATAGCCAACCCTATAAATAATAGGTTTCTATATAAATAAAATACATTAGGGATTCGAATGCATGAGGATCAATTCGAATCTAGCATAAAGCAGGCTTACCAAAAATAAGCAAATCCCCCATAGGTGTAAAAAGCTGATCCCAAATCTGTCATGGAGCTCACGAATTAGAAAAATGGCTTAGGTAAGCTAAAGAGTGATGGAATGAAAACTCATACATGATTTTTCAAGGAGAAAAGAGTGGAGGATGAAAGGGACAAAAAACTAGTTCACCTCACCTAGTCAAACTTTCCCTATTGCCTTAAAACACTGAAAAAGCAGGCAATAAAGCAGAAAAAGCAGAAAGGCACCTAGGAGACTAGGAATAAATCAGAATTGATTCCTTGAGGTTTCCCAAGCGCTACATGGGTCAAATTATGCAAGTTGGACCACTATGGATAGGTAATTTACAACTTGCATAAGGTGGGACACATGAACTAGGAAAATAAGACAAAAATAATTAAATTAATGTCTAAGGTAGTAAACTATGGGTTGATTATTCTAACATTCAAAGTCTTTAGAGCCTTGGTTGAAAACCAGTCTGGGAGGAAAATAAAGATCCTCAGATTTGACAATGGTGGTGAGTATGTCAATTCTAAGTTCATTAAGTATTGTAAAGATGTAGGTATTCAGATGCAACATTCAATCCCTTACACACCACAGAAAAATGGTGTTGCTGAGAGAAAGAACAGATCACTGAAGGAGATGGCAACCTGCATGATGGAGGCTAAGACTTTGCCACCAAATTTTTGGGCCGAGGCTATAAACTATGCATCCTACATCCAGAATAGGGTGCCTCATAACCAGCTTGATGGTATGACTCTTTTCTAAGCTTGGAGTGGACACAAGCTAGATGTGACCCATTTTAGGATTTTTGGCTCAAAGGCTTGGGATAGAATTCCAATTGAAAAGAGGAAGGATTTGCAGCCCCAAAGCCAAGAGTGCATATTTGTTGGGTATTCTGAAGATTAAAAAAGGTACAAGCTGATAAACTTGAGCACTAACAAAGGTTTCATTGAAAGAAGTGTTCAGTTCCAAGAAGAGCCTTTAGTAGTAGTTGAAGTTGGAGAGTTTTCTTCACCACCAGATCCATTAATTGTAAGTGGGGAGACTAATGAGTTTGCTGATTCTGATATGTATGATAATGGTGATTTGATTGCAGATCCTAATAGTCCTACATGACCAAAATGGGCAGCAAAGACCATTCATGCAGCTAGGGAGCTAGCTGGAAATCCTACTGACACTAGGAGGACTAGATCTCAATTTGAGAGTGCCCTTTGTGTGAAAGATCCTCTATTTGATGAGAAGTGCTATATGATGGTTGAATAAGATCCACATACATATGAAGATGCAAAATATAATCCAATATGGAAAACAGCCATGAAAGAAGAATTTAGCTCGCTCCAGAAGAACAACACTTGGGAACTGGTTGATCTTCCCCCAGGGAGGAAGCTAGTTCAATGTAAGTGGGTTTTCAAGACTAATTTTGCTGCTGATGGTTCACCTTTTAAATATAAGGCAAAATTGGTAGCCAAGGGCTACTCACAACTACATGGTATTCATTACAATGAAACCTTTTCACCAGTGGAAAAGATGGACTCCATAAGGCTAGCTCTAGCCATTGCAGCTTCGAAGCACTGGGAGGTACATCACATGGATGTGAAGTGTGCTTTCCTAAATGGAGATATCACTGAAGAGATTTACATGCAGAAACATGAAGGGTTTGTTTCTAATCCATATTTAGTGTGTAGGTTAAAGAAATCATTGTATGGGCTCAAGCAAGTCCCCAGGGCTTGGTATGCCAAGATTGATGGCTTTTTTCTATCACTGAGTTTTGTTCAATGCAAGTTTAATCCTAATGTATATTTGAAGCTGATTCATGGTTATTTGATGATTATTTTCTTGTATGTGGATGACCTTTTGATTACAGGAAATTCAAAGAAAGAGATTGCCTCCTTGAAGGATGCAATGAACCATAGCATTTTCTATGACATATTTCGGATTGTTGAGCCAATTCTTGGGTCTCAAAATTGCTCAATACCAAAATGGAATAAAATTACATCAGTCCAAATATGATTTGGATTTTCTGAACAAGTTCAACATGAAATATTGCAAGCCAAGAAAGAATCCCTTCCTTTCAGGATTTAAGCTTGAAGAAGCAGGTTCTTCTCCTATGGTAAATAATACACTGTATAGACAGTTGATTGGGTGTTTGCTTTATCTTAGACACACTCAGCCTGATCTATCTTATGCAGTTAGTGTGGATTCAAGGTACATGGATCAGCCTCATGATATCCATTGGAGAGAAGCCAATAGGATCCTAAATTTTGTTCAAGGAACAAGAACTCATGGGATCTTCTACAAAGCAAAATCTGATCTTGATTTGATTGGGTTTACTGACAGTGATTGGGAAGGTGACAACACAGATTGAAATTCTACATCAGGATATGTGTTCATGTTTGCAGAAGGAACAATCAACTAGTCAAGCAAGAAGCAGAGTGCCATCGCACTCTCATCTACAGAAGCAGAGTATAGAGGAGTTGTGAATGCAACAACTCAATGTTTGTGGTTACAGGGGATACTTGGAGAATGTGGCTTCGAATCAGAGTTTTCAACTATTATCTACTGTGATAATCAGAGCACCATTAGAATATACAATGATCCAATTTAGATACAGTGAATCAAGCACATTGAGATCCATATGCATTACATTAGACATCTTGTGCATGATGGCACCATTGATCTACTCTTCTGTGCATCTTCAAAACAAGTAGAAGACATCTTCACCAAAGTTTTTTGTGAGAAGACCTTCAGCAATATCAAATCACTCCTGGGGATTACTAATCATGCTGTGAAGCATGATTGATGACAAGATTTCCAAAAAAAAAAAAATTCCTGTCCATGTTTAAGGGAGGATTTTCCCACTGGGTTTTTGCCTCTTTCCTTGGTTGTATGGACAAGCAATATGTAAAGGGTGACTAAGCCTTGTTGTTAGGCCCTATATTTTTCTGATATTCACTCATAAATTCAGGCTTAAGGGGGGGTTTTAGAATAATCAACCCATAGTTACCTACCTTAGACATTAATTTTAATTATTTTTGTCTTATTACCTAGTTTCCTAGATTCCTCTCTATGCTAGTTACCTTCTACAAGTCCTAGAAGTCAACATATGCTAAAAATGAGTCATGGAGTGCTTGGGAAACATCCCGGAAACCATATTTAGCATGTCTTGTTTATTCCATATCCTCCAAAGCGCATATCTTCGTTTTCTGAAAAGCTACATGTTTTATTGAGATTTAAGGAAAAAGGAAAAGCTAGATTGGGTGTAGTTGACCTGTTTTTTGCCCACATCATCCTCCCTCCTTTTATCCTAATAAAATAATGTATGATTTTTCTTTCCTTCCCTCTTTATCTTTCCTACTTGACTTATCCAATTCGTGAGCATCTTGGTGGATTTGGAAACTGCTTTATGCACCTATGGGGGATTTGACTAGATTTAGTAAGCCTGCTTTTTGACCTTTTTGAATGGCATCCTTATGCATTTGAATATCTCATGTAATTATATATTGCAGCATCCTATTACTTCATAATCTTGGCTATTGTACACTTATTCAATACAGATTAGTGTTATGCTCCAATTTCAGTCTCCTTTGGTGTTAATTTTGCATGTTTGATTAGCAATTTTGTAAGTGTAACTGTTCTATCTCTTGGGTTCAATTTCCATAGAATATATTGAAAAGAATTATAAATAAAATGACCATGTGATTGATCCACTCAAAGAAGGTTTAGATAGGCATTTCCATGGTATACCTGAGTCTAAATCATCATCTACAGGAAATTCTTCACCTTCTAGAAGCAATAAGAGTCTTCTAAGAGCATTTAAACAGGCCTTTAGAAGCAGTATATCTCGATTAAAAGATCAAGTTGAAGAATTGCATTCCAATGCGTTAGGTAAGGATGAAGAAATTAAAATGTTGAAAGGAGAATTGTTGGCTTGGATAAATAGGTTGCAAGAGTTAAAGCTGAAAAAAGACAAATACAAAGTTGTTAAGAGATATTTGAATGTATCCTGTGAACGATTACTGAAATAGTCCGAGCATCAAAAGAATAAAATTGTGAAATTATAGGATAGGTTGGTTGAAGCAAGGAGAGCTACTAAACTACAGATTTAAACATAAAATTTCTCTTGTTAAAATTTAAAATGTTTTTCGATTTATACATGTAATAAGAATTGTTAATTAGCATACCCACAGAATCATAGATTCTATGGGCATGCTTAAAATTCAATAAATAGTTGTTTTGTATTTAATTAAGTGTTAAATAAAAATTATGTATTGGTAATTGGTTTATATAGGTGGATATTCGGATAGGTTTTGAGAATGGTTGTTGTTAGGGATGAGCGGATCTTACTACCAGATGTCACATTTTGCAACAATTTGGATAACATGTGTCTTTGCTGGATGAAGCTTTATTTTGATGGTGTTTCTCTCATAAATATTTTTCTCACATTTTCAAGGATCTAGATGCCAGGTGTTTATCATGTCTAAGTTTTGGATGGATCCATTTTAGTTTCCTGGGTAATGACTATTATGAAGTTTGTTAACAACTTTTAAGACAACAACACCATACAACGACTTAGATTCTAGAATGCAGGTATTCTGGATCAAACATAACGATTATGTTGATCTTTTGATTTGATTAATTAAAAGATGTTAAAAATTGAATGTCTATTTTTAGGAATTAGTTGCATAAAATATTGAAATTAGTTAATTAGTTTTTATAATATAAAGTTTGAAGAATCACCTGAAAATGGATTTGAGTACATGGAAGGAGACTATGCATTGTAGTAATAGATCATTAACTGTGCTTCATGTTTATGATAACTGTTGTTATTGTGATTTTGTTCAGCATTGATTCTCTAACTCGTATCATATTTCTGATTTATATTTTTTTTATGAACTTATATATATTTTCCATAGTAATATTCTTCTCTTAATTCATTTACAATTATACTTTGAGATAATTGTATGGATTGTGTTAAGCGACTCAAATCAAAATTACATTTTTTTTGTTTGATTTAGATATTATATCTATCATTTTATTAAGTTTTTATTAATAATTTTACAGAGAGATATTACTTATATATTAGCTTATTATTTGATTAACCTTTATTTCTACAGGTAATCAATTGATTACTATAAGCATATTTAAATTCAGATATTAAAATGTCAAATGCCAATTTCCTACTGACAGTTATGTTTGAAGGCTATTAATAATTTTAGTTTATTATGAATAGTTCTTTTATCATAAAATTTTATTTAATAGAAAGTCATATTAACCATGATAGTTTATCTTTCATAGTTATTTTTAACTGGGCGAATTACAAAATGTCTATGTGAAGATTCCGCTATTTCAAGCTAATTGACATATTCCCATTTATTCCAAATCTTTTAGAGTTAAGTTTAAAGAAACCAGGAAGAAAGAGGAGGGATCCCCCAACGGTCCATGTGGTAGGATATTTTGCAGAATTGATGATGGGGAACACTCTTGCTTCCATGTACTTTTGCCCCAGTAGTCCCGTTGTCAAGGTACAAATCAATGGCATGTATCTCTCCAACACATTGATAGATCTAGGAGCAACCATTAATGTCATGACTAAACAAACAATGGAGAGATTAGGCCTCACAAATATTCAACATACTACTATTGTTTTACATATGGTTGACCAATATTATGTAAGGCCAAAAGGAATTATATAATATGTTGTCATTTTAGTGGATCCATGGGAATACCAAAGAGATTTTATGGTTATATAGACAAAATCAAACTTGGGAGGCTATCCTTTTATTTTGGGATGACCATGGATAGCCATAGCTAATGCCTATGTTGGATATTGATCAAGAAACATGTGCATATCCCATGGTAATGTTGTTAAGGAACTAGCATTGTACCCTCCTGCGAAGCCAACCATACCACAAGAGATTCCCTTATGTCCAAACGAGGAACAATCTGAGAAACCAGACAAGGATTTAAAACTTTACATGATTGAAAAATCTATTACAACAAAACAACCAACTGAGGATGATTTGACCAGTAAGTCTATGAAAAATTCCAACCCTTCTTAATATTTCTTGGATTTTTTCAGTTTAGTATGTTCTACCCAACAAATCGACATTACCTCAAGTTTATCTATGACCCCTGAAATTAATTCCAATATCCTTATTGATCCTACACTCAAAGAAGTGGAAATTGAACTTGAGAAGACATTAAAGATCCCATATTTCCAAATCATAAAATATAGATGCTTACATATGTATTAAAGAAACATAAAACTGCATTTTCTTGGGATTACAGTGACATGAGGGGACTCCACCCTAATTTGTGTATGCATCATATTTATTCAAAAGACGATTACAGAACTATCAAGAAACCTCAACGCATAATGAATCATGCATTAAGAGAGGTGGTTAAAGATGAACGTCAATAGTTGTTGGATGCAAATTTTATTTATCCTATCTTTGATAGAAAATGGTTGTCCCCGCTGGTCATAGTTCCTAAGAATAACAGTAAATGTCGTATCTGTGTTGATTATAGAGAGCTAAATAAAACCACACATAAGGACCATTTTCCATTAGCTTTTATTAATCAGGACCTAGACACACTAGCAGGAAAAAATATTTCTCCTTCATGGATGGATTCAGTGGCTACAATCAGATCAGTATAGCACCGGAGGATCAAGAACATTTACATGCCCATGGGGAACCTTTTCATATTGAGTGTTACCTTTCAGATTATGCAAAGAATCTCTGCAGATCTTATTCATGAAACCATGGAAGGTTTTATGGATGAATTTACCTCTCATGAACAATATTTTTAAGAATATTTGAATAATCTGGAAAAATTACTTACACGATGCAAGGAAGTCAACCTCTGTCTTAGCAGGGAAAAATATTGAATGATGATCACACAAGGTGTTATCTTGGGTCATCTTATATCTCTAGATGTAATCAAATTAGACCCAAAATACATTGTGGTAATGCTTAAATTACCAGTCCCACGCACACAAAAAGAGGTACGCAATTTCATTGGATATGCAAGTTATTATAGACGATTTGTTCAATTTTTTTTCAAAAATTTCTAGTCCTTTATTTCTGCTCCTGTCCAAAAAAAACCAGTTTGAATGGTCAGATTCCTATCAACTAGCTTGGGAAACTTTGAAATAGAAAGTGTCCATAGAACCCATCCTACGAGGACCTAATTGTTCCCTACCCTTAGTAATCTCAACAGACGCTTTGGATATCACCATAGGAGGAGTATTGGGCCAACAAGAAGGCCATAAACCATATGCCATATTTTTCATTAGTAAAAAAATTACTGTTGCAGAACTATTCTATACATTCACCAAAAAATAATTCTTGGTTGTCATTTATGATATAAATAAATTCCACCACTACATTACCAGATATCTAGTAACTGTGAAAACCAACCACTATGCTATTAAATTCCTCATGAACAAACCTATTACAAATGGTAGAGTCACTCGATGGTTGCTACTGTTACAGGAATTTCATATTTCAATAATGGATAGACCAAGTAAAAATAACTTGGTTTATGATTTTCTTTCTAGAATAATTAGCACTAATGAATCTCTACCAGATGATGATTCTTTTCCATATGAAAATTTGTTTTCTATATGCACTAATGTACCTTGGTTTGCAGATATAGAAAATTATTTGGTTGGAGGAAAATTCCCAAGGCATATGACACTAAAGGAAAAGTAGATAATTATTCATCGCAATAACAAATTTTCCTAGATATATGGGTATCTATTCTATACATGACCTATACATGACACTAAGGCTTAATTGGTTGTAAAATTCTCCATTTTATCTTAATGCAAAGCTGATTTCCATCCCACATTACTGTTGTTGTTGATTTCACATGTAAATGTTGTTGGATTCCTTAGTCACTGACATGGATTAGTAGGTTATATTCTGGTAGCTTTGATGTGTTTGTGTGTTTAATCTGATTGCAGGTACACAGGTTTACTATCAAAGCATTACATTCCAGGTATCTATGACGTCCAAGGAGGCTCTTCATCCTTTGTTATTCATTTGTTTTAGATATAAACCATTCAGACCAGAGGAACACCTTGCTGTCCGCAGAAGGTGAAATATTCCTGCTAACAAATCCGGTGACTCCGCTAGGGAGGGATATATGTATTAGTTGATCTAATATTCATCAGTATTTCAACTCTTGTCTGAATCTAGGCTCCATATCCAACTCATTTCAGTCAGATCTGCTATCTGAATCAGTGTATTCTGGTTTGAAACTTCCATATCTGTCTAGATCTGAATTATTTTGGCTTTATATGCTCTTTTTTACTATCAATTCATCAATATTTACCTTGATTTGATCAATTTCTAACTTGATCTTTCGTTCTCCTTGTGTTTTGGATCTATTTAGGGAACCGCACATGCTTTGTTGGAAACAAGCGGTGCCACCGCCTGAGTCCAGTTAGCAATACACGGTGCCACCGCCTGAATCCAGTGAGCAAGGAGTGGTTTTGCCTCAAAACTACCTGCCAGCAACTTCATCTATGCGGTGCTAGGTAGGCCCTGTTCCAGACTTTGTATTTTGATTTTTGTGTGTTTTTGGCTTACTTTTTGATGAAAATGAAGTGTATTTTTGAAAAAAAATGCTCTCTCACGGGATCATTTTGTATATTGTTATTTTTCTCAGTTTCTTTGATTGTTATATTCCCTTTGCATTCAAAGAGAGTATGTGTTTCTTGCATTGGAGATTACATTATTTTCTTTGCTTGAAACCTCTTGCTCTTTTCTATAGATATTATTCATTGGAATTGGGAAATATACATTTCATTTTCATGAGTAGGTTTTGGTTTGTTTTGGACTTGGGAACGCATGAGTGATCCATGTTGTTTTGATTGTTTCTTTGCTTGGGGCAGTTCTTGTTTCCTTTTGCATGCTGATTTTTTCAGTGCTTGGCAGGGAATATTGGTTCTTCATTTCCTTGTCTGTTTCAAAGAGAAGTTTTAGTTTTCTCTCTCTTTTTCTTTATTCGCAAGTTTGTTGAACAATTTTCTTCTTGTTTTCTGCATGATTGTTCGAGATTCTAGATCTTACTTTCATTAAGAAGAAATATATGTTTTCAGCTTTGCATGCATTAGAGTTAGTTTTGTTTGGAAATGTTAGTGAAATCATCTTTCCATTGAGTTTTTATGCGTCTTTTTCAAGCATGAAATGATGGGAAACATTTTGATTTATGTTTGATGTTCTCTAGATCTCTTTTTTACTTGCTTTGAAGATTGGTTGGGGTGCATTGATATTTCACTTTTTGTTTGAAAAGATAGAATGGCATTTGCATTTGGGTGTGCATTTTTGGGAATAAAAGTAAATCTCTCTCCCTCCCTTAGGTAGAATTTCATTGAAGAGGAAAACTTGTATTATCATATAGATCAGTGTGCATCTTCTTTAAATTCAAGTTTTCACTCCATGGTTCCACCTAAATGCACAAGATAAAATTTACAGTAGTACTAGGTTAAAACTTTTACCAATTTGAGTGATAAGTTAGAGACGTGTTCGGGCATCGTTAAGCATAGGATCTGTCGTTACTTGTCCACATTACATCCCAAGACTTGCACGGTTCTTCCCATCGGTATATTGAATGGCCTTTCACATACCCTTGAGGTATATAGAAAGGTACTTCACGTACTTGATTGTATATAGGAAGGCCCCTTGTGAATGGTTATGCATTATACATCACTACTACCGATTTGAGCTCCCACGTACCTAGCGTATATCGGGAGACCCTTTTAGGAATCCTCAAACCATCTAAGCTATCCTTTTGGCATGTACTATGAGGTTCTTGACTCTTATCCCCTCCTTTCACATGTTTGCTTGTTGCTTTTAGTTTGAGTAGTACTTGCTTGTGCGTGGTAGTTAGGGGGTTATTAGAGAGTTTAGATATGGCATCCTCATCTGGGACTACCACTCAAGAGGTCCCTTTCTAAGGTGTACCTTTTTTATGCCCTCCAAGTGAAGGTATTGGTCCTCCCTTTATTGCCACTCTAAATCTTCCTGGGTTAACTATAGGATTACTGGTATGGCTGTTTAATCTGGTAATTCTCGTTACACCTAATGTCTCAAATGTCACCTCTCCTATGGGAGGGGATCAAACTCAAACTAATCCTGCTCCTTCTTCATCCGTGGTTGTTTCACCCCTTTCTTTTTCTTCACTTGACCAAAGCTCTATGGTTAGCAGTCATGTGGATAAGAAGAAGAAGAAAGGGAAGAATAAGAAGAAGAAGGATAAGAAAGAGAAAAAATAGCCACCATCTGCTCTTAATGGTGCTCATTCTAAGAGAACACCCAGAAAACCTCCCTTGTAAGATTTGCAAGGGGGTCCACCTTCTTAAGGAGTGTCCCGGTCTCTCCCGTGTACAAGAAGAGTGGTCTAAAAGGTCCAAACCGTCTATGTCATCAAAATATGATCATAATGTTGACGATACTCCCTCAACTAGTGACCCATTGGTAAAAGGTGGTAAGGGTAAATTCTTTTATCCTTGTTTGATTTGAAAGGCTATGCATCGTACTTTTATTTTTCCAAGCATGGATGAAGCTTCGCGTTGGTTGGAAAATATTACTGATCATCAACATGTGATTCCAACAAGTGATAGTAAGTTATCTCTCGATTCCTCACTGGTTGACCAAGTAAGCAATTCGGTTTCATATATAATTGATCCCACTCTTCCTTCGGAGAGTGAAGTGGTCAAGTCGACATCATCTCCACCCGATCCCACTCTTTCATCAGAGAGTGTTAAGACTGAAGTGGTCTCTTTGACCAAATCTTTGTCTTGTTCTTCTCTTCTAATAGAGAATGAACTGAATCCTACTGAAGTTTTTATGCTTCATTCTGGTTATTCTCGACAAGAGGAAATTTTGTCTATTTCGACAGAACCCTCTCCGAGTAGTGAGGTTATTTCCTTTGACTGGAGTAACCTAACAGAGTCTCGCCTTCATTCGAGTGTTCCTTTCCAGATAGTTGTGAATGTTACTGCTAGGTAGATACTTCATACTATTGTTGATGAAGGGGCTTTTGTTAGTATTCTATCCTCGACTGCTTGGCAAGATTTAGGCTCTCCTCAGCTTGTGCCATCCACCAATCAGATACTGGATTTTAATTGAAGACCTACTATACCTTTAGGGACCCTTCCTTATTTTCCTATTACAATAGGAGGGAAAACTATTTGTATTGATGTTATGGTGGTCCAAGGTCCTTTAGATTTCAATCTGCTCCTTGGATGTGGTTATGTTTATGCCATGAAGGCTACTGTGTCCACACTCTTTAGAGTTATGCATTTTCCCCATGATGGGAAGATTGTAACCATTGATCAGCTTTCTTTTGTTACGCCCGACCATCACGTGACTCCTAGTAATTAGACTGCCCTGAATGTGCCGCATGTTCTTGTGTTTCCTTCCCCTTCTTCTATTTAGATTCTTCCCATCATAGGTAAAATGGGGGGCATGGCTCCAGCCTCTGGGATTCATAATGGAGTTAAGTTGCTAGATTCTTATGTAAGGGGGCAACCAACCAACCTATGGACATCATGTTGGCTTAGAAATTTCTTAGAGCATAGTTTACTTTTGGTTTCAAGCTCATTAAAAAATAAAACCACTCCTTAAGCATAGTTTACCCTTTTGGTTTCAAGCTTGCATAAAAATGAAACCATGTCACGAGCATAGTTCCCATTCTGTGTCAAGATCATTAAAAAATGAAACAGATGCCTATGAGCATAGTTCCCATTCTATGTCAAGCTCATTAAAAAATGAAATAGATCTCGTTAAGCATAGTTTACCTTTTGGTTTCAAGCTTGCATAAAAATGAAATCATTCTTGAGCATAGTTCATTTTCTATTTCGAGCTCGTTAAAAAATGAAGTAGGTTTCCTTAAGCATAGTTTACCTTTTGGTTTCAAGCTTGCATAAAAATGAAACCATATTCCAAGCAAAGTTACCTTCTATTTCAAGCTTGTGTAAAAATGAAACAGATCCCCTTCCCTTGAGTCGAGTCTTCACTTTAGTGTTAGAACTTGAACCTTCTTTTCACCTGCTTGATTCTCATTTTTCCTACCCCCTTGGCGACTATTTTCACATTAGTAACCAGGTTTTTAGGTTGGGTATGGAAGAAGAATCGTCAAATGAAACGAAGCTTGTGGGCATGTCGAGCTGCTAGCAACCATGCTAGGGGTAAGCTTCACTAGCAATCATGCTAGGGGAAAGATTCCAACATTTGTATACCATGTTAATGGGATTTTTCAAGCATAGTTTACCCATTGATTTCAAGCTTACATAAAAGTGAAACCAATCCCTAAGTATTCTTTCAACTGATCTTCGAGCTCGTTAAAAACATTAAGATGGTGTTGAGCTTACTTTTCATTTTTTCGTGCTCTGGTTAAAACATGAAATTTGGTTTGAGCTTGGTTTATTAATTTTTCATGCTCTGGATTCAAACATGAAAAAGTCTAATGGAGTCCTCTTTAAACTCTTTTTAGGCTCCCTAAATACAAAAATATTGTTGAGCGATCTTATCTTCTTCACGCTCATTAAAGTATTTGAAGATTCGTCCTTCTGACGGTAGGTTATCTCTTTTTCGTTTCGGATAGGACTATTTACGAAAAAAGAACACTCCAACCAATCAAGACTAGAAGAGTTCTCTAAGGTATGATTTTACACTTTTTCGGGCCTTAGAGACTAAATCATACGAAAAAGGACCCATTTGGAGTCTTCTTCTGTATTTGTTCAGACTCTCTAAACATGAACGATACCGAGTTTTCTTTCATTGGACTCGTTAAATTAAACATTGAGAGACCCATTTTGGGAACGTACCCCTCCTCTCTCAGGTTCGTAAAACATATGAGTCTGGACTTGTCTTCTGACAAGCTATATCAAGTGTTTGTTACCCTCTTTGAACTTGTAAAACTGAAAAGAGGAACTCATCAATCATGATGGGGGAAATGGGAAGGAAATCATTTTGCAAAAAAAAAATGGCAGTTGTATGCACATCATGTCAGTCAATTGGGTATTTATCTGATCTCCGTGATGATCCACTTTCATGAGTCATGTCAATCCTTTGAGTCTTTCAAAAGAATGCATTGTCCACTATCGCATTGTGTGTTTGTCCCGTCCAATCATGTTGCCAATTATTTTTGTCGTGCCACCCGATGTTCAAATGGGATTTGAAGAAGTTTAACCTCTATAGTCAACACAGTCTTTGTGTCAATATTTTTGAATTAGTCCTATGGTTACTACATTCACATCATTGCAAAACTATGTTTCGAGTTTCATGTCATCTATGTGGGACTCATCATGGCCCTCCTTTGACGAGACTATTCCCATCAACATCAGCTCATCATCCGGGAAATAGTCTTAGAAACAATATTTAAGTACCTTGAGATATGTATTCCTTAATGATAGATTCTCTCGCTCTCGACATAGGTTCACATCATTGACCTTTTATTGGTAGAATCGACTGGGTGTTCGACATCAGGACATCTATTCACACTCAGTAGATTGTACTATGGTACCTTGGGAATCACTGACATTAATGGTGATCTCCCTCACACTTGTTAACGGTTCACATCATTGGCTGGTAATCAAGTGGTTTCTACCATGTTCGACTTCAGATCATTGTAATCACATGGATAGAACCATACTTCGTGGAAGATGAGATGAAGACCCTGGGTATTTCTTTAAAGTGCTCATTTCTTTTCCCCAGGTTGCGATGGAGTTTTGTATATCTAGCATGGATACACATTTGTATGGTCGTGGCTGTGCTCAAATTTGTGTCTGCATGACATAGATCTACATTGTATGTCTGGTAGCTATCTCCAAGTTTGAGTGCTCTATCACATGTATCTAAAACTGTATTCTAGTAGCCATGCTTGTTTATTCCTCCCATGGACCTGCCTTGTATTGGTCTGCAGCCATGAGTTGGTTACTTGTGTCTATGAGTCAAAATATTGATGTACTATAGATGCCTACTTGACGACATGCTCTGATCAAGCCGACATTTTCACCTCGTAGCGATGACTTGTTCTCTCAAAGCTCTCGTTCATCATATCCCTCTAAGAATCATGATTTGGGGGGCATCCTGTTATATGAAAATCCTGTCACCATCATGTGATAATACTCTTAACATACCTACTTGCCCTGAATCCCAGCACTTGGAGTGGAAACTCATACCATTTTGTCAATCTTTCACAAAAATGCTCAGCACCGTTCTTTCCTCTTTGTCCATGAGCGGTACCTTGCTTGCACCACCTATCCCTTGTTATCCACAAGTAGTGACACCTCTTATATCCCTTAGTCCATAAGTGTTTCTTACCTGAACCACTCTGTCATTGAAGGAGAAAAGCGGTACCCTGGGTAAAATGGGAAAAAGAGAAGATTTTCAAGGCTTCTAGATCATGATCCTCGTGTCCTCCCTTTTCCCTATCATTGTGGGTCAGTTGAGCTCGAGATCCCCCATCATAGGATCTTAGAAGCCACCTCATCCACAAATCTCTCAACCATCCCTATCCATTGAGCCTTATAAATACAAGCTCATATCCATGGTTGAGGGGAGAACTCTTAAGGTATTGTTATGCTGTTGGATTGATCACTTGGCCCAAGCCATTTGAGAGCATAGAGAGCAAGTTCGATATTATGGGGATGAATGTGTTTGGTTTCATGGAGATGCATGTCGACACTAAGGCTTAATTGGTTTTAAACTTCTTCATTTTATCTTAATGCAAAGCTAATTTCCATCCCACATTACTGTTTTTGGATTCCTTAGTCACTGACATGGATTAGTAGGTTATATTCTGATAGCTTTGATGTGTTTGCATGTTTAATCTAATTGCAGGTACATAGGTTTACTATCGAAGCATTACATTCCAGGTATCTACGACGTCCAAGGAGGGTCTTCATCCTTTGTTGTTCATTTGTTCTGGATCTAAACCATTCAGACCAAAGGAACACCTTGTTGTCTGCAGAAGGTGAAATATTCCTGCTAACAGCCAACACTAGCAAGCCAAAACAATGGTGGGAATGACTACCTCTATTATCCCTAGGGAGGGTAATACCAATGAGTATAGATCAAGAAATTCCAAGTCTAAGTAGGGACATCAATACATAATACAAAATACATACAATTCCATATAATTATGACCACCAGATCATGACACAACATGTTAATACATGTCACAAAAATGAGTATAAGAGCAATGAATACCATAACGCAATATAAAAAGATGAGTCATAATCATGCAATATAATCCATTTGAAACATCATCTGTCCAATGAGAAAGTACTGATATAAAACTAAGCATCAATAACTACTCTGTAATGACTAAATGGCTACATCGGTCCTTAAATTTGAGTGTCCTAAGACTCAATCTTGACATAGGATAGTACAATAGTCCACTAATACAATAATGATTCGTCAAATATGCTCTTCTCAGCATCTCATATGTAAGATATCTGGCTGAAAAATGTACTGTGTCTGAAAAATAGAATATGGTAGCTTGGCTACTATATATGTGATAACAAGATGGATGACCTTATATGAACCTTAATAGGAAAGTGTATCATTTTCTATCTCGACGATATCTTGATTTTCAGTCGATCATGGGAAGAACATGTTAGACAGCTTCGACAAGTCTTGAACACTCTCCAACAAAATCGACTATATATGAACATGGAAAAATTATCATTTGCAATGACCAACATCAAATATTTGGGGTATGTAACTGACTCTGTAGGAATTCATGTCGACCCAAAAAAAGTACAGATCCTCAAAGATTGTCCTATTCCTCAAAAAATTCATGAACTAAGAAGTTTTCTTGGTTTGGACAATTTCTATCAACGGTTCATACTTGGCTTTAGCCACATCGCATGGCCTTTGAATAAGTTGACTAAAGGAAATGGGAAACTTTTCTTCAAATGGACACCAACACAATAACAAGATTTTAAGAAACTCAAAAACAACCTCCGTACTGCATCAGTTCTTGTGTTACCTGATTTGCATCAGCCCTTTGAGATTGAGATGAATGCATTGAACTATTCCCTCAATGTAGTGATCACTCAGTCATGTCACCCAGTCACATTTCATTCCAAAAATTTCAACGACACTGTTAGAAATTATTTGACATATGAAAAATAACTGCACAACATTTTACAACCTCTTAAGCAATGGAGACACTACATTCTTGTCAAGGAAACAATCATTCTTACTGACCATACACCTTTAGAGTTCGCCCCATCCTAGTGGAAACTACATACAACTCAAAAACTCAAGTGGATTAATTACCTGCAACAATTTTAGTTGGTAATTAAATATCAGAAAGGAAAATCCAATGCATTAACCGATTGTCTCATTCAATCACCCATTACTCTACTATCTGTAGTGATGAGTATGCAGGGTTACGAAACCACTACTTGGCCACACTAGTATTCGGTATACTACGACTTCTCTGCAATTTATCGACAACTTCAAAAATTAAATGTTGTCTATTGTTGACTACTTCTTGAAGGACACCTTGCTATACAATCTATGATGGCTTTGTGTATGGACCGATGAGCACCAAAAGAAGCTCATTTGGGACACGCACTACAAAAAGACCACAGGACATTTTGGAGTCACAAAAAACACTTGCTATCTTGAAAAATGTATTTTTATTGGCCTTCACTTAAATATGAAGTCAACAAGTACATTTAATCATGCATAGTTTGTACCATTTCTAAACCATCTAATCTATGACAAGGACTGTACAAACCCCTTCCAGTTCCTAGTCGACAATGGGAATCTATTTCTATGGACTACTTGACGGGATATCCTACTACCAAACATCAGCATGACATGATCTTAGTAGTATTAGACAGATTTTCCAAGATGGCTATACTCATAGCATGCAAGAAGACTACGACAGCATAACATACTTCTCAACTCTTCTTCTAACATGTTATTTCAACAGAACATACTGCTCAACTCTGCTTTATTTCAGCTTTCTCTTCTAGGTTATGTGGGATTTTTTTAGAAAAAAACATCCATCTTCATTTCCACCTCTATTAGTAATTCCTTCTTCATCATCTTTATTTTCATCATAATGAATGTCAATCATATCTACAACACTATTAAAACCCTCATCATCTTGGGAAACCTTTTTGATATTTGAAATCTTGATTTCTTCTATATCTTCGAAATCTTCCTTTTTTCTCCAACACTTTCCATGAGGTTCCTTCTAGTTTTTCAAAAGCTTGTCATCATCTCCTATCATGTATTTTGAATGATCATTGTCAACACACCAGAGATCTTATTTATCTTGTGTTTTCAGGGTAGTCATACATTCCTCTTTTAATGTTATTTATTTCCACAACTTCTTTTGCTCTGTAATGTCCTTTGGTATTTCTGATATTTCCATGAATCTGCAGTTGCTTTCTTTATGTCCATAGTTATGAAAATTGAAGCATTCTAAATTCCTTTCTTGTAGAGGTGCAAATGAGTTATAATTTCTTCTCTTCACTTGACCAACTGTCTAATTGTCCTTGAGGTTATATTTTTTAACCTTAAAAATGTTCCTTTCATGTGCTCTACAATTCATAGCTTTGTGTCCAAAGTTAGAGCATGCAAAACAATAACCAATAAAAATGTGAGGCTACTTGTTTTTATAAACCTTATTTGGAGTTGTCTTGAATTCCTTCTTTATGGGTCGAAATGATCTTTTGGAATTCTGAGTATTCCTTGTCTTTTCTTCCTCTTTCTTATTGAATGTACTGAGAAGAGCAGCTGCATAAGATTTTGAGATAGCTTGATTTTATTCTTGAGAATAACCTATTCCATTTTTTTTTACTTGGATCTCTTTGTGTGGTTATAATCTCATCTAAAATTTTAGAACTATTTTCATATCTAGTTTGAATAAATTTTGCACCAAGTTCTTTTTTTAAGTGAACTAATTATGCCTTCATTCTTTCACATGTTAGTTGTTTTTCTTTAAGATATTTCTCTAGCATTTCTTCTATCCTATTTGTCTCTTGAATTTGGTGTTTCATAGTGCTCATGATTTTCTTCATCTCTTTTTCTTTCTGATCATGCTCTTCCTGTTGTTCAATTAGAAAACCTTTCAACTGTCTATATTTGTTCTTGTATCTTTTTAGTCTATCCAAAGCCTTGAGTAGTTCTTCTTCCATATTAACCTCTGCTTCATCTTCTGACCATTCCTTATGGCCAAGTTCTTCTATCTCTTTAGACTCTTCAATACCTAGAAAAAGGACTTCATCATCACTAATTTCAGATGAACCGTGGTCTTCTTCTTTTGAGTAGAAATTCTTTTTTCCTTTGTAATTTTTCTTATAGTGGAATTTTCTCTCTTTGTTGTATTTTTTGTTTTTGTCATCTTCATCTTCAGAGTCTTTCTTGGGATAAGGACACTTGGATTGAAAGTGCTCGACTCTGCCACAATTAAAAAAATTAAAGGGAAGCTTGGCTTTGTACTTCCCTGATCATTTCTGAAGTTTTTTAACAAAATTGGCTTCTTCTACATGAGATTCTTCATTCTGGTTGGTTTGAGTTTTTTGCTTCTGAAATTTTTTCTTGATCACTTTGAAAGAGGCTTCTCCTTTTGGGAGACTATCAATCCCTAGTCTTAATTCAGAGGATGTGAGGATTCCATACAATTCATCCATGGTAAGATCTTATAGCTTCTCTCTATCTTCAAGAGTGGATACTTTGGGATTATATGCCATAGGAAGTGTTCCTAGTAATGTTTCAACTAACTCATAGTCCGGTACTTCTACTCCCAAACCTTGAATTTCATTAACAAGATTCTCAACTCTTTCGATGTACTCTAAAATATTTTCTTCATCCTTCATTTTCAGACTTTCATATTTTTCTTTGAGATATTGAAGTTTTCCCATCTTTACTTTGGAGTCACTTGTATATATGGTTTCCAGTTAGTTCCAGAGCTCTTTTTCACTTTTACAGTTCATTACTTTTGCAAGAAACTTTTTACTTATTCCTGCTTGTAACGTATTTAAGGCCTTTGTATGTTCCCAAAATTTATTCCTTTCTCCTTCTTTTGTGGGAGTGTATTTTGGAACATTATATCCTTCTTCAAGTAATGGCCAAACTTCCAGACCAATGGACATCAGATAATTTTTCATTCTAATCTTCCAGAAGACATGGTCTTCACCGTCAAATATGGGACAATTATTGACATCTTCATCCACTAATCCATAGTTGTAATAGGATCTTCCTTCCAATGGTTAAAGTGTGGTGAAGGACCTGGCTCTGATACAAATTGATGAATCAGGTCTTGTGACTGAGAGGCAGGGGGATAAATCAGTGAGAAATTAAATACAATTTATTTCATTTTAGCAAATGTAAAAACAAATTTGGAAACAATGGTTTTAATGTGGAACCCAATAAGGTAAACCACCAACACATTTCTATTATCTAGAAAGATTTGTTTTTACAATTTACAATAGTTATTTGCAACTGCCCACTTGCTAGAGACCACAATCCCCAAGTTTCTCAGCCACTACTAAAGGATGCACCCACACCTTGGTTTCCTCCTACATCTACAGACAAGGATACACCAATACCTTGATTCTCCAGCCAATATTGGAAGGAGGCTAAGACCTCCTTGCAGGAATGCAACCTTCCCTAGCACCACCCTTCCACCTTTGTATGTATTTTTACTAGACTTCCATATTTTCTTTAAAAACTTTGTCTCTTGTTACTCTTCTTTGGTCTTTGTATTATGTTGCATCAGCATAGATCTAGATGACAAAGAAACCCTTCCTTCAATTTAGATTTTTCATTAAATATCTATTTCATGTGTTTTCAAATTGGTCATGCTTATTCATTCTAGACAAACACACATTTTCATTCTTCGTGTCTTTCCATCAAACACATTACTTTTCTGTTTTAATTCTGTACATTAATTTTAAGCTTCTTTAATCAATTACTTAATTTCCAAACCATCTTCAATAAGCTTGTGTTGGGGGGAAGGATATGTCGATGGCTGTTACTTTTTCAGGAATTTGAATTTCAAATAGTTGTGAAGCGAGGATGGTTGAATGCTGGTCCTCATCACATGTCTCACATTGAGACCACAGAAGAACCTACCAATATTGATGACGAATTGCCAGATGCACAACTGTTCTGGGTCTATATCACAGATGATCATTATGCCCCAATTACTCAGTTCTTGGCCACTAGGGTTAGCCCTGAGAACCCGTCAACCGATTAGAAGAAGTAGTTGGTAGTAAAGGATTTATATTTATAGCTGATTGTTGGGAAGCTATACAAGTTTGGACCAGATGAAATCTTGTGACGGTGTATCCTATCACATGAGCAAGGAACCATTCTAGAAGAAGCACATGCAAGAATCATGGGAGGTCACTATGGAGGAAGGGCTACTGTGTGGAAGGTGTTGCGCGCTGGGATATGGTGGGATACGTTGCATACTGATGCTGCAGACTATGCACAAAGTTGTGATGTCTACCAGTACGTTGGTAAACCATCACGGTGGGATGAGATGCCGCTTGTGTCACATGTAACTCTACAACCTTTTGATAAATGGGATGTTGATATTTTGGGTCCAATTAATCCACCAGGGAAGAGGACTGGTGCACGATACATCATTACCGCAACTGAATTTATGACCAGGTGGGCAGAGGCCACACCGGTTGCAGATTGTACCACTACAACAGCAATGAATTTCATATTTGAGAATATTGTGACATGGTTTGGGTGTCCTAGGATATTGATGAGTAACCAGGGTAGTCACTTTATCAATCGCACTATGAGAGAACTAACTAAGGAGTTGTAGGTGCAACATAATAAAATCATGCCATACCATCCACAAGCGAATGGGACTATTGAAGCGTTCAACAAAAATTTGGAAACAACGTTGACAAAGGTATGTAATGCTAATCAAGCTGACTAGGAATTGAAAATTCCAACAATACTATGGGCCTATCGCACCGCTTGCAAATGACTAACAAGACAAACACCATTTAAGCTGGTATATGGAAAAGAGGCAGTCATGCCCATGGAATACATTGTTCCTAGTTTGCACATCACTGCGCTGACGGGCATGGATGATGTAGAAGCATTAGAAGAGCACATTCCAAAGTTGATCTAGCTTGAAGAGGATCTCTTTATTGTAGGCTTCCACCAGCATGTTGTGAAGGATCGAAAGAAGGTGTGGCATGATCGTCACATTAAGAATAAATAGTTTGTGGAAGGATATTTGCTGCTATTATATGACAGCAAGTTCATGAAGCATCTTGGTAAGTTATAAATGCACTAGTTATGCCCGTATCTTGTTCAGTCCATTAATTCTGGAGGTGCAGTTCAGTTACATAAATTAGATGGTGTGTTACTACTGACACTCATCAATGTGAGTCGCTTAAAGCCCTATAGGATGAGGTCAGAGCTACGCAATGCTTGAGGCGCTGTGAAAAAAAAGACTAGTTTGTTCGATATCAGCAAAGCGAGCCTAGGGGAAGAGGTCGTGCAAGGATAGGAGTTAGTAGCAACGAAAGGGATGCCACCTATGACAGCCGCAGGGCTATGGGTTGGTCAAATTAGTAATAAATGCAGGTAGTTAAAATAGTTAGCTGGAGGCACTTGTTGAAGTGACATGCATTAATGATCGATTCAACCATTAGTAGGGTAAGATTGTCGATGGATTTTATGTCATTATTGTTGTATTTGGTCATAATGGACACCATGGATTTGGTAATGATGAGTTCGAATTAGGAAGTGGCTATAAAAAGTGCGTGGGACATGGGAGGAAGGAATTGTTTAGAAAAATTCATTCAAGTGAGAAAAGTCTTGAGCTGAGTATAGTTGAAGAGTCTTAAGTGTGATTTACAGAGTAGAGGTGCAGAGTTGTCGGGTGCATAGTAAGGATTGGGAGTGCAGCATGCTAAGCGACCCCGATGCAATTGAGACTTCCAGTGAGCAGGAATCCCCCATTCATCCCATGGCCGTTGAGGAAGAATTCATGAGCATGCCGATAGGTTCTTGATCGATCCCAAAAAGAAAGCATTAGGCTCAGAAGCCCAATTCCACGCCACCGCAGAAGAGGCACACCTGCACTTTGGCTAGAGTGCAAGGAGAGGGGACTGCATAGATCGGGCCATTGAGCTCACAAGATATAGAGTCTCTAGATCCCAGGGGTATCTCTATCAATGATATCCTGGGATATGTCACTCCAATGCCTCTGGGAGCAAAGTCGAGGCAACCCATGAAGAATCAGAAGTATCCACCCAAATTGCAGCTACCAGAAGGGATGACTTGCTAAGTAGATATCATCCCTACCTTGATCAAGATGAAGTTTGAAGACCATGATTTGATGTTGCTCAAATATGTCTGGGATGAGCCCTATGAATCAGTTCTAATGGGGCCTGGTGCATTGATTTAGAGGATTCCTCAACCATGGGTGAGCGGGTTGAATAAATTGGGATTGTTGGGGCTCATTAATATGCCTCACTTTGGGCACCTGAACAAAGCTCATGCATGCGTTAAGCAAATATTGGCCTTCTTTCATGGTGGGATGCTCTGGTTGAACGATCCCATTCTAATCAAGGTCAACTTAATTGCAAGCATTATGGGATTTTTGAATGCCGGGGAAGATTTGGCATAGTATATCCACGGGAAAGATACTAACAAGAAGCTTGCCAAGCTACTCAAGGAGAGATTTGGATTGCAGCGTGATGGCCGCACCTATTGTATAGACAACATTAATTCACAGGTGGTGCATATCGGGGCGCGCATTTTGGTGAGCTATATTGTCTAAGGGAATCGACCGGTCCAGTGGAACTCGGGGGTGGTCGCATGTGCAAAAAAATGCATAGAGGGCATGCAGATGAACTAGTCCTTGTTTTTACTCAACCATTTGCTCGATGATGCTCTCACCGCTCATGTAGGGTGACCATTTTCCTACAATTGGCTATTAATTCTCATTGTGCTTGTTGCATGGATGGATCCAGAAGATTATCATCCAATGGTAGTCGATGCGATGAAGGTGTGCCGAGGCACATGCTATTAGAATTTATGGTGGGTTGAGGAGACCTGTCGACAGATGGACTGTGCGATCCTTTTTTGGGTCTATTAGGAAGCACTGCAAGCAACCGCTGTCAAATTTCCATGCTTATCCAATTATGCAGCAACCAAGTATCAGTGGCTCATTCAATTTGCTATCAGGACTCATTCCATTTATGTCCAGGAATGGTGGCACCCCGACAAGCAGTGGCTACCTCTGGCCTACAAATTCATAGATGAAGAATTGGATGCTATCGTTCATGAGTGGTTGACGGAATGGCGCAACCCCATGATCTAGGAGGAACTCTCTAAGGACCCACCCGCTGATACCCTGGACCAACCTGTCTAGAAAGAGATGAGTGTTCATGACTACGACAATCAATCATCAACGGACCCTGAGGTCAAAGCACAACGCATGCGGGAGGAAAATTGAACCAAATGGTGCTAAGAATATGACGTAGGAAGTGGTACCCGACTAGGGATGGAGGACCAACTGCAGTGGCTCATTAAAGCTGTCACTGACTCCTCTGAGGCTGCAACACAAGCAATACGAGAGTCCAACCAAGAAGGTTTTGTTGCGGTAAGGGATAAGTTGAATTTTATTTATGATGTTGTTTCTAGGAAGACACCCAGGAAAGATGTGATGCAGGAATTCCCATTGATCAACCCCGAGATGCGGGCTAGGAACATTCAAGTTCCCCCGACTATGATCGACGCAGGGAGTGAGGAAGTGAACCTATTACTATGGCTGCTCCAGAGCATTTCCTTGGATCCTAACAAGTTGCCCGCTCAGGTGCTTGTGGAGTTGTAGCATGTTCCCGCCCAGAAATTGGAAGATAGGAAAAAGGAGCTTACTGATGGGTATGTGTAGTCACAGAGCACAGCCGAGAAGCTACAGACAGAAGCTGAGGAGCTACATCAGGTCAAGGTGTAGCTGGCAGAAGAAAATGTATGGGAAATTGAGGCATTGAAGGCTGCATAGGCCGAGTTGCAGCGCAAGGCTGTCGAGGAAATCATTGAGTTGAAGAAGGTGCAAGACTACCTTATCATTGAGAGGGAACAGTTGTACGCAAGTTGTGGCGATGTCGAGAAAGCTGTTGATGAGGCCTATCAACATCTCTTTGAGAGCACAACCGAGCTCACTGTACTCACTAAGGCCAAGTGACTTGGGGCAGTTATTGTCCATCTCTAGGACACCAATATTTTGCTCAATGCCTTGGTCCATCTAGACACACCACCGGAGCAGGTTACTAAATGTAAGGCTACTATTGAGGAGATAGCGTCCTAGTTTGAAACAATGGAGCAAGAAGCAAATACAATCATGGAGATGACAACATAGTTCTAGCAAAGCATTGTCCAAGATGAAAAGCTCAATCACTTGACCACGCAAGCGCAAGAAGAAGAAGGACAATTAACAACAATGAAAATGTTGTTGTGAGCACTGTCGGTCATGGCACAATTCACATGGTCTGAGGAGTTGAAGGAACTACAACAGAGAGCTTCCAGCACCCAAGAATGCAAAAAAAAGCGTCATTCCCAGTTAGATGAGTTTCAAGAAGTTGGTGGGTAGCTGGCTGTTAAAGCAGTCGAAATGCTTCAGGTGGTGCAAGAAAATTGACAGATGGTTGATGGCAAGGTTGGGACAGCGCATCTCATGCAGAAGGATTTGCTTAACTGTCAAAGGGCTGCCGAAAAATTCTAGCTCCAAGTTCACAAGATCTCACAGCAGTTTGAATATTTTAATGCCAAGACATCGGCATATACCCTGTCAACTTGACATGGCTCGAGGATGAGCCACAAGACTGTGTTGGGGGCCTATTGGCAGGGGTTTTGGATAAGTGAGTTACGCAGCATCACAACAGCTGCAAAAGCTTACGTGACACCGCGCAAGGCCATATCAACAGGATGGGCTAAAGAATAACCACTTTTGAATATTTAATGTATTAAGTAACCATGTTTTGTGGACATAGGTCATTAGTGGTTAGAAGTTAGTTAGAAGTGGACCTTTGATCTAAAGGTGCAAGCCTATATATAGATTTAGTTTTGCAATTTTATGACACACATATAGACATAAGGAGAGATCATGATCAGCACGACACAAGTCCAAGTCAATATCTGAGAGTGATCAAATTGTTGCAATCTATCTATGGTCTTGATGAGTTTTCTGTTTTGAATAATCTACAATCTATCTATGTCAGATACTGAATTTTGGGATGTAATCAGTCTCCTGCTATGGAGAAGAATTATCTGTTTTGGATATATTGCATAGAATTAATATGACATGACAATTGTTGCCTAAATGTTGTCTTTTGTTTTCTTGTTTTATCTGCTACGATTCATTGAGAAGTACATTTCCTTTCCAGACTTGCTTTGTTACAACCCCTTGCTTGTTCTTTGCAGAGAAGTCCATTGTTATTTATCTATTTCATAGTTGGAAGGAAGGTTTTATATACAAGTGCACACACACTCACACCAATAATCAAACACGCTTAGTTCATGACCCAGGGCAGAACCTTAAAATCAATTAATTAACATAATAACATTCGGTTTGGGACAAAAGTCCCATCCACCATAACTATGGGAAGTACTTGGGATTTTCCCTAAAAATCATTGTGAGGAATACCAAAAGAACCCCAAAGAAGCTGGCCATTGCGAGGACTTACCAAGCGAAAAGGGAAATGACCCCCACCAGATTGACTAGATTCCCACATGTGAGGAAAACCAAAGAGTTGTCATTTTTTGCCAAGCGGTTAGCAGTTTTACCTGCATTGTGGAGTGAGGGGTACTTCCCCAATACAAAGCCGTCAGACAACCTTGGTGGCCGAGTGAATCCTTTTGAACCAATAGGGAGTTTATTTAAACCATGATCCATATTCATTACCTGTTACTACTACAACCATCATTGCTCCACCACGCTATTCCTCTCGACTTAGGGGGCACTCCCATCAGTTTAGTTCTTTGGACCGTCACCGTCGAAGCCCTATTCAATAACAATCCTCACCTTTAGAGGGTCACATGGCCTCTGAATCCGATTTGGATTCCAACTAATCTGAGCCTAATTTTTTCACTGCCCCCTCTAGCCCCATGGTTGGCATACATCTTGATCCCTTCCACGGAGGGATAGTTGGCAGTGGACCTACATCCTTTCCACCCATCATCACGGGTATCCCTGCCAATGGGCCCATTGTTCCCACACATGTTGTTGTAGATACACTACCCACTAGTAGCGACCCCGCACCAGCTACCACGGGTCCTACCATCCCACTTTTCATGACTGGGGGCAGTGGCCCTTCCATGACCATTTCAACTATCCCTACTACAAGGATTCAACCTCAGATACCCCCATTTAGACATGGACACTACGTTATTGCAAACTCCGGCACCATTGCCAGTCCATCCTGAGCCAACCATGGGTCTAGCCTACCCTTTATGGCTAGCCTGAATCTACCATATTTGGTAAGGTTAACAAACAACCCCATCAGTCATCAACACACTGGCCTCCCATTCCAACAAAACTTCCCTCATACATCCCAAAGTTTGAGCGCAAGGTAGGAAAGGACTCCCAAAACCATATTTTGTCCTTCCACTTATGGTGTTCATCAAACAACATTGTGGATGACTCAGTCAAGTTGAGGTTGTTCCAACACACACTTACAAGTGTTGTGGCCAAATGGTACATCAAGTTGCCTCATGCCTCTTACCTTGACTTTTCCTCACCGACCATCATGTTCCTTCAGTACTTCCAACTTCCCACTCGATATGATGACGAAGTGGAGATCCTTTTATCATGTCGTCAAAATACAGCCACACACATCACAGGTCACATCCATTAGTGGTGACGTAGATGTAACTTGTGTAAGATCCAACTGGATGATAGGATCTTCCTCGACTGGTTTTTGAAGACCTTACTCCCACCCATATCCAAGGATGTTTCCTCTGAGCAACCAAAATCTAAGGAGGAGGCCATCTTAAAGGCTCCAAAATTCAACTTAATCTACTCCCAGTCTAGTTACCTATACACCATCATACCCGATGCTCCTCGTGTTGGCACCACCCATCGTGATACACCGGGGGCATCCCATGCTACATATGGAGTTATCGGCTCTGTCTCACAGCACCCTCAGTACTACATGGCCCCCCCCATGATGTCACCACACCCAGGTAACACCCATAGTGTTTCACAACAAAACTACATTCCTGATTACTCACGGATGATGGATTAGTTTGGAGCCACCTCTTCCTACGCACCTTCTGCACCAAATCAGCACGTCCATTGGTCGACTTGGTCGACACATTTGTATTCGGGACAAATGGTTGGATTTGTAGCTCCCCTAGCTCCTCTGGTGTATTATGTGCCACCAGTGTAGCACAATCTGGCTCCAACCTTATCAACTCATGTTTCCACGAGATAGGTTTTTGCTCAGCAGAACCTTCCCAACCAACCTGCCCCCAATAACCAACAAGGGAAGGGAAAGAAAAATTCAGGAATAAATCGAGGTAATAATCAGCCGCAAGAAGGTGACCAGTAGCCTAACCTCCCCACCAACAACTGCGCAAACCCCCTGGCATAGAACCCCCAACATCTTGACTGACCGAGAAAGAACCCACAGTTACTAACCAATCATCTGTGTGCTCTATGCAACACCTATGGTCATTACATGCATTTGTGCCCTCACATGGCTCGCATCTGACAACTTCTCCAGAATGAATCCCAACAAGATGCCAACGCCATAGCCCAGGATAAACCCAACCCACCACCACCGGTCCCTCCGCTTATGGTGCTCCAAAACCCTCTACCACACCAAGTATTGGTTGCAACCCAATCCTTGGCCCCACCTGCTTTTGCAGCCCCCGTCGCGGCCCCACTTGCAGAGACTAGATTCCATCACCTCATGACAGTGTTGTTCGACATAAACCTACAGACTCGGCGTAACCAATATGGCTCCATCATGGACACCACTGACCCATCAGTGACATCTACCTCTAACACTTCCAGTATGCCCCTCCACTTACCTATACCCCCCACTAATGGAGTGACTAGAGTCCCACGGTTTCCTATACGACGTATCAGCAACAACACGACTACTTGAGATGCACTAAATTATAACATTATTGACGACTTGGACCAATCGCCTACATCCATGCCCGCTCTAGAAGTGCTCAAAAATTTCTCGACTCAGCGGAAAGAGTTGTTATCCATATTAGGTGTCATTGATCCCTTTGATTCTAGGTTGATCACATTTGATATGGATCAAGGAGAACCTAGGATGTCGTCCACCGTCGCCTTCCAAATTCTGGTCTCTATTCAGAATTTGGTCATACATCGATGCATCATTGATGAAGGGGCATCCACCTATGTTATGTCAACCTTTGTCTAGAAAAAACTCGGGTCCCCCACCCTTCAACCTTCCACTACCACCCTCTGCACCTAAGATGGCCGCTTGACAAAGGCCCAGGGCATTCTTGTGAATGTTCCTATTTCATTAGCTGGTAAAACAGTTTTGATGACATTGAAGTTATTAATGTCCAACTTGATTATAACCTCCTTTTTAGACGTAGCTACATGTATGCCATGAGAGTCATGGCTTCCACTGTCTTTCGAACCCTGATGTTTCCTCATGATGGAAAGATCATGACTGTCGACCAATTGACTTATTAAGATCCGCGGGGGTCGGCCACACTGTAACACATCATCCATACCATTGATACTACCATTGACAGCATGTCCATCCCTTCATTTTCTGTTGTGGGCTCAGGATTATTTTCCAACACTCCTATGGCAAACACCTTCCCATCTTTTCTACCTCCCCCTATGTCAACTGGCACAACATATTTATGTACTATCACATTTAGTACCATCCCAACCACATCACAACATCAATCGCAACCCCAACCACTGTCACCCGGGAATTAATGGGGCTCGTTCCCGATCCACAAAATCCCCTTCTTGTTTCCACCATCTAGTATCATGAGCAATCCTGTAATGGCTACTCTTAATTTACCTAATTTTACGTTGGGAATTCCTGTGTGGTACCTTGAAACACATACCCCACCTCTGATGCCTTAGGTTGTGTTGAATCTCATCCAACCAATTGAGATAGAGTCACACCCTCCTCCTAGCCCATTGAACATGCCTTCCATCCCCAAACGTGCCCCTCCTCTCCCAAAGAAGGATGGGGGCAAGGCAACCAAAGTAACAACCGAGCCTCATCTGACTCCACCTTGCACTTTGTGTGATGTCCATGGTTAAGCAATGAAAAATTGTCCAGAGATACCTATCCTTCTCACACAAATAGTCCCTATGGATACAACCGATGGTACTCCAATCCCAACTCCGCCAACAGTCAAGAAAAGGTCATTGAGGACCAACCACCTGTGCACAAATTACGGTTTGTATGGCCATTATTTGCACTATTGCCCAGACTTCTTCAAGTATCGGTCAGTCCTTCACGACCTTTAGAAACACTCTCGTGATTCTAAAATCACCGTCATCGAGGAAATTCACCCTTTGGTTTCCTCCTCAAACACCACCACCATATACATGATTTCCATCTCTGCTAGCCCTTCTGTATGCTCAAACATGGATGATCCTTTTGATCTATCCGATTGTTGTTTCAGCAACGACGAGGAGATCCTTGAATTTATATTTGCTCCTAAATACCCTTGGGATGATATGCACCATCGCTCATTTTTATTCCCAAGGAACCTCTATAATTGTCACATCAGTATTCAGTCAAAGCCAAGGACTTCATCCATGGTAAGGTTGACTGGTTCAAGAACCCCATTCCAGCACCCAATGCCTTTGAATAGGGAAACATGGCCAATATCTTGCCCACTATTAATTTTAATATATCAACCAACCCTTAGGTAGTTGAGGACATCACACTCGGAGCATCATGCTCCCTTGAAGAAGTCGCTTCCTACAAAGCACTTTTTCAATAATTCTATGATATTTTTGCTTGGTCCTATACCGATATTCTTGGGTTGGACCCATCTATCATTACACATCATATCAACACATGGCCTGATGTCCCACATGTTCACCAAAATTAAAGACCCATTCACCCATCAAAGGCTTCTACGATCAAAGCCGAGATTGAGAAACTATGTACAATAGGTTTCATATACCCCATCATGTATACCACTTGGGTTTCTAATCCCGTTCCCATTAATAAAAAACTGGGTACCATTCATGTCTATATTGACTTTCATGATTTGAACTTGGCATGTCCCAAGGACAATTTCCCCACTCTATTCATTTACCAGATCATTGACGCCTATGTTGGACATGAAGTCTTTTCGTTCATGGATGGTTTTTCTAGGTACAACTAAATTCAGATCTTGAAAGAAGACTAGTACAAGACTGCCTTCATCACCCCTTATGGCACATTTGCATATCAAGTCATGCCATTCAGCCTTAAAAAGGATGGAGCCAATTTTCAGCGGGCCATGACGTACTACTTCCATGACCTTATCCATATCATCTTGGTCTACTTGGATGACCCCATGGCTCACTCTCGGAAGCATTCAAAGCATTTAGAGGACTTACAACAAGTCTTCTTACAATATCGCAAATACAACGTTTGCTTGAACCCTCTCAAGTGCATGTTTTGTGTCCCAACTGGGCATTTACTTGGGTTCATCATATCTCAAAAATGGATTGCAGTTGATCCTTTGAAGGTTCAAGCCATTATGAATATTCACCACCCATGTACTTTGCGCCAATTATAGAGTCTCCACGATAAGGCCAACTTCCTTCGTCGAAGGTTCTATGCCTAGAGTTAGTCACCATACAGACCTCTGTGGCATAGTTTTTTTTTGCATTGTTTTTACCACGAGTTGGTGACCCCCTCCAGTAGTTGCTCCATGTCTAGTCGCAGTGAGTCCATTTTAGCACTCCGTCACATCATTTGCACGTGAGCAGGTGGTTCTAACCCATCCACCCTCCTCCTACGCCGTTGGTACCCCGCTGGAGGGTGCGGTCCCACGTCTACACATGCACACAATATGTCACATGTATGATCTAGCTACCACCATGCTAGCATACCATCAGGTCCCTAGACCTGTATTGGAGGTTGAGGCATCTCCAGTATCTCCCCGATATTCCATGCTCATGTATGGATCATCCTTTATAAGGATAGCAATCTTCGACCACTGTGCAAAAATTTCCCAGGTGAAGAGATGACCTGTAGTAGATTGACTCCCTCCCTACTCTCTTCATTTCGTTTCTCGGAGTCACTTCTATTTGTGTACCACCACGCGAATCACACCTTGTACGTTGAGCTAGCTCAGTACCCGTAGAACTCCTTTTGGTCTAGTTTGTCCGTGTGCACCACTGCACTAGGGGCAGCATCACTAACTACTAGTCATAGTCATCTAGAGTCCGTCTAAGACGTCGTTCACACCACCAGGTTTGGTTTTCTGCCCTATATCTTTTAACGAGACCCTTGTCTCATGCTCTCACTATGATTTTTCTGAGCCATTTACCAAAGGTCACCCCGATTTATGTGCCATCACATGAATCTCCCCTTGTATGTATTGGCATGTTCATGAGTCATTCACTCTATCCATACTACACAATTGGCCATCTTTGACTGCCATCCATCGTCTCGCAAGGGGGCCCCCATAACCTTTTTCCATATATCGACCACTTCCCCCTTGCTTGATTGACCGTTATGGAGTTTCTGTTAAGCTCTTTTCTAACTCTTAAAAGAATGAAAAGATTGTCGAGCACACTTGCTTCCTTTCACACTCGTTAAAGTATTTGAAAGGGCGTCTATGTAGCCTCATTTATCTCCTTTTATGATTTCTCAGGCATTGCGAGACCAAACTGTATGAAAAATCTCATCATGGGTTGTCTTTAAGCTCTTTTCTAGCCTTCTCATCAAGAAAATATTGCCGAGCAAAATTGGTTTCATTCATGCTCGTAAAAGTATTTGAATGGTCGTCCAGTCAGTAGAGGTTTAAGATTTTCTGATTTGATTAGACTACCAATGGTAAAGAAGTATTCCTTCCCCAAATGTTGGGAGAGCTCTCATGCGCACACTTTTATCCTTTTTTGGACTCAGGAGACTATATATGAAAAAGAGACCACACTGGAGTTTTCTTCCTATTTTTCAGACTCCCTAAAAATGAAAACACCATCAAGCATTTACTTTCTTGGGCTTACTAAAAATCCACGAGATTGTGTCACAACAGTGTCTTTCGGTGCCACCTATATATTACAGTTTGGCATCTTTCCCCCTTTGGGTCACCTTTGTTCATAGTATTCTACAATGAGTCTTCCTTAGATCCCCTGGATATCACTAGTCCAGTTACTTCCCTCAGTATTTCCCATTTGCAGTTATCCTCCCAGTATTACAGATATGATCCCTATCCCATCATTCAGTTTCATGTGCTACCAGGTCAACCTTGCTGTCATACTCTGAACAAAGGAATTTTGAGTCCCCTGTACTCCCCTGCCCCTGTTCCCACATTCAATGTGATAGTCCCCAGATTGTCCCACATATTTGATTATCCCCCTTGTGCTTCTCATCAAGGAAACATTATTGCCTTGATTAGTTGTAGGTCTCCCTCTGTCAGCATCAACACATCTATTCCAGAGGATAGACCTAGAGGTCCATGTACCCTAGTTTCATTCACCTTATTGATGATTTCCTTGGACCACTTGAGAGGAGTCATTAGTGCCTCTCAGGGTGGTTGTGTCTCACATGCTCGACTTCAGCAACATCATCACACCATTGAGATTCATACAGGGTATTGGTCCATACATTATTTTGATTGAAGACCCCGATTGTCACTTGACTCTAGCACATTGGTGAGTATATTATGGGACCTAGACAGGTTCATGTCACTTGTGATTTCCAGGTTGCATTCGAAACAGTGTTCAGAAGCCCCTAGTATAGTGCTTCCATGTATCTCCAGTATTGATGCAACATATTGTACCACAAAGATTTTGACTCTCCATCATGGAATCCATCCAGTTATGTCCACTTCCAGATTAAACAAAGCATCAGTTTGCGAAGATATTGCATTCCATGAGAATGCCATGGTTCCTATATTTCAGTTCTTCAGATCAACATTGTATTTAGCCTCTCATTGAGGCCAACATTATGTAACATCAGTTGTATATATATTGATCGACTCCCATATTTTTTAGCCTTGATCCCATTTTTTATTCTTTTGACATTGTTATGAGCATGGGCATGTCTGCCTCATCCATATACATGTCACATATTATATGTATCTCACCCATTGTTGGGAACCATTAATAAAAAAACCAAAATCCACTTTGGTTCGAATGAGGAAGCACCGTTTCTCTACAGGTCTCTCCAGTCTCTCCACTATTCCCATGATCCTATGATGCATGTCGGCCATACGATGAGCTCCTACCCTCACACCTCAGGGGGCAATCTGTTAACGCAAAAAAAATATCACCTAGCTCTACATGGTCTAAACCACATACATACATCATTTTCCTACCATATTTCCCTTACTTTTTACCTTCACAACTATGGTTTACCCTCATTTCTCTCCCAAAAAGGACCAAAAAACCCACAAAAGGCCTAAAAACCCAAAAAAGGGCCAAAAAACCTACAAAAGGGCTAAAAAACCTAAATAGGGCTTCAAACACTAAATAGGGTTCCAAAACCCTAAAAGAAAGAAAAGGCCAAAAAACCTAAAAACATATTATAAAAGCAGTGTGAATATCTCTATCAAAATATTCTTATCCCTTTTTCCCCATTATTTTATTCAGTGAGTACGGTGAGACACCTTTTGTTCTTAAAGTATTCACACCCCATTTTTGCCATCATCCTGTTGCCCTACCATTCCCACATAGTACGTTGAGATATTCTTCGTACCCACCTGGAGACCTAGCCTATGTAGAGACGAACCATTTCTGAGACGAGCACGGTGGCCCATTTTCATCAAAATGAAGGTATACATTTCATGTATTCGCTTTTATTTATTTTATTCATACAAGTTTATTTGATTTATTGTTACTGATATTGTTTATTGTTCTAGCTGTTTTTCATGAATTCTACCTTATTGTCCCATTGACGTAAGGTTGGTGCTTTTGCCCGTCTACAAAAGGCATTTTAGTCATTAATGAACTCCATACAAGTATTTATATTGGAGATCAATTTAGATTCTCAATATTGGGAGATGTGCTCCTTGCTACAAAAGTAGTTTCAGTGGTGAAAGATTCCACCCTATCCGACATGAGAGGAGAAATCACTCAAATTCCTCAATCAAATTTCATGTAAAGGATATATGAGGAGGAATCACTAATATTTATTAAGTGAGATTCAACTGATGGAGCTTTAGATATTTTTCTATTTTTGGTTTTATTTCATCCACAGGCGTTTGGAGTGAAAAGTTGTAGCAACAAAAGTCTATGGTGGTTTCCAGAAATTTGGAGTTGTGTTGAAGGTTCTTGCTTGAGGAGGGCACACCAAGAGTAGTGTATATTTTTTGGTAAGAGATATGAAGGAATTATATCTCATATGTTTTATATAGGGCACACCATTGGAGGTTTTTTTGCAGATTGGGGTTGAATTTGGGCCTTGGAGGGAGAATTGGGGAAGCAAATCTCACTTTTGGAGGAGCATTCTTCCCTTTCCACATTGTTGGTTTTTGGGTAGTTCTTTATCTTCTTTTGAAATATATATTTCTATGATTTTGTAGCTTCTATAGCATCCTTTTATGTAACCATTGATACTCTCCATGAATTAATGAAAAACTCGAGCATTTACCTCATGTATTGTTCCAAATTCAATCACTAGTTTCCTCATGTAAAAATATGTAATAAAAGGTTATATCAATTTAAGTTTCTTTCTTATTAACTATAATAACAAGTTGTTTGGTGGTGGAAAGTAGGTAATTTTTATGCATTTGGATGTGCATAGGCACTGTATACACTTTTTGGGAGAATTTGAGTGGGTTAGAGGTTGTTTGAGCTTGTTAGGAAAAGTTGCATTTTCTTGGGTCAAATTCGAGCTAGTCTCCCTAGTTTTGATTTGCATGTCTTCCAAAACTTCCATAAAGGTTCTATCAATTTTTCCATTGAGATGTATAGCTAGGTTTGGGTGTGTATGAGTGGAATTTTTTATGTCCAAGCAAATTCAAGTGGTGTGGGAGGTGTTTGGATTGAGTGGAATCCACAGTGGTCTCTATGGTGAAAGTCTAGCTAATATTCATTGGTTCGAGTTAGTTATTGGGAGGATATTCATATTTGTTTAATATAAAACATTAGTCATTTTTTGATGTTATATTGGGCCATGAAATCGTCATTGGATGGATGCTTCACCTAGTACTTCAAGTGCTTATAAAATTATACTAAGAGAATTGCATACAAATTATTTTATCTAAGTGTTGAACCCAAATCAATAACCAACTTTCAAATTTTATATCAGATTTGTTTGGGAACATAGCAGCAGTCCCTAAGTACATTAGTGGAGTTTCACATCTTATATAGATTATAAATTGAATGCACATTCCATTTTTGTTGATGTTGACATACCCATATCTTGCATTTGGTACACCACAGTGATATATGAAGCAAGCTTTGTATGAACTATTTGAAGGAAGTTGAAAACCATTAGACCCTCTGTGGAAAAGTTTGGAGGTAATATCTATCATTTTTAGATCAGGGATATTACACATCTACTATTAATCCCTTAATGATTTCACATTATGCCATATAATGTGGTCCATCACCCCCTATGTTGTGGTGCATTACATATTATTTATGTTTACTTGTGTATATTAGTGGTTATATTAGTTGTTATTGTACACCTTTGTCTCCTATATATAGGAATGATATATTCTCATTTCAGTCATCATTTGTATCTTGTCTTGTCTTGTGTACACAATACATTGTGTAAGGAGGTTCCTTCCTCGAAGACGATTGATATTTATCTCTATTATTCATTATTAAGGCATGGATTACTCTCTTCTTTTCTATTTCTTCTCTTTTTATGCTATTTTTGGGACTTGGTTGCATAATATTTGATATTAGAGCTCTTTCCTCGGGACTGGTTTCTGCAAAACGAGTCATCTCGGAATTTTTTCTACAATGTTTTATTATACAAAGAGTCATAGATAGAGGTTAAAAAACCACTTCTAAAATAGGTTGAACTATCTCCATTCCAAAATTTAGATCCTGATCCATTACATCTTCAGAGATAATTGCGGAGGAATCTAATGTTTTTTACTAGTCCAAAACCTAGTATAAAACATGTGTTCTAGGGAAAAAGGTAATATGAGAGGGATATGAAATCCAAATTGAGTGATACAAGTTTCATATGAAATAATATGTACCAGGGTATCTATGGTATAAGTTTTAGCTACAGAAACTAAAAATTGGACACGTGGCATACTGTACAAGTTTGCTCTTCTAAATAGGCAAAAAATAAGAAGATTTGGTATATTTGAAATAAAAACAATTTGGCACATACAAATTAAGTTATACCTATGGCATTGGGAAGAGGACACATCAGGGTACCACACGCCGAATTTTTAGACCCCAAATATTCAAAATTCAAATTTTACCTTGGTTACAAGTTGACCATAAAACAACCTTCTAATGAGGGTTTGAAAAAGATGCACCATTTTTCATTTGAATAGCTTTGAGTAGAATTATATATTTTTGGTAAAACCTAGGGTGTGATGTATATTTATTTTTCAAAATTCCACCAAAAGGGAGTTGAAATAATCACACTCCACTCAAACCCCTATAGGATTCATCCCCGACATACGAGGAAATGGAAGACATATCTTTTAGAGTGTCCAAGTTGGAATATATGATTAAAGGAAATGTGAAAATGGATGACTTAGTTAAATTGGAAAATAATATGGTTGGTAAAGATGATCTCAAAGGGATGGATAGTAATTAATATATCAAAAGGATGGCTAGTAAATAGGATCTCAAAAGGATGGCTAGTCAAGAGGATCTCAAAAGGATGGCTAGTAAAGAGGATCTCAAGGGGATGGATAGAAAACAAGATCTTCAAGACTTGAAGGAAACGATGAAAGATATAAAACATAGATTTATTCCTCATGTATCTACTTAAGAAGAGGATAAGGAGGAAAAAGAGGACTTATTCCAGTCATATCTGGAAAAAATTGAAAAAAAATTGGAGAGTAGGAAGTTAGAGTCCTCAAAAGTTGTTGATTGACTACAACAACATGGGTTCAATTCAGGTCCAAGGAACTACTTTATCCCCATTATTGACATGATAAATTTTTATGGCAAGGATCCAATTACATGGAATTTTTATACGGAGCAATTCTTTGATCTACACCATGTTCCCACTTTACACAAGGTAACTATTGCATCCTTGTATTTAGAACCTGATCAATTTGTATGGTACCAATGGTTTTGTGACCATAGAAATGAATCTATTATCTATTGGTCTATATTCATGTAAGAATTGATTGCAAATTACGGGGATATAAATATCAAAACTTTCTTTAGCCAATTGGTAAGTATCAAGCAAAAAGGTCCAGTTACATAGCACATCGGGAAATTTCAACAACTAAGTCTCAAAGTGAAGAATATTTCAGAAAATAAAATGTTAGATCTCTTTATTGGAACCTTAAAAGATAACATTCAACATTAGGTGTGTCTCTTTGAATCATCATCCCTAGAGAAATATTTCATGATGGCAAGGAAGGTTGAAAGTAAAAATATGGCAATGACTACTAGAAAGGCCTTCTTTAACACATACAGAGAAAATAATGTTCCTTATTCTAAACCACCACAATGGGTGACACCCCAACAACTAGATGAAAGAAGAGAAAAAATATTATGCTTTAATTGTGACAACAAGTATAGTAAGGGACATAAGTGCAATGAGAGGAAATTATTCTACATAGATTGTGAAGAACAGGAACCAAAAGAAGAGGAAGCATATCAAGAAGAGGCGACTTCAAAAGAAATAGAAGAGGCTACCTCATAAGAAATTACTCCTACCATATCATGTCATGCATTGGTTGGAATTAGCACTCCTCAAACTCTCAAGATCCAAGGATACATAAAAAATAAGAAGGTAACAATGTTGATAGATTTTGGTATTGCTCATAATTTCATTCATTGTAAATTAGCCAAAGTTCTTAATTGCTTTGTATATCCAATACCAGAGTTTCAAGTAATGATTGCAGATGGAGGAACTATAAATCGCTTAGGGAAATGCCATACTATCAATATTTCTATGGGGGAATATTTATTGAATATTCCAATGATTTCTATCCCAATGGGTGGTGTTGATGTTGTCTTAGGTGCCCAATGGTTACAATCATTGGGAACAATGAATTTTAATTTTCAAAAACTTTTCATAAAATTTTCATGGGAAGGAAAAGTATATTAGTTAAATGGTATCATGGGAAAACCAATCAAGGGGATAAGCTCTAATGGTATGAAAAAGTTGTTGAAAAAGGGACATCAACGTGTAGTTTCACAATTATGATCATTACATGTTCAAACCTCAAAGTTCCCTATCTCCCAAGATCTCCAAAGGGTCATTAATAAGAATTCAAAGGTATTTGAAGATATCCCCAAAGGTATTCCACCTATTCGAGAATTTGATCATGCTATCCACTTGATTCCACACAGTGTTCCTCCTAACATCATATCTTACCGATATCCCTATATCCAGAAGAGTGAAATTGAGTTTATGGTTGATGAAATGTTAGAGGCTCGCATAATTAGGCCTAGCCAAAGTTCTTACTCTGCACCAGTGGTAATGGTATCCAAGCTAGATGGATCATGGCATATGTGTATTGATTATAGAGAGCTCAACAAGATCACCATTAAAGATAAGTTTCCCATTCCTGTCATTGATGAATTGTTAGAAAAATTACATGGAGCAGTTCCCTTCAGAAAGTTGGATCTCCACTCCAAGTATCATCAGATTCGAATGAAGGATGAAGACATCCCCAAAACAACATTTAGAACTCATGAAGGTCACTATGAATTTTTGGTCATGCCATTTGGTCTTGCAAATGTGCCTTCCACATTTCAAGCTTTGATGAATTCTATTTTCAAGCCTTTCCTTAGAAAATTTGTGTTGGTATTATTTAATGATATACCAATCTATAACAAGTCTAAGGAAGAACATGTTCAACATGTTGACAGGCCACTACAACTACTAAAGGAGCAAGAAATATATGTAAAACCTCCAAAAATTTCTTTGGTATAAAGGAGGTAGAGTATTTGGGTCATATTGTATCTCATGAAGGTGTAAGGGTAGACCTTAACAAAATTAAAGCCATGATAGACTCATCGATTCCCAAAACCATAACGAATATTTGAGGATTCTTAGGTCTGATAGGGTACTACCACAAGTTTGTTTCTAACTATGGAAGAATAACATGTCCTCTAACAACATTACTGAAAAAAGATGCATTTTCTTGGACTCCAGAGGAAACTCAATCTTTTCAACAACTCAAAGAGGCAATGTGTAAAGATCTTGTTTTGGTGACACCAGAATTCACAAAAACCTTTATTGTGCAATGTGATGCTTCAGGAAATGGAATTGAAGTTGTACTAATGCAAGAAGGACACCCTCTTGCCTTCACAAGTCATCCAATCAAGGGAAATAACTTTAAAAAGCCCATTTATGTGAAGGAAATGCTGGAAATACTACATACCTTGAAGCAATTGTTATTCAAGAAAACACACCCTTATAACCTAGGGCATATGGGGTTACCAACTTACTAAACTAACTTGCAGACAATCATCCATTTTAGAAATTGAAATATAAATAGGAAGAAAACTGAGCACACCTTATTTATGACGGTCGATCCTATCTTTTCTTCTTCTCTTCAACTTGCTTCCACAACTTCCAAGGTATCTCCATTCCCTTGCAAAGAACACTTGATATTCCTGCAAAATCTTGTATATCATATCAATGGTTAATGAAATAACATATTCATAATAGACAATGAGATAATTCATAAATTAGAATATACAAGAGTGCAAAAGACACAATATTGGAAGAAGAACTTTCTTTATTAATAAACAAATGAGATGAGATTACAACCCAATGTCTGAGACAAGGAATCCTCTGCAAACTGAGGACATTGAGTTCTGCTGCTCCAAGATGTTTGGAGGCATACCACCATCATAACTTTTCTCTATCAAATATGATTGATTAGCCTCAACCCCTACCCTCTATTTATACATGATAAAAGAGAGAGGTTTCAAAGGTTGAGATGGTTGAGGAAGTTGGGATAGTTATGATTAAGGGCCCAACTATCCTCGACTAATCGTGTTTATATTTTTTAACTCTAAATTAAGGCATATGTGACTATTGATATAGGCAAGTCACGTATGATACATGAATTGCTTTAAGGAAACTCATGGGTGCAAGCCCCAAAAATGTATACACGAGTTGTAATGCACATACTCACGTATGATACACGGGTTGCTATGAAAATAGTCACGTATTCAACCCTAATGTCCAAACAAAAAATATATTCAGCTTGTAAGGTGATGTTGTATCAAAGGCCATGCCTATCTATAGTGTTCTGGCTACTTCAATCCAATTTGTCCTTTCATGTACCGACACATTGGGTGTCAGTACTCGGACGGAGAAGTGCCATTTTGCAGGATAACGGATTCCCCTTAATGTGTGAGGTCAGAGGGAAGTGATGACCGAAATACATTACAATCTTTTAATCTTGGAGAACTTAGTTACCAAGGCAGCAGAGGAGATACCTGAAACAAATACATATCAATGTCATATACAAAATCATATCTGAGGATGCCATATTCAATAGTGGAACACTAGCTCCTTTACAATATTTGATTACATCATGTGATGTGGGTAACAAGACCACATATATTAAAAAGGTGGATCGAAGCCATAATATACAATGAAAAGTCTTCAAAATATGGAAGTTGTGTAGTTGAACATAACACAATCTTGCGCAACTTAGGTTATAGAGGTGAACCTAAGGTCTTCATCGAAATCCAAAGGAATCAGTACAATCCCTACTATGAGAATAGATGTGTTGAAGTCGAACATGGAAGGAAATCAAAAAAATGTTAGAAACTAGTGATGTTGACAAGTGAAGAAAAGGAGTTCACCAATAATGGTAGTGAATCCTAAGGTACCATCGTCAAAACTCTAGGTCTTCGTCTTCAGGAGATTCTGATGAGAAAACGTAATGTGATGAGGGAGGCAATGAATCCTCCAACAGATCACAAGAGTTACTAAGAACTAGATACAAGAAGGTAGACACAAGTAATCTCAGATAGGATAATGATGGAATCAGGATATTAATTAGATGAAGGTACAGATATTTGAACAATGAGCACGACACAGAGATGACCCAAGGCATATTTTGACTTGCAGATAGGACAACTAAACTTATCTGTCATGTAGGAGACATGATCCGATTCCCCATGTATAAAGGACAAGTGGAGGAGTAAAAACTCGAAGTGATAGCCGAGCTGAAAGTGCAAACTGAAACATGAGTATCAGAAAGTTCAAAGAGTGCTTTATTCAAGGAGGACATGTTGCCAGTGTTTATAACCCAAAGAGAGTATTTTTTTCTTATCTTTCTTGTTAAATTTTAACGTGTCCAGGAAATTCAACTTAGGTCTCTCTTCATTTTTTACAATCTTGAAGAGGGGAGAGAATAATGCTTGATAATGTCACTGATTCGTGGATTTTACGAGCCCAAACTAGTACATGCTCGTTGGTGTTTTCATGTTTAGAGAGTTGAAAAACTCCAAAAAAGACTCTAGGGGGTGCTTTTTCATACAGTTTAGTCTCTTGAGGCCGAAAAAGTATTAAACAATCCACAGAAGAACTATCTTAGCTCCCGGAGGACTAAGGTATACATTTTTCATACTTAGTCGACAAGGTCTAAAAAAGGGGTAAACTAATACCAAATTGATGCACCTTCAGAAGTGGCAAGTATCCTGATTTTAACGAGTGTGAAGGAAGGAAAGATCCATTTGATTATGATAAATGGGGCTTACAATAGTAAACTTGATGCTTTGTTCTTTACGTTTTGCGAGCATGACAAAGACATAAAGTACGCTCGAAATCTTTTCCATGTTTGGGTCCAGAGCACGAAAACAAGAAAACTAAGCTCATACCAGGTGTTCCTTTTCTGTAGGTTTAGTCCCTCAGGTCCAGAAAAGTGATAAACCTATTCCTGAGAATACTCTTCTCAATTTCGAAGAAAAGAGAGTGCTCCTTTTTTGTAAATATTCCACATGGTCTAAAAAAAGTGATAACCTACCACCAATGTGGATGCCCATTCACTTATTCTTACGGAGTATGAATGAACAAGTTTACTTGGAAGTCAAGTCTATTTTGAGGAGTCATACTTGGGCCTAAAGAAACTCCATAAGTGTGGGGAGCCTTGTAACAAGGATAGCTCGTGAAAGATGCAAAATGAGGCTCATTTTGTCATGAAAAACTACTAAGAAGGCTCTTGCGAACCTAGCACAACTAAGGCATGGGTACCAGAAAGACAATAAAGTGTTCTAAAATAGGATACCCATGAAGGAGAGGCCCTATCCACAGAGGAAAAATGATGTAGATGAGGTAAAAATGGTTTAGCACCATAGTCTATGGTCAAATAGGTAATCCTAGGGTTAAAATGGATAAGGTATAAATGCAAAAGTACATATTAAGGACCAAATCCTACCCTATATGAGCGGATCATACCTTCTTAAATATCTCGAACCTGTTGCACTTAGTAAAAAGTCATGGTACTAGTCAATTTATAAAAATTAATTTTTAAACTATAGACTATGGGTCCAAAAATTTGAAATTTTTCTATAAATAGTTCAAAAAATAAAATAAAACATACCATTTGACAATTTACCAAATTTGGCAAGTTTTTTCCTTTGAATTCAATTGCTCACCGAGGATAAACCAATGGACCAAATTGACATCCGTCAGTTGCAGGTTGGTAGACTCTCCCTTCTCCTTCTTTTCATCCATTCTAATTTTTATTTTTGTTCAAAAATGTATGGTTTTGTGCCAGCCCTAAAAGGGTCACGTGGCATACGAGGGTATGCTACTATAACAATCATGTACACACGTTTCATACGTGACTTGCTCTAAAGAAAACCATGTATGATACACGATATGTGTAAAGCACAGTCACATATGCTGCGCAACCTAGCAAAACTTGCAATCTGGCCAAAATTAAATGAAACTAATGGATTCTAATGGTTAACAATGGTTAATGGGAAGGTACATAATGGATTTAGAATGGAGGGAAAGAGAGCACACAAACATGGACCGAGAAGCTCTACGGGATTCCCCAACATTACAAGATTTACAACAATCTGGTTTGTTGAAGTTCTACTACACTTCATGCATGAGGGCCAATGTCTGCTTACTAAAGAAATTTATTAGCTACTGGGATCATGACCTTGGTGCCTTTGATCTTTAAGGAGAGATTTTGTAGGTCACAGTAGAAAACATGTATTTTATTACAGGTTTGTCCCTCAGAGGCATGCCCATGAACCTCAAGGGTACAAGTAGGGGTGGTGACCCTATGAGTATCCAGGACTATATCGACACTTACTGCCCACTACGCACATGGAAGAAGGGGACATGCATCCCTATTGTTCACATTACAAGCTTTCCATTATAGATAGTGGTAAGCACTATGGTAAGAATTGTCAAATCTTCTGCGTTGCATCTAGCTACTTGAACACAAATGCAGATTGTGGTGGAGTGCATGCAGGGTATAGTATTTGACTGGTGCTCGGGTATGATCTCGATTATGAGGAAACAACTCTCTGATTGCAAAAGAGGGTGTGGGAATAACTTTGGATATTAGATTATTTTAGTTGTGTACCTTTTTTAGACTCTTAGCTACGCAGTAGCACTACCACCACCTTGCCCTCGACAGCCTAGAATTACCAGATGGGGGGAGGTGTTTCTCCATCAGGGTGGTGGAGGATGTGTCTAGAGTTTCTATGATGATGACTTCTATTCGTGGTGGGAGAAACAAGTACCAAATCTCGAGAAGTTCCCGTACACCGGACTGGACTTTTGAGGAGATAATGATCTTTTTCTCCTACTAGGGGAGGCATGGGGAGAGATACGTTTTTTATTTTTATGTTTTTTATTTTTATTTTTATGAATTTTAATCATAAAGTTATATATATATATATATATATCTCTATATATATATATATATATATATGTATGTATGTATGTATGTATATATATATATATATATATATATATATATATCTCTATATATATATATATATATCTCTATATATATATATATATATCTCTATATATATATATATATATCTCTATATATATATATATATATCTCTATATATATATATATATATCTCTATATATATATATATATATCTCTATATATATATATATATATCTCTATATATATATATATATATCTCTATATATATATATATATATCTCTATATATATATATATATATCTCTATATATATATATATATATCTCTATATATATATATATATATCTCTATATATATATATATATATCTCTATATATATATATATATATCTCTATATATATATATATATATCTCTATATATATATATATATATCTCTATATATATATATATATATCTCTATATATATATATATATATCTCTATATATATATATATATATCTCTATATATATATATATATATCTCTATATATATATATATATATCTCTATATATATATATATATATCTCTATATATATATATATATATCTCTATATATATATATATATATCTCTATATATATATATATATATCTCTATATATATATATATATATCTCTATATATATATATATATATCTCTATATATATATATATATATCTCTATATATATATATATATATCTCTATATATATATATATATATCTCTATATATATATATATATATCTCTATATATATATATATATATCTCTATATATATATATATATATCTCTATATATATATATATATATCTCTATATATATATATATATATCTCTATATATATATATATATATCTCTATATATATATATATATATCTCTATATATATATATATATATCTCTATATATATATATATATATCTCTATATATATATATATATATGTATGTATGTATGTATGTATATATGTATGTATGTATATATATATAACTTTTTAATATGTTTTAAAATGTTTTAAAATGTATATATTGGACCTATACGCCCTGATGGGCTTAGGACTTTTGTGCGGCCTACACAGGGTGGGGACCAGAGTATACTTAGAGTTATCGAGGGGAAGCTATGCACATAGAGTGGATTCCCATTGTGATGTAGAAGTTTGTAATAGGGATTCTGACTACCTGGATATGCCTACTGAGGAGGGTAGCCAGGGTCATTATACATTACAGGGAGATCGAGAAGGCAACCGCAACCAAGGAGGTTGAGGAGCAGGCTTAGATATATAGGCATATTTATGGATTACGATCTTATTTTTGTATATTTATACAGTTATGACAAGATCTTCAGATCAAGACTCGATCTATATATGGAAATTTTTTTACATATATATATATATGTGTGTGTGTGTGTGTGTGTATCCTGGTTATTTACATTTGTTCCAAAGGTATCTGTTATGTTTATTTTACAAAACATGTGTTAAGTGCCAATCTAGAATGTAGTTTGCATAAGCATCAGTGATTGTATTTTCATTTCTTGGAATGTGATTAAATGAAATGTATTCAAATCTTATTTCAAGTAATATAACTTGCAAAAACTAACATAACAAAGTAGGGTTTCACACGTGATAATCTCCATTGAGTTGAGAAACCACGAGTTGAGAGTCAAGTCTGGATTCCAAATGGGTAATGCCACATGATGCGGAATCCTATAACAACTTAATAACAACCCTGTACTCGGCCACATTATTAGTAGCATGACCTAAGCAAGCACCTCTAGAGGCAACTATATGTCCTGAGGCTGAATAGATGACTCATGCGGCTGAAGCCAGGTTATAGGTACGGCGGCTAGCACCATCCGCAAAACCTACGAACCACTCAGCTGACATCTGTAACAACCAATAGATTAAATTAGAAACACTAACCAGCTAACTATTGTACATAAAAATAAAAGAACAAGCACCATGCCTAGGTGTAGTAATTCTTCAGGTAGAGCCCATTCCTAGGCTTAGGAAACTTATTCCCATCAAAATTAGTTAGCTCATACGCTCCTTTTTCCAGGAACTTTGACACAAATTAAGGACCTAACCACATAGACTTAAATTGTCTTTCCCTCAGGGGTTCTTTGTCTTTAACCCAGAGCAAGACAAGTTCCCCTTCAGATAAAACTCTTGGCTTAACTACTTTGTCATATTGGTTTTTTACCTTATTCTTATGAGCTTTGTTTGTTGTCAACGCATCTCTACATCCTTCATCTAGATTTTCCAAGTGTAGCAAACGTTCTTCTAATTACGTCGTGTTAGGGAGTACATGAATAGCTATCTTAAGATATGGGATTTCACATTCAATCACAGTGACTGCCTCCACCCTGTGAACGAGTAAGCCCAAAGTGTAGGATATAGTAGTCTTGACCTTAGACCAGTACGCCCAAAGTGTAGGATATACAATGATGTGCCAATTTGACCAACTTGCATGAATGGTACACTTCAAAATGGTCTTCAAGGTCTTATTCACTACCTCTACTGGCCATTCGCTTGTGGGTAGAAGGAATATGAGTGATCTTGCTTGAAACCTAGAATAATAGTCATCTCGGTCATCATACTATTATGAAAGTGACTGCCATCGTCAGTGAAAATTTCCTTTGGAATAACAAAACGAGTAATGATCTGGTTAAATACGAAGTAAGATGTCGTTTCACAGTCTGCTTTAAATTTAGGAATTGCCTCTGTCCACTTGGTGAAGTAATCAACAACGACAATGATATATTTGTGCCCCCCAGCTGAAATTGGATTGCACGTCATGTAGTCCAACCCCCACTTAGTGAAGGGGCATGTTACCACCTAAGTTGTACTTAGTAGATTTTTATCAAGTGAGCCTGGTGAACCGGACATGGTTATCTTGTTCGGACTTCAGAAGACCTTTGGAAGTACTTCTGGGAAGCGCTTGTTGTACTATATCACATGTTCATACCCCACGGGGGAATTGTAATAAATGTTCTACCATGATAGTGTTTGTAAAAGACTGGGTCTCTTAGACTTTATTTGTCAATATGATCAGCCCAGGGTGTTTTTTCCCTTGGTTATTATTGGTTGTTGAATAAACGACTGATAATTTCTGAGTTTTTCACTCCATAACTCCAAAGTTGGGGTGGTCGGCTTGGCATTTAGGCCTATTGAGGTTATTAGAGTCTATGTCTCAATGTATAAACATGCTAGACATCATGGTCGAGTCATATGAACATGTCTAAGTCCCCCTAGGTTTTTTCATTTTTTCATTTTTTTAGTTTTTTCAGTGTTTTTTTATAAAAAAATTAATTTTTCCAAAACTTAGGCTATGTAATAGTTTAATTGGAAAAATTGATTTCGTAATAAAAGTGGGCCAAATAATCAGTTTCAGTCATATAGGTGCTCATTTTCAAGCTAAGAGCACCATGTAAACCCATGGACCCACTATTTCCTAGTTTTGAGTGATTTTCCATCACTCAGGTCAAAAAGCCCCAAAAATCAATTATTGATTATTTTAATTAACAAATTGATGAATAATGGAGCAAATCCAAAATCATAAATCAGTGGATTATCAGTCAATTTGATTGAAATCAGTAAAATATGAACCAGATTGACTGGATCTGACAAATCCTTGACTAAAGGAGGTGATCGAATCAGATCCAGAGTTGATCTTCTGCTGTCTTCATGGGGAATTGCGCCCTCTCTCTCCTCCACACATGTGGACTCTCCTGGATGCTCTGTGGACCGATGTGTCAGTTTATGGGTTGATGTGTCAGCTCAATCAAGCCCCTGGTTGACAAGTAGGCTCAGTCCAGCTTCATATCTGCATTGATTGACTCTCCATCAGCTGATTTGATCTGATTCCTTGGGAATTGCACCCCCCCTCGGCTGGATATCCTGTTTTTTGTATATATCCTGGCCGAGGCTCCCTCTTCCAAGCTAGTTAGAGCTGGATTGAAGGGCTTGCTATTGTAATTGCGTATTGATCATCATTTTTTGAATAAAGACAATATTTGGAGGCTCAATTATGGAGTACCTTTCATGTGTGGATCATCATTATCATGCTGCATTTGAGGTGAAACTGCTATTTTTTCAATTTTTTTCACTTAACTGTTGTTTGCCTGAATGGTTATTGGAATCATAGGGATAGATCATTGTAAGTAAGCTTAATTACTTCTATTTTTCTGCATATGTTTGAATGAGCTAATACATGTATGCTAAATAAGATTATTCACATGCTGTATCATCTACTTCTCATATGTATCTTCAGATTTAATGGTTTTGTTTGCAGGATTTGTTGTGTAGCTTGCAGGTTTGTCGTGATTGGAAGATCTATGGTTCAGGTTTGATTCCATTGGTTTCCAACAGAGATTGCTAATATTGTTCCCCTCAGTGCTTCACTACCAGGTTTCCTTTGCATATCTGCTTCAGCAACAAGCACTTCTCTTCTCATTTTCCTCCTTTAAAAATCTTAAATTTTCTTCAAACTAGTTACTATTAAGGAATATTATTGCTCAAATCTGTCTCATTAAGAAAATCACATATAGATCTAGTTAGTAATTTCCCTTCCTAATTCTATATCTCGGTTTCGTTTTGCATATAAAGTTACATTTTAAGAAATCTAGCTGAAATTACCCTATTTTTGCAAGCATTTTAATGAAAATTTGTAGCTTGCATTTAAGGTAGCTTCCTTTGCTATACGTTAAAATTTCATATTCTGAAATAAAATTGCACATATTATTGTCTTCCCAAAAATCAAGCCAAGATCCCAAGGAAAGCCTGCTTTCCTTGGTTCCTTTTTAACCTTTTTAACTAGTTTTAACTTAGTTTTTTTTGGTTAAAAGTAAGCTGACCCAAAGGTAATTTCAGAGTGATTTTGGGCATATTTTAGTCTAATATTCTTGCTGTTTTTTATCAGGTGTGACAGAAAATAAAGGAAGCTTCTGTTCAAAAGTGGCCTCAGGAGCGTTCAAATCCCCCCAGGGGTCTCCCATTTGACTGAAACCTTTAAATTTCGCACCTTGTAAGCTCTTGATTTCACTCTGTATAAGGATCAAGAGGCATCATATCATTTCTCTGATATTGTAACCTCTTTTAATAAAAATAATTTTTCAATAGGCTCTTTCGAGCCCATTCCCCATCCCCCCTGGGGGGATTTGCGTCGATGTTCAATTTTTAACTTTTTGTTCATCTCTTTTCAAAATAGTGTAGCTCTAATATGCAGGGTAGTATACTTTAATTCATTATCAATTTCATATTCCATATTTGGTATTTCAAAGTAACTTTAATACTTACCCCATGGGCCTCCTTTTGAGCCGAAAGGTGAAGAAAGGTTCGTGGTAGCTTAATTAGAAAATAGTGGTTTGCTCATATTTTTCCATGTTTTCCTTTCATCATTTTTTTCTTCAACAATTATAAAATTAACCCCTCCTTGATTCCCCGATTGAGATCTACTTGGATCGAAAGAGGTTCCTGGAAGGTTTTCTTTTTAACAAGATCGCCCATTTTAAAATTTACTAAAATTGACAAGACTCCCGTGTTTATGATCTGCACTTGGATGTGGTTCATCCAATCAGTCAATTTGTATCAAAATCATCTGAGTGACTAGTATAATTAGGACTCACTCTCCCAAATTGACAAACCATCAGGTGAAAATCCAACACCTAGATCAAACCATCATGATGGCAAAATACCCAAAGGAAGTGGGAAATTTTGAAAAGTGACCTCATGGTGCCGATCTCTATCACACCCTAATAGGTGCGTTATGAAAAATATCCCAGGAGACTTCATTCAGCCCACATATTCCTTGCGGGTAGGCGTGAAGGTTTAGTTTTGGACATACTCCAAGTACTCTCGGGTATATCTAGAGTCCACCCCTTCGCCTAATTTTAATCAACTCACACCTCAAATTTAACTTAAAATGTACTAAGAGCCAATCACAAAATGTTCACTCCAAGCACATGCAAGTACATTGATGTTATTTTGACTCCATTCTAAGGCACTGGTTATTTTCTTGATTTATATATATATTGTGTCTCAGCATTGTGCTTTCATGTGTTCATTTTTGTATCTTGTCATCTTTGATTGTCTATAGTTAAATTTCAAACTCCTAAGTAACTCATTCAGTTTAACATCACCATACTAAGTAATTATCCTTAGTAACTTAATAGGGTCTACCCCCCTTGGCTTCGTTAGGAGTTGAGCCTAAATGGAGGAGTCAAGAACAGGGTGACAACCTTGACACAAGACTTGGCCCCAAGAACACACTGAGTGGCTTGAATATTTCTCCCACGTGACCCAGGTGTGTGTAAGGCAGCAATATTTTTTGGCACCATTACCGAGGATAAATATTTTTATTCCCAAGTACAACTTAGCTTAGCTTTTTTCTAAACAACTAAAAAGATAAAAACTTTTGATTGATCTCGTCTTTAAAAAACATAAAAATTAAAACTCGATCCATCTGGCGACTCCACTGTCTAACATCCTTTCAAGAATTTCTACCCGAAGAAACTACTGACAATTATTCAAACCTCTCCCTGATCCAAAAAGGTTTATTAGGGAAAGATTGAATAGGTAGACTTCCCGTAGAAACCTTGAAAATTTAGGAGACCAATCCCTCTCAAATATCCATCACATATTTGTAGAGAGTCATACCTTTCAATCTCAAGAAATGACAGAATTTTACAAACCCCTTGAATTTTCTCAGATAGCAGGTAGTCCCCATGACATTCCGAATGATGTTATCATGAAGCTCCCCATATTCGAAGGAAATAATGCCATTACTATCAAGAATCGCCTCCGAAAGTTTGATAAGCACCTGGTCAGTTACTGCAATAATGCTACCTCTAACCATGAAGATGTCAAAATGAAGCTCTTTGCTTTATCTTTAGAGGATGATGTTGCGGAGTTGTACACCGACCTTGGTGATGATTCATATAAAACTCTTAATGAATTCCTGGAAGGTTTTAAGAAGACATGGGGGGAAAAGAAAGAACCAAGACATCTGCTTACTACCCTTCATAACATAAAGAAGATGGAAAATGAAACCATTGATGAATTTGATACTAAGTTCAGGCGTGTGGTTGTGGACCTCCCTAGAGAAATCAAGCCAAGGGATGCCTCCATCCTCATATCTTACATTGAAGCTTTCACTGCTGATTTGAGGTACCAGTTGAGGGACAAAGACCCGACCAATCTAAAAACTGCGCAGGATTTGGCCGAGAAAATAGAAAAGAATATGCAATCTTTAGGAAAATGCAACATTCTAGGTTATTCTAGGGGAAACACTTCATACAACAAAGAGAAGGGAAAATCCGTTGAATTAGAGGAAAAGGCAACCTCTAAAGACCCCATGGAAAAGGTAACTAACATGATAGAAAAAATGTTTACTGGTTAGAACCAAATCATGGCAAATCAATTCGTACAATTGAATAATTCTCAGAACAGAATAATCACATTGGAAATAAATAATGGATCTAGGAACTTTCATCCTAACCAAAATCAGGTGTATCAGAAGAAAGCTCCTCAACAAGAACCTAGGATTCCAAACCAGTTAGACTCAACTAACCTGGAAGAAGAAGTCATTCCATGGTGTAGACCTTGTGATCAATTCCACCAGGAAAGCACTTGCTATATAGCAAACCAGGTTATAGAACATGGAATGGCCGAGGTCATTAATCAGGAAACAACATCAAGTGAGTCTGATCATGTGTACATGGTAGGTCGAACCTATCCTTTATCAAACTAGCATTGGCAGCAAGCCACGGATTATGGTTTGAAGAAGGATCTCCTTTCCAACTTTTATCGTGTAATTCCTTCTCCAGAAGCAATTAAGGAAATGAAGGAGGATAGATTCAAGGGAGTAGTATATCAAAGAAGAGAGAAGCCATCACTGTCTAAACAGTACAAGCCAAAGGTAACCGCTCCTCCCCTCCCAGATCCTCCTATTGTCCCTGAATCAAATATTGATATGAGAGAATGGATAAGTAGTGCTAAGATTCATGTTTATGCAACTGATGTCCTTAAAATTCCTGGTCAAAAAGAAAAGTTGTTGAAAGCCTTAGAGGATAGTCAAAGTAAAGCTCATAATATTGTCAAAGAGGATCCTCTTCCTAATAACAATGCTATATTCGAAGTTGAACATATTGAACTTATAGATATGCCTATAGTCCTCAACAGTGTGGATCTGAGAAGAGAAGAAAACCCACCTTTTTATGTCTCCCTCTTAGTTGATAACCTTCTCCTTCATAAATTCATGTTAGATTCAGGTGCTTCATCAAATGTCATGACAAGAAAAGTAATGGAACAACTAAATCTAAGGGTTACCCGACCCTACCACAATGTTTGTGCCATGGATGCAAGAGAAGTTGAAGTGGTAGGGATAATATTCAATTTACAGGTTAAGTTGGCTAAGTATCCTGATATCAACATGTCGATGGATGTGGCGGTGATAGATGTTCCAGATAATTGGGGTATGTTGCTATCCAGAAAATGGGCCGCAACTCTTGGTGGGCACATTCAAATGGATTGGCCATATGCTACTATACCTGCATCAGAGAACACTAGGGTTATTCTCCACAGAGAAAAGCTGAGGAAATGACATAGAAAAACCTAAGAAGCCCGGAAATGAATTTTTTCATTTCACTGATAACTTTGGAAACTATGCTATTTTGTCAAATTTCATGGCCCCGATTAAGGAAAACATTAAAAATGAAAAGATCGACGAAGTCTGGAAAATGTACTTTGACGAGGATTATTCCAAAACTGAAAAGGGTGTGGGAATCGTGATCATCTCTCCTTTAGATAAAATCTACAACTTTGCGTTCAGGTTAGAGTTTGAAGCATCAAACAATGTAGCCGAGTATGAGGCATTGCTCCTAGGGTTATAAACCACTAAAGATATGAGGATAAATATGTTGAACATAAAGGGTGATTCAGATCTAGTTGTCCTCCATTTTAGGAATCAGTATCAATGCAAAAACGACAGACTAAGAAAGTATAGAAATGCCACATGGGACACTATGGAATGGTTCGATGCGCTTAATATTCAGAAGGTCCATAGGGAAATGAATGGGTTAGCAGATAAATTGGCTATAGCATCATCCACCCTCCAGCCATCGGTTGAGATGATTAATGGTAATGGAAAGATGGAAATCAATTTCAAATATTCAATTCCGGATAATATAGACCACTGGTAGGTGTTCAAAGATGATGAGCAACTCTTGAGATTCATCCACAATCTACAAGAGTTTGAAGGTTGCAAGATTAGTTATCAGCAAGAAGGTAAAGAGTATCAAGAGTGCGAGTATAATGAAAGAAATCACATCTCGAGTAGCCTTATAGCTTTCGAGAATATTTTCGATTGACAGCATCATCATAAAAAGCAAAAAGAAGAAATAAAAATTGGGAATTATATGGAAATAAACATAGGAACTGACAAGGATCCCAAGATAATAAAAATTGGAAAGGGTACTTCGGAAAAGGGAAGGAACAATTTGATCAACTTAATCAAAGAGTATAGATATTTTTTGGCCTTTAGTTATGATGAGCTTAAAGCCTATAGGGAGGATGTGTTTCAACACACCATCCCCCTCACAGAAGAAGCTAAGGAGGTCAAACCTTTCCGACAAAAACTTAGGCGAATAAATCCTAAGTTGGCCCCCTTTGTGCAGAAGGAACTTCAGAAGATGTTAGTATCAGGGGTTATAGCACCTAAAAGACGTTCATCTTGGTTCTCCAACTTAGTTGTTGTCAGAAAAAATAATGGGTCAATTAGAATATGTTTAGATTTTAGGAATCTAAATACATCATGCCTCAAAGATAATTACCCATTACCCAACATAGAAACATTGCTTCAAAGAGTAACAGGATCAGGAATGATGTCCATGTTGGATGGATTTTCCGGTTATAACCAGGTGTTGGTAAATAAGGAGGATCAACATAAGACTACATTCACCACACCTTGGGGTATCTATCAATTTCTAAGAATGCCTTTTGGCTTATTGAATGCTGGTGCCACCTTCCAAAGAGCCATGGATTTTGCCTTTAAAGAACTTATAGGAAAAATAATCAAAATATATCAAGATGACTTAACTATTTTTTCAAAGGAAATATCTGACCACATAAGTCATCTTAGGCAGGTTTTTATAAGATGTCGGAAATATGGTATTTCCTTGAATCCCGCCAAGTCAATCTTTGGAGTTGATGAAGGCAAGTTGTTGGGGCACATCATTTCTAAGGATGGTATCAAGGTTGACCTTGAGAGAGTTGAGGCCATTAAGAAAGTCCCCTTGCCTCAAGATATAAAATCTCTCTAGTCCTTTAATACTAAAATTAATTTCATAAGAAGATTCATCCCAAATTTAGCAGAATTAATGAAACCTCTACAAAAGTTATTAAAGAAAGATGCTAAGTTTGAGTGGACGGATGAAGGGAAGATTTCATTCAAGTCTATCAAAAATGCCATATCCATGTCCTCGGTCTTGATTAGCCCAGATTATTCCAAATAATTCCAGATATTTTCCTTTTCCTCAAAAGACACCATTGTCGGTGTTTTGCTTCAAAAGAATAAGGAGGGACAAGAGAAACCTATAGCCTTTATGAGTAGAGCCTTACAAAATTCAGAGTTGAAGTATACCACGATGGAGAAACAGGCCTATTCTCTTGTCAAATCCTTTAAACATTTCAGAACTTATATAGGTTACTACAAAATCATTGGATATGTACCCCATGCAGCTATCAGGGATATCATGTCTCAACAGGATTGCCTAGGAATCAGGGGTAAGTGGGTTTCAAAGATTCAAGAATATGATTTGGAGATAAAACCTACTAAATTAATTAAGGGACGGGGTCTTGCAAATATGTTGACCCAAGGAAATGAAAAGGCCTTAGGAATAATCTGCCAGAGCAGCGATTCAGAGCAAAGCGTATCAGACGAGCTTCAGAGATTAGAACAACACCCTTTATTTCTACACCGACATCATATTTTTCCTTCGCAACCTTACATTCCCTAATCACTTACTTGGCCATAAAAGAAGAGAATTGAGGTTAAATGCAACTAAGTATTGTTTGACAAAAGATGGTGTGGGTTGGAGAAACCCTGATGGTTTAACACTTAGATGTGTCAATGAACCTGAGTCAAAGAAACTCATGGTTGAGTTCCATTTAGGATTTTGTGGTGGACATTTTGCAGCAAAAACAACCGCCCACAAAATCCTTAGAGCAGGCTACTATTGGCCAAACCTATTTTTAGATGTGCACAAGGCTGTCAGAGTTTTCCCCTAGTGTCAGTTATTCACCCGAAAAGAACAAATGAAAGCCTTGCCTTTGAATCCAATAGTAGTCCAAGATCCTTTCCAGCAGTGGGGGCTCGATTTCATCGGTAAGTTCAAAGATAACTTGAGAAATGGTTATTCTTGGATTCTTACCGCCATCAATTATTTTACCAAGTGGGTAGAGGCGATACCCACCAAGAAGGAAACCGATGCTATAGTCATGGATTTCTTAGAAGATAAGATTATCACAAGATTCGGTGTGCCAGCTAGAATCATCACGGATAATGGCCAGTGCTTTGTTTCCTCTGAGATGTCATCTTTTTGTTTCAAGTACGACACTATCCTATCCCACTCATCCAATTACTATCCCCAAGGAAATGGTCTAGCGGAATCAAGTAACAAGAACTTAATGACCATAATAAAAAAAATTGTGGGCGACAATAAGAAGGCTTGGGACAGCAAAATCAAATTAGCATTATGGGCCGACAGAATCACCAAGAAAAGTTCAACCAGGAAGAGCCCTTTTGAACTAGTCTATGGCCTTGATGTCACCTTACTAGTCCATCTAAAGCTTCCAGTTTATCAGCTTCTCCAGACCTTTAGCTTAGATCAAGAGGCCATCCAGAATAGAATAAACCAGTTGATCAAGCTAGATGAGAGCAGAAGAAACTCTCTTGACCATAGTATCAGAAATTCAGACAAGGTCAAGAGAGCCTTTGATAAGTCTACCCAGCCAGGGTCCTTCCAAGTAGGTGACACAGTTTTACATTGGGAAAAACGATGGGAAAAACCTGGGAAACATGGAAAGCTCAACAGCTTGTGGTTGGGACCGTACATCATCGATGAAATAGTAGGGAGGAACTCCTTCTATCTAAATGACCTAGAAGGAGAAATGTTGAGCTTGCTAGTGAATGGTTTCCTCCTCAAGTTGTTTTTTGCCGAGACAATTTGATTCCTTTATTGGCATCGGTGGTTTCAGGGCCAATTTCTAAACCTTGCCCTACATGTATTTCTAAATCTTATATATATCATGTTGTTCTATCATAGATATTGTTGTATTATAGTTATTTTGTACCATGTTTGAAAATTTTCCTTTGTATATTAGTTTTGTAAAATATTATTTTTTACACATCACAGGTTAATTATGTACATTAGTTTGATTTTATAGTTAATTTCTTTTACATTTTACTGACAAACTCTAATTTCTATGCAGGACCCAGAGATTCCAGAGTTCTCACATCCTCTCCTTTGAACAGAAGATCAGTTAGAGAATGTGTCCCTAGATGGAGCCAGAATGTTACCACCTAAGTTGTACTTAGTGGTTTTTTATCAAGTGAGCCTGGTGAATCGAAGAGGGTTAACTTGTTCGAACTTCAGAAGACCTTTGGAAGTACTTCTGGGAAGTGTTTGTTGTACTATATCACATGTTCATACCCCAAGGGGGAATTGTAATAAATGTTCTAGCATGATAGTGTCTGTAAAAGACTCGGTCTCTTAGACTTTATTTGTCAAGACGATCAGCCCAGGGTGTTTTTTCCCTTGGTTATTATTGGTTGTTGAATAAACGACTGATAATTTCTGAGTTTTTCACTCCATACCTCCAAAGTCGGGGTGGTTGGCTTGGCATTTAGGCCTATTGAGGTTATTAGAGTATATGTGTTAATGTATAACCATGCTAGACATCATGGTCGAGTCATATAAACATGTCTAAGTCCCCCTAGGTTTTTTCATTTTTTTCATTTTTTAGTTCTTTTAGTGTTTTTTTTATTAAAAATTTAATTTTTCCAAACCTTAGGCTATTTTTTAATAGTTTAATTGGAAAAATTGATTTTGTAATAAAAGTGGACCAAATAATCAGTTTCAGTCATGTAGGTGCTCATTTTCAAGCTAAGAGCACCATGTAAACCCATGGACCCACTATTTCCTAGTTTTGAGTGATTTTCCATCACTCAGGTCAGAAAGCCCCAAAAATCAATTATTGACTATTTTAATTAATAAATTGATGAATAATGGAGCAAATCCAAAATCATAAATCAGTGGATTCTCAACCAATTTGATTGAAATCAGTCAGATCTGAACCAGATTGACTGGATCTGACAAATCCTTGACTGAAGAAGGTGATCAAATCAGATCCAGAGTTGATCTTCAGTTGTCTTCATGGGGAACTGTGCCCTCTCTCTCTGCTCCGCACGTGTGAACTCTCCTGGATGCTCTGTGGACTGATGTGTTGGTTTATGGGTTGATGTGTCAGCTCAATCAAGCCCCCAATTGACAAGTAGGCTCAGTTCAGCTTCCGATATGCATTGATTGACTCTCCATCAGCTAATTTGATCTGATTCCTTGGGAATTGCGCCCCCCCTAGGCTGGATGTCCTGTTTTTTGTATATATCCTGGCTGAGGTTCCCTCTTCCAAGCTAGTTAGAGCTAGATTGAAGGGATTTCTATTGTACTTGTGTATTGATCATCATTTGTTGAAATAAAGAGAAGCTTTGGAGGCTCAATTGTGGAGTACCTTTCATGTGTGGATTATCATTATCATGCTGCATTTGAGGTGAAATTGCTATTTTTTCAATTTTTTGCACTTAACTGTTGTCTTCCTGAATGGTTATTGGAATAATAGGGATAGATCATTGTAAGTAAGCTTACTTACTTCTATTTTTCTGCATATGTTTGAATGAGCTAATACGTGTATGCTAAATAAGATTATTTGCATGCTGTATCATCTACTTCTCATATGTATCTTCAGATTTAATGGTTTTGTTTGCATAATTTGTTGTGTAGCTTACAGGTTTGCCGTGATTGGAAGATCTATGGTTCAGGTTTGATTCCATTGGTTTCCAACAGATATTTCTAAGATTGTGCCCCTTGGTGCTTCACTACCAAGTTTCCTTTGCAGATCTGCTTCAGCAACAAGCACTTCTCTTCTCCTTTTCCTCCTTTAAAAATCTTAAATTTTCTTCAAACTAGTTAATATTAAGGAATATTATTGCTCAGATATGTCTCATTAAGAACATTACATATAGATCTAGTTAGTAATTTCCCTTCCTAATTCTATATCTCAGTTTCATTTTGCATATAAAGTTACATTTTAAGAGATCTAGCTGAAATTACCCTATTTTTGCAAGCATTTTAATGAAAATTTGTAGCTTGCTTTTAAGGTAGCTTCCTTTGCTGTACGTTAAAATTTCATATTCTGCAATAAAATTGCACATATTATTGGCTTCCCAAAAGGAAATCCAATATCCCAAGGAAAGCATGCTTTTCTCGGTTCCTTTTTTACCTTTTTAACTAGTTTTAACTTAGTTTCTTTTGGTTAAAAGTAAGCTGACCCAAAGGTACTTTCAGAGTGATTTTGGGAATATTTTAGTCTAATATTCTTTCTGATTTTTAGCATGCGTGACAGAAAACAAAGGAAGCTGCTGTTCGAAAGTGGACTCGGGAGCGTTCAAATCCCCCTAGGGGTCTCCCATTTGAATGAAACCTTTAAATTTCGCACTTTGTAAGCTCTTGATTTCACTTGGTATAAGGATCAAGAGGAATCATATCAGTTCTATGATATTGTAACCACTTTTAATAAAAATAATTTTTCAATAGGCTCTTTCGAGCCCATTCCCCATCCCCCCTCGAGGGATTTGCGTCGGTGTTCAATTTTTTACTTTTTGTTCATCTCTTTTCAAACTAGTGTAGCTATAATATGCAGGGTAGTATACTTTAATTCATTATCAATTTCATATTCCATATTTGATATTTCAAACTAACTTTAATACTTACCCCACGAGCCTCCTTTTGAGCCGAAAGGTGAAGAAAGTTTCGTGGTAGCTTAATTAGAAAATTGTGGTTTGCTCATATTTTTCCGTGTTTTCCTTTCACCATTTGTGTCTTCATCAATTATAAAATTAACCCCTCCTTGATTCCCCGATTGAGATCCACTTGGATCGAAAGAGGTTCCTGGAGGGTTTTCTTTTTAACAAGAACACCCATTTTAAAATTTACTAAAATTGACAAGACTCCGGTATGTATGCTCTGCACTTGGCTATGGTTCATCCGATCAATAAAGTTGTACCAAAAGCATCTAAGTGACTAGTATAATTAGGACTCACTCTCCCAAATTGACAAACCATCGGGTGAAAATCCAACACCTAGATCAAACCATCACGGTGGAAAAATACCCAAAGGAAGCTGGAACTTCTGAAAAGTGACCTCGGGGAGCCAGTCTCGATCACACCCTAACAGGTGTGTTATGAACAATAGCCCCAGAGACTCCATTCATCCCACATGTTCCTTGCGGGTAGCCGTGATGGTTTAGTTTTGGACATACTCCAAGTACTCTCGGGTATATCTGGAGTCCACCCCTTTGCCTAATTTTAATCAACTCACACCTCAAATTTAACTTAAAACGTACCAAGAGGCAATCACAAAATATTCACTCCAAGCACATGCAAGTACATTGATGTTATTTTTAATCCATTCTAAGGCACTGGTTATTTTCTTGCTTTATATATATATTGTGTCTTAGCATTGTGCTTTCGCGCATTCATTTTTGTATCTTGTCATCTTTGATTGTCTATAGTTAAATTTCAAACTTCTAAGTAACTCATTCAGTTTAAAATCACCATACTAAGTAATTATCCTTAGTAACTTAATAGGGTCTACCCCCCTTGGCTTCATTAGGTTTTGAGCCTAAACAGAGGAGTCAAGAAGAGGGTGACATCCTTGACACGAGACTTGTCCCCAAGGACACACCGAGTGGCTTGAATATTTCTGCCATGTTACCCAGTCGTGTGTAAGGAGGAAACATTTTTTGGTGCCATTGCTGGGGATAAATATTTTTATTCCCGAGTACGACTTAGCTTAGCTTTTTTATAAACAACTAAAAAGATAAAAACTTTTGATTGATCTAGTCTTTAAAAAACATAAAAATTAAAACGTGATCCATCTGGCGATTCCACTGTCTAACATCCCTTCAAGAAATTCTACCCGAAGAAACCGTCGACAGTTATTTAATCCTCTCCCTGATCCCAAAAGGTTTATTAGGGAAAGATTGAATAGGTAGACTTCCCGTAGAAACCTTCAAAATTTAGGAGACCAATCCCTCTCAGATATCCATCACATATTTGTAGAGAGTCATACCTTTCAATCTCAAGAAATGACAGAATTTTACAAACTCTCAATGAATTTCTGGAAGGTTTTAAGAAGAAATGGGGGGAAAAGAAAGAACCAAGACATCTGATTGCTGCCCTTCATCACATAAATAAGATGGAAAATGAAACCACTGATGAATTTAATACTAAGTTCAGGCGTGTGGTTGCGGACCTCCGTAGAGAAATCAAGCCAGGGGATGCCTCCATCCTCATATCTTACATCAAAGATTTCACTGGTGATTTGAGGTACCAGTTAAGGGACAAAGAGCCGACCGATCTAAAAACTGCTCAAGATTTGCCCAAGAAAATAGAAAAGAATATGCAATCTTCAGGAAAATCCAACATTCCAGGTTACACTGGGGGAAACACTTCATACAACAAAGAGAAGGGAAAAGCCGTTGAATTAGAGGAAAAGGAAACCTCTAAAGACCCCATGGAAAAGGTAACTAACATGATAGAAAAAATGTTTACTGGTCAGAACCAAATCATGGCAAATCAATCTGTACAATTGAATAATATTCAGAATAGAATAATCACATTGGAAATAAATAATGGACCTAGGAACTTTCAGCCTAAACAAAATCAGGTGTATAAGAAGAAAGCTCCTCAACAAGAACCTAGGATTCCAAACCATTTAGACTCAACTAACCTGGTAGAAGAAGTCATTCCATGGTGTAGACCTTGTGATCAATTCCACCAGGAAAGCACTTGTTATATAGCAAACCAAGTTATAGAACATGGAATGGCCGAGGTCAGTAATCAGGAAACAACATCAAGCGAGTATGATCATGTGTACATGGTAGGTCGAACCTATCCTTTATCAAACTAGCATTGGCAGTAGGCCAAGGATTATGGTTTCGAGAAGGATCCCCTTTCCAAATTTTATGGTGCAATGCCTTCTCTGGAAGCAATTAAGGAAATGAAGGAGGATAGATTCAAGGGAGCAGTATATCAAAGAAGAGAGAAGGCATCACCGTCTAAATAGTACAAGCCAAAGGTAACCGCTCCTCCCCTCCCAGATCCTCCTATTGTCCCTGAATCAAATATTGATATGGGAGAATGGATAAGTAGTGCTAAGATTCATTTTTATGCAACTCATGTCCTTAAAATTCCTGGTCAAAAAGAAAAGTTGTTGAAAGCCTTAGAGGATAGTCAAAGTAAAGCTCATAATATTGTCAAAGACGATCATCTTCCTAATAACAAAGCTATATTTGAAGCTGAACATATTGAACTTACAGATATGCCTATAGTCCTCAACAGTGTGGATCCGAGAAGAGAAGACCACCCACCTTTTTATGTCTCCCTCTTAGTTGATAACCTTCTCCTTCATAATTGCATGTTAGATTCAGGTGCTTCATCAAATGTCATGATAGGACAAGTAATGGAACAACTAAATCTAAGGGTTACCCGACCCTACCACAATCTTTGTGCCATGGATGCAAGAGAAGTTGAAGTGGTAGGGATAATCTTAAATTTACACGTTAAGTTGGCTAAGTATCCTGATATCGACATGTCGATGGATGTGATGGTGATAGATGTTCCAGATAATTGGTGTATGTTGCAATCCAGAAAATGGGCCGCAACTCTTCGGTGGCACATTCAAATGGATTGGACATATGCTACTCTACCTGCATCAAAGAACACTAGGGTGATTCTCCACAGAGAAAAGTTGAGGAAACGACATGTAGAAAACCCTAAGAAGCCCGGAAATGAATTTGTTCATTTCACTGATAACTTTGGAAACTATGTTATTTTGTCAAATTTCATGGCCCATATTAAGAAAAACATTAAAAATGAAAATATCGATGAAGTCTGGCAAATGTACTTTGACGGGGCTTATTCCAAAACTAAAAAGGGTGAAGACATCATGATCATCTCTCCTTCAGATAAAATCTACAACTTTGCGTTCAGGTTAGAGTTTGAAGCATCAAACAATGTAGTCGAGAATGAGGCATTGCTCCTAGGGTTAGAAACCACTAAAGATATGGGGATAAAGATGTTGAACATAAAGGGTGATTCATATCTAGTTGTCCTCCATTTTAAGAATCAGTATCAATGCAAAAATGACAAACTAGGAAACTATAGAGATGCCAAATGGGACACTATGGAATGGTTCAATGCGCTTAACATTCAGAAGGTCCATAGGGAAATGAATGGGTTAGCAAATAAATTGGCAATAGCAGCATCCACCCTTCAGCCATTGGATGAGATGATGAATGGTAATGGAAAGATGGAAATCAATTTCAGACCTTCAATTCTGGATAATATAGACCACTAGAAGGTGTTCAAAGATGATGAGCAACTCTTGAGATTCATCCACAATCTACAAGAGTTTGAAGGTTGCAAGATTAGTTATCAGCAAGAAGGTAAAGAGTATCAAGAGTGCGAGGATAATAAAGGAAATCACATCCTGAGTAGCCTTATAGCTTTCAAGAAACTTTTCGATCGACAGGATCATCATAAAAAACAAAAAGAAGAAATAAAAATTGGGAATTATATGGAAATAAACATAGGAACTCACAAGGATCCCAAGTTAATAAAAAATGGAAAGGGTACTTCGGAAAAGGAAAGGAACAATTTGATCAAATTAATTAAAGAGTATAGAGATGTGTTGGCCTTTAGTTATGGTGAGCTTAAATCCTATACGGAGGATGTGTTTCAACACACCATTCCCCTCATAGAAGAAGCTAAGGAGGTCAAACCTTTTCGACAAAAACTTAGGCGAATAAATCCTAAGTTGGCCCCCATTGTGCATAAGGAACTTCAGAAGATGTTAGCAGCAGGGATTATAGCACCTACAAGACATTCATCTTGGTGCTCCAACTTAGTTGTTGTCAGAAAAAAGAATGGGTCAATTAGAATATGTATATATTTTAGGAATCTAAATACATCATGCCTCAAAGATAATTACCCATTACCCGACATGGAAACATTGCTTCAAAGAGTAACAGGATCAGGAATGATGTCCATGTTGGATGGCTTTTCTGGTTATAACCAGGTGTTGGTAAATAAGGAGGATCAACATAACACTACATTCACCACACCTTGGGGTACCTATAAATTTCTAAGAATGCCTTTTGGCTTATTGAATGCTGGTGCCACCTTCCAAAGAGCCATGGATTTTGCCTTCAAAGAACTTATAGGCAAAATAATCAAAATATATCAAGATGACTTAATTATTTTTTCAAAGGAAAGATCTGACCACATAAGTCATCTTAGGCAGGTTTTTATAAGATGTCGGAAATATGGTATTTCCTTGAATCCCGCCAAGTCAATATTTGGAGTGGATGAAGGCAAGTTGTTGGGGCACATCATTTCCAAGGATGGTGTCAAGGTTGACCCTGAGAGAGTTGAAGCCATTAAGAAAGTCCCATTTCCTCAGAATCTAAAAGCTCTCCAGTCCTTTAATGGTCAAATCAATTTCATAACAAGATTCATCCCATATTTAGCAGAATTAATGAAACCTCTACAAAAGTTATTAAAGAAAGATGCTAAGTTTGAGTGGACGGATGAAGGGAAGATTGCATTCAAGTCTATCAAAAATTCCATATCCATGTCCTCCGTCTTGAATAACCCATATTATTCCAAATAATTCTAGATATTTTCCTTTGCCTCGGAAGACACCATTGCTGGTGTTTTGCTTCAAAAGAATAAGGAGGGACAAGAGCAACCTATAGCCTTTATGAGTAGAGCCTTACAAAATTCATAGTTGAAGTATAGCACGATGGAGAAACATGCCTATTCTCTTGTCAAATCCCTTAAACATTACAGAACTTATATAGGTTACTCCAAAATCATTGGATATGTACCCCATGCAGCTGCCAAGGATATCATGTCTCAATAGGATTGCCTAGGAATCAGGGGTAAGTGGGTTTCAAAGATTCAAGAATATGATTTGGAGATAAAACTTACTAAATTAATTAAGGGACAGGATCTTGCAAAGATGTTGACCCAAGGAAATGAAAAGGACTTAGGAATAATCTGCCAGAGTAGTGATTCAGAGCAAAGTGTATCAGATGAGCTTCAGATATTAGAGCAGCACCCTTGGTACACCGACATCATATTTTTCCTCCGCAACCTTACATGCCCCGATCACTTACTTGGCCATAAAAGAAGAGCATTGAGATTAAAGGAAACTAAGTATTGTTTGACAAAATATGGTTTGGGTTGGAGAAACCCCGATGGTTTAATACTTAGATGTGTCGATGAACCTGAGTCCAAGAAACTCATGGTTGAGTTCCATTCAGGATTTTGTGGTCAACATTTTGCAGCAAAAACAACCGCCCAAAAAATCCTTAGAGCAGGCTACTATTGGCCAAACCTATTTTCAGATGTGCACAAGGCTATCAGAGTTTGCCCCCAGTGTCAGTTATTCACCAGAAAACAACAAATGAAATCCTTGCCTTTAAATACAATAGTAGTCCAAGGCCCTTTCCAGTAGTGGGGGCTCAATTTCATCGGTAAGTTCAAAGATAACTCGAGCAATGGTTATTCTTGGATTCTTATCGCCACCAATTATTTTACCAAGTGGGTAGAGGCGATACCCACCAAGAAGGAAACCGATGCTATAGTCATGGATTTCTTAGAAGATAAGATTATCACAAGATTCGGTGTGCTATCTAGAATCATCACGGATAATGTCCTGTGCTTTGTTTCCTCCGAGATGTCATCTTTTTGTTTCAAGTACGGCATTATCCTATCCCACTCATCCAATTACTATCCCCAAGGAAATGGTGTAGCGGAATCAAGTAACAAGAACTTAATGACCATAATCAAAAAAATTGTGAGCGACAATAAGAAGGCTTGGGACAGCAAAATCAAATTAGCATTATGGGCCGACAGAATCACCAAGAAAAGTTCAACTGGGAAGAACCCTTTCGAACTAGTCTATGGCCTTGATGTCACCTTACCAGCCCATCTAAAGCTTCTAGTTTATCAACTTCTCCAGACCTTCAGCTCAGATCAAGAGGCCATCCAGAATAGAATAAACTAGTTGATCAGGTTAGATGAGAGCAGAATAAACTCTCTTGACCATAGTATCAAAAATTCAGACAAGGTCAAGAGAGCCTTTGATAAGTCTACCCGGCCAGGGTCCTTCCAAGTAGGTGACACGGTTTTACGTTGGGACAAATGACAGGAAAAACCTAGGAAACATGGAAAGCTTGATAGCTTGTGGTTGGATCTGTACATCATCGATGAAATAGCAGGGAGGAACTCCTTCTATCTAAATGACCTAGAAGGATAAAGCTGGAGCTTGTCAGTGAATGGTTTCCTCCTCAAGTTGTTTTTCGCCGAGATAGTTTGATGCCTTTATTGGCATCGGTGGTTTCAGGGCCAATTTCTAAACCTTTCCCTGCATGTATTTCTAAATATTATATATATCATGTTGTTGTATCATAGATATTGTTGTATTATAGTTATTTTGTACCATGTTTGAAAATTTTCCTTTGTATATTAGTTTTGTAAAATATTATTTTTTACACATCATAGGTTAATTATGTACATAAGTTTGCTTTTATAGTTAATTTTTTTTACATGTTACTGACAAACTCTAATTGCTATGCAGGACCCAGAGACTCCATAGTTCTCACATCCTCTCCTTTGAACAGAAGATCAGTCAAATAATGTGTCCCTAGATGGAGCCAGAATGTTACCACCTAGGTTTTACTTAGTGGTTTTTTATCAAGTGAGCCTGGTGAACCGGACAGGGTTAACTTGTTCGGACTTCAGAAGACCTTTGGAAGTTGTGCTTGTTGTACTATATCACATGTTCATACCCCATGGGGGAATTGTAATAAATGTTCTAGCATGATAGTGTCTGTAAAAGACTCGGCCTCTTAGACTTTATTTGTCAATCCGATCAGCCCAAGGTGTTTTTTCCCTTGGTTATTATTGGTTGTTAAATAAACGACTGATAATTTCTGAGTTTTTCACTCCATACCTCCAAAGTTGGGGTGGTCGGCTTGGCATTTAGGCCTATTGAGGTTATTAGAGTCTATGTGTCAATGTATAAACATGCTAGACATCATGTCCGAGTCATATGAACATGTCTAAGTCCCCCTAGGTTTTTTCATTTTTTCATTTTTTTAGTTTTTTCAGTGTTTTTTATTAAAAATTTAATTTTTCCAAAACTTAGGTTATTTTTTAATAGTTTAATTGGAAAAATTGATTTTGTAATAAAAGTGGGCCAAATAATCAGTTTCAATCACGTAGGTGCTCATTTTCAAGATAAGAGCACCATGTAAACCCATGGACCCACTATTTCCTAGTTTTGAGTGATTTTCCATCACTCGGGTCAGAAAGCCCCAAAAATCAATTATTGATTATTTTAATTAATAAATTAACAAATAATGGGGCAAATCCAAAATCAGAAATCAGTGTATTCTCAGCCGATTTGATTGAAATCAGTCAGATATGAACCAGATTGACTGGATCTAACAAATCCTTGACTGAAGGAGGTGATCAAATCGGATCCAGAGTTGATCTTCAGCTGTCTTTGTGGGGAATTGCACCCTCTCTCTCTCCTCCACACGTGTGGACTCTCCTGGATGCTCTGTCGACTGATGTGTCGGTTTATGGGTTGATGTGTCAGCTCAATCAAGCCCCCGATTGACAAGTAGGCTCAGTTCAGCTTCATATCTACATTGATTGACTCTCCATTGGCTAATTTGATCTGATTCCTTGGGAATTGCGCCCCCCTGGGCTGGATGTCCTGTTTTTTGTATATATCCTGGCTGAGGCTCCCTCTTCCAAGCTAGTTAGAGCTGGATTGAAGGGCTTGATATTGTAATTGTGTATTGATCATCATTTTTTGAAATAAAGAGAATATTTGTAGGCTCAATTGTGGAGTACCTTTCATGTGTGGATCATCATTATCATGCTGCATTTGAGGTGAAACTGCTATTTTTTCAATTTTTTGCACTTAACTGTTTTCTACCTGAATGGTTATTGGAAACATAGGGATAGATCATTGTAAGTAAGCTTACTTACTTCTATTTTGCTGCATATGTTTGAATGAGCTAATACCTGTATGCTAAATAAGATTATTTGCACGCTGTGTCATCTACTTCTCATATGAATCTTCAGATTTAATGGTTTTGTTTGTAGGATTTGTTGTGTAGCTTACAGGTTTTTCGTGATTGGAAGATATATGGTTCAGGTTTGATTCCATTAGTTTCCAATAGATATTGCTAAGATTGTGCCCCTCGGTGCTTCACTACCAAGTTTCCTTTGCAGATCTGCTTCAACAACAAGCACTTCTCTTCTCCTTTTCCTCCTTTAAAAATCTTAAATTTTCTTCAAACTGGTTACTATTAAGGAATCTTATTTCTCAGATCTGTCTCATTAATAAAATTACATATATATTTAGTTAGTAAGGTCCCTTCCTAATTCTAGATCTCAATTTCATTTTGCATATAAAGTTACATTTTAAGAGATCTAGCTGAAATTACCCTATTTTTGCAAGCATTTTAATGAAAATTTGTTGCTTGCTTTTAAGGTAGCTTCCTTTGATGTACGTTAAAATTTCATATTCTGAAATAAAATTGAACATCTTATTGGCTTTCCAAAAGGCAATCCAATATCCCAAGGAAATCCTGCTTTCCTTGGTTCCTTTTTTACATTTTTAACTAGTTTTAACTTAGTTTTTTTTGGTTAAAAGTAAGCTGACCCAAAGGTACTTTCAGAGTGCTTTTGGGAATATTTTAATCTAATATGATTTATGGTTTTTATCAGGTCTGACAGAAAACAAATCAATCTGTTGTTCGAAAGTGGACTCAGGAGCGTTCAAATCCCCCTAGGGGTCTCCCATTTGACTGAAACCTTTAAATTTCGCACTTTGTAAGCTCTTGATTTCACTCTATATAAGGATCAAGAGGCATCATATCATTTCTCTGATATTTTAACCGCTTTTAATAAAAATAATTTTTCAATAGGCTCTTTCGAGCCCATTCCCCATCCCCCCTGGGGGATTTGCGTCGGTGTTCAATTTTTTACTTTTTGTTCATATCTTTTCAAACTAGCGTAGCTCTAATATGTAGGGTAGTATAATTTAATTCATTATCAATTTCATATTCCATATTTGATATTTCAAAGTAACTTTAATACTTACCCCACGGGCCTCCTTTTGAGCCGAAAGGTAAAGAAAGGTTCATGGTATCTTAATTAGAAAATTATGGTTTGCTCATCTTTTTCTGTGTTTTCCTTTCATCATTTGTGTCTTCATCAATTATAAAATTAACCCCTCCTTGATTCCCCGAGTGAGATCCACTTGGATCAAAAGAAGTTCCTGGAGGGTTTTCTTTTTAACAAGAACACCCATTTTAAAATTTACTAAAATTGACAAGACTCCGGTGTGTATGCTCTGCACTTGGATGCGGTTCATATTATCATTAAAGCTGTATTAAAATCATTTGAGTGACTAGTATAATTAGGACTCACTCTCCCAAATTGACAAACCATCAGGTGAAAATCCAACACCTAGATCAAACCATCACGGTGGCAAAATACCCAAAGGAAGCGGGAACTTATGAAAAGTGACCTCAGGGCGCCGATCTCTGTCACACCCTAATAGGTGTGTTATGAACAATAGCCCTAGAGACTCCATTCAGCCCACATATTCCTTGCGGGTAGCCGTGATGGTTTAGTTTTGGACATACTCCAAGTACTCTCGGGTATATCTGGAGTCCACCCCTTCGCCTAATTTTAATCAAATCACACCTCAAATTTAACTTAAAATGTACCAATAGGCAATTGCAAAATATTCACTCCAAGCACATGCAAGTACATTGATGTTATTTTGACTCCATTCTAAGGCACTGGTTATTTTCTTGCTTTATATATATATTGTGTCTCAACATTGTGCTTTCGTGCGTTCATTTTTGTATCTTGTCATCTTTGATTGTCTATAGTTAAATTTCAAACTCCTAAGTAACTCATTCAGTTTAACATCACCATACTAAGTAATTATCCTTAGTAACTTAATAGGGTCTACCCCCCTTGGTTTCATTAGGAGTTGAGCCTAAACGGAGGAGTCAAGAACAGGGTGACAGCCTGGACACGAGACTTGCCCCCAGGGACACACCGAGTGGCTTGAATATTTCTTCCATGTGACCCAGGTCTGTGTAAGGCGGAAATATTTTTTGGCGCCGTTGGCGGGGATAAATATTTTTATTCCTGAGTACGAATTAGCTTAGCTTTTTTCTAAAAAACTAAAAAGATAAAAACTTTTGATTGATCTAGTCTTTAAAAAACATAAAAATTAAAACTTGATCCATCTGGCGACTCCATTGTCTAACATCCCTTCAAGAATTTCTACCCGAAGAAACTGTCGATAGTTATTCAATCCTCTCCCTGATCCTAAAAGGTTTATTAGGGAAATATTGAATAGGTAGACTTCCCGTAGAAACCTTGAAACTTTAGGAGACCAATCCCTCTCGGATATCCATCACATATTTGTAGAGATTCATACCTTTCAATCTCAAGAAATGACAGAATTTTACAAACCCCTTGACTTTTCTCAGATAGCAGGTAGTTCTCATGACATTTCGAATGATGCTATCAAGAAGCTCCCCATATTTGAAGGAAATAATGCCATTACTAGCAGGACTCACGTCCGTAAGTTTGATAAGCACCTGGTCAGTTACTGCAATAATGCTGCCTCTAACCATGAAGATGTCAAAATGAAGCTCGTTGCTTTGTCTTTAGAGGATGATGCTACGGAGTGGTACGCCGACCTTGGTGATGATTCATATAAAAATCTTAATGAATTACTGGAAGGTTTTAAGAAGAAATGGGGGGAAAAGAAAGAACCAAGACATCTGCTTGCTGCCCTACATAACATAAAGAAGATGGAAAATGAAACCATTGATGAATTTAATACTAAGTTCATGCATGTGGTTGTGGACCTCCCTAGATAAATCAAGCCAAGGGATGCCTCCATCCTAATATCTTACATTGAAGCTTTCATTGGTTATTTGAGGTACTAGTTAAGGGACAAAGAGCCGACCAATCTAAAAACTGCTCAAGATTTGCCCGAGAAAATAGAAAAGAATATGCAATCTTCAGGAAAATCCAACATTCTAGGTCACACTAGAGGAAACACTTCATACAACAAAGAGAAGGGAAAATCTGTTGAATTAGAGGAAAAGGCAACCTCTAAAGACCCCATGGAAAAGGTAACTAACATGAAAGAAAAAATGTTTACTGGTTAGAACCAAATCATGGAAAATCAATCTGTACAATTGAATAATATTCAAAACATTGGAAAGAAATAATGGACCTAGGAAATTTCATCCTAAACAAAATTAGGTGTATAAGAAGAAAGCTCCTCAACAAGAACCTAGGATTCCAAACCAGTTAGACTCAACTAACCTGGTAGAAGAAGTCATTCCATGGGGTAGACCTTGTGATCAATTCAACCAGGAAAGCGCTTGCTATATAGCAAACCAACTTATAAAACATGGAATGGCCGAGGTCAGTAATCAGGAAACAACATTAAGAGAGTTTGATCATGTGTACATGGTAGGTCAAACCTATCCTTTATCAAACTAGCATTGGCAGTAGACCATGGATTATGGTTTCGAGAAGGATCTCCTTTCCAAATTTTATGGTGTAATGCCTTCTCTGGAAGCAATTAAGGAAATGAAGGAGGCTAGATTCAAGGGAGCAGTATATCAAAGAAGAGAGAAGCCATCACCATCTAAACAGTACAAGCCAAAGGTTACCACTCCTCCCCTCCCAGATCCTCCGATTGTCCCTAAATCAAATATTGATATGGGAGAATGGATAAGTAGTGCTAAGATTCATGTTTATGCAACTGATGTCCTTAAAATTCCTGGTCAAAAAGAAAATTTGTTGAAAGCCTTAGAGGATAGTCAAAGTAAAGCTCATAATATTGTCAAAGAGGATCCTCTTCCTAATAACAATGCTATATTTGAAGCTGAACATATTGAACTTACAGATATGCCTATAGTCCTCAATAGTGTGGATCCGAGAAGAGAATACCACCCTCCTTTTTAAGTCTCCCTCTTAGTTGATAACCTTCTCCTTCATAACTGCATGTTAGATTCAAGTGCTTCATCAAATGTCATGACAAGAAAAGTAATGCAACAACTAAATCTAAGGGTTACCCAAACCTACCACAATGTTTGTGCCATGGATGCAAGAGTAGTTGAAGTGGTATGGATAATCTTAAATTTACAGGTTAAGTTGGCTAAGTATCCTGATATCGACATGTCGATGGATGTGGTGGTGATAGATGTTCCAGATAATTGGGGTATGTTGCTATCCAGAAAATGGGCCACAACTCTTGGTGGGCACATTCAAATGGATTTGACATATTCTACTATACCTGCATCAGAGAACACTGGGGTGATTCTTCATAGAGAAATGCTGAGGAAATGACATGTAGAAAACCCTAAGAAGCCCGAAAATGAATTTGTTCATTTCACTGATAACTTTGGAAACTATGCTATTTTGTCAAATTTCATGGCCCCTACTAAGGAAAACATTAAAAATGAAAAGATCGATGAAGTCTGGCAAATGTACTTTGACGGGGCTTAGTCCAAAACTGAAAAGGGTGCAGGCATCGTGATCATCTCTCCTTCAGATAAAATCTACAACTTTGCTTTTAGGTTAGAGTTTGAAGCATCAAACAATGTAGCCGAGTATGAGGCATTGCTCCTAGGGTTAGAAACCACTAAAGATATGGGGATAAAGATGTTGAACATAAAGGGTGATTCAGATCTAGTTGTCCTCCATTTTAAGAATCAATATCAATGCAAAAATGATAGACTAAGAAAGTATATAAATTCCACATGGGACACTATGGAATGGTTCGATGCGCTTAACATTCAGAAGGTCCATAGGGAAATGAATGGGTTAACAGATAAATTGGCAGTAGCAGCATCCACCCTCCAGCCATCGGATGAGATGATTAATGGTAATGGAAAGATGGAAATCAATTTCAAACCTTCAATTCCGGATAATATAGACCACTGGAAGGTGTTCAAAGATGATGAGCAACTCTTAAGATTCATCCACAATTTACAAGAGTTTGAAGGTTGCAAGATTTGTTGTCAGCAAGAAGGTAAAGAGTATCAAGACTGCAAGGATAATGAAAGAAATCACATCCCGAGTAGCCTTACAGCTTTCGAGAATATTTTCGATCGACGGGATCATCATAAAAAACAAAAAGAAGAAATAAAAATTGGGAATTATATGGAAATAAACAAAGGAACTGACAAGGATACCAAGTTAATAAAAATTGGAAAGGGTACTTCGGAAAAGGAAAGGAACAATTTGATCAACTTAATCAAAGAGTATAGAGATGTGTTGGCCTTTAGTTATGATGAGCTTAAAGCCTATAGGGAGGATGTGTTTCAACACACCATTCCACTCACAGAAGAAGCTAAGGAGGTCAAACCTTTCCGACAAAAACTTAGGCGAATAAATCCTAAGTTGGCCCCCATTGTGCAAAAGGAACTTCAGAAGATGTTAGCAGCAGGGATTATAGCACCTACAAGACATTCATCTTGGTGCTCCAACTTAGTTGTTGTCAGAAAAAAGAATGGGTCAATTAGAATATGTTTAGATTTTAGGAATCTAAATACATCATGCCTCAAAGATAATTACCCATTACCCGACATGGAAACATTGCTTCAAAGAGTAACAGGATCAGGAATGATGTCCATGTTGGATGGATTTTCCGATTATAACCAGGTGTTTGGAAATAAGGAGGATCAACATAAGACTACATTCACCACACCTTGGGGTACCTATAAATTTCTAAGAATGTCTTTTGGCTTATTGAATGCTGGTGCCACCTTCCAAAGAGCCATGGATTTTTCCTTCAAAGAACTTATAGGCAAAATAATCGAAATATATCAAGATGACTTACCTGTTTTTTCAAAGGAAAGATCTGACCACATAAATCATCTTAGGCAGGTTTTAATAAGATGTCGGAAATATGGTATTTCCTTGAATCCCGCCAAGTCAATCTTTGGAGTTGATGAAGGCAAGTTGTTGGGGCACATCATTTCTAAGGATGGTGTCAAGGTTGATCCTGAGAGAGTTGAAGCCATTAAGAAATTCCCCTTGCCTCAGAATCTAAAAGCTCTCCAGTCCTTTAATGGTCAAATCAATTTCATAAGAAGATTCATCCCAAATTTAGCAGAATTAATGAAACCTCTACAAAAGTTATTAAAGAAAGATGCTAAGTTTCAGTGGACAGATGAAGGGAAGATTACATTCAAGTCTATCAAAAATTCCATATCCATGTCCTCGGTCTTGAATAGCCCAGATTATTCCAAATAATTCCATATATTTTCCTTTGATTCAGAAGACACCATTGCCGGTGTTTTGCTTCAAAAGAATAAGGAGGGACAAGAGCAACCTATAGCCTTTATGAGTAGAGCCTTACAAAATTCAGAGTTGAAGTATACCACGATGGAGAAACAGGCCTATTCTCTTGTCAAATCCCTTAAACATTTCAGAAATTATATAGGTTACTCCAAAATCATTGGAAATGTACCCCATGCAGCTGTCAAGGATATTATGTCTCAACAGGATTGCCTAGGAATCAGGGGTAAGTGGGTTTCAAAGATTCAAGAATATGATTTGGAGATAAAACCTACTAAATTAATTAAGGGACAGGGTCTTGCAAAGATGTTGACCCAAGGAAATGAAAAGGCCTTAGGAATAATCTACCAGAGCAGCGATTCAGAGCAAAGTGTATCAGACGAGCTTCAAAGATTAGAGCAGCACCCTTGGTACACCGACATCATATTTTTCCTCCACAACCTTACATGCCCCGATCACTTACTTTTCCATAAAAGAAGAGCATTGAGGTTAAAGGAAACTAAGTATTGTTTGACAAAAGATGGTTTGGGTTGGAGAAACCCCGATGGTTTAATACTTATATGTGTCGATGAACCTGAGTCCAAGAAACTCATGGTTGAGTTCCATTCAGGATTTTGTGATGGAAATTTTGCAGAAAAAACAACCACCCACAAAATCCTTAGAGCGGGCTACTATTGACCAAACCTATTTTTAGATGTGCACAAGGCTATCAGATTTTTCCCCCAGTGTTAGTTATTCACTAGAAAACAACAAATGAAAGCCTTGCCTTTGAATCCAATAGTAGTGCAAGCCCCTTTCCAGCAGTGGGGGCTCGATTTCATTGGTAAGTTCAAAGATAACTCGAGCAATGGTTATTCTTGGATTCTTACCTCCACTGATTATTTTACCAAGTGGGTAGAGGTGATACCCACCAAGAACGCAACTGATGCTATAGTCATGGATTTCTTAGAAGATAAGATTATCACAAGATTCGGTGAGCCAGCTAGAATCATCAAGGATAATGGCCCGTGATTTGTTTCCTCCGAGATGTCATCTTTCTGTTTCAAGTATGGGATTATCCTATCCCACTCATCCAATTACTATCCCCAAGGAAATGGTCTAGCAGAATCAAGTAACAAGAACTTAATGACCATAATCAAAAAATTTGTGGGCGACAATAAGAAGGCTTGGGACAACAAAATAAAATTAGCATTATGGGCCGACAGAATCACCAATAAAAGTTCAACCAGGAAGAGCCCTTTCGAACTAGTCTATGGCCTTTATGTCACCTTACCAGTCCATCTAAAGCTTCCAGTTTATCAGCTTCTCCAGACCTTTAGCTCAGATCAAGAGGCCATCTAGAATAGAATAAACCAGTTGATCGAGCTAGATGAGAGCAGAAGAAACTCTCTTGACCATAGTATCAGAAATTCAGACAAGGTCAAGAGCGCCTTTGATAAGTCTACCCGTCCAGGGTCCTTCTAAGTAGGGGACACGGTTTTACGTTGGGACAAACGACGGGAAAAACCTGGGAAACATGGAAAGCTCGACAGCTTGTGGTTGGGACCATACATCATCGATGAAATAGCAGCGATGAACTCCTTCTATCTAAATGACCTAGAAGGAGAAAGGTTGAGCTTGCCAATGAATGGTTTCCTCCTCAAGTTGTTTTTCGCCGAGACGGTTTGATGCCTTTATTGGCATCGGTGGTTTCAGGGCCAATTTCTAAACCTTTCCCTGCATGTATTTCCAAATCTTATATATATCATGTTGTTGTATCATAGATATTGTTGTATTATAGTTATTTTGTACCATGTTTGAAAATTTTCCTTTGTATATTAGTTTTGTAAAATATTATTTTTTACACATCATAGGTTAATTATGTACATTAGTTTGCTTTTATAGTTAATTTTTTTTACATGTTACTGACAAACTCTAATTGCTATGCAGGACCCAGAGATTCTAGAGTTCTCACATCCTCTCATTTGAACAGAAGATCAGTCAGAGAATGTGTCCCTAGATGGAGCGAGAATGTTACCACCTAAGTTGTACTTAGTGGTTTTTTATCAAGTGAGCCTGGTGAACTGGACAGGGTTAACTTGTTCGGACTTCAGAAGACCTTTGGAAGTACTTCTAGGAAGTGCTTGTTGTACTATATCACATGTTCATACCCCATGGGGGAATTGTAATAAATGTTCTAGCATGATAGTGTCTGTAAAAGACTCGGTCTCCTAGACCTTGTTTGTCAATCTGATCAGCCCAGGGTGTTTTTTCCCTTGGTTATTATTGGTTGTTGAATAAACGACTGATAATTTCTGAGTTTTTCACTCCATACCTCCAAAGTTGGGGTGGTCGGCTTGGCATTTAGGCCTATTGAGGTTATTAGAGTCTATGTGCCAATGCATAAACATGCTAGAAATCATGGTCGAGTCATATGAACATGTCTAAGTCCCACTAGGTTTTTTCATTTTTTTCATTTTTTTAGCTTTTTCAGTGTTTTTTATTAAAAATTTAATTTTTCCAAAACTTAGGCTATTTTTAATAGTTTAATTGAAAAAATTGATTTTGTAATAAAAGTGGGACAAATAATCAGTTTCAGTCATGTAGGTGCTCATTTTCAAGCTAAGAGCACCATGTAAACCCATGGACCCACTATTTCCTAGTTTTGAGTGATTTTCCATCACTCAGGTCAGAAAGCCCCAAAAATCAATTATTGATTATTTTAATTAATAAATTGACGAATAATGGAGCAAATCCAAAATCATAAATCAGTGGATTCTCAGCCAATTTGATTGAAATCAGTTAGATTTGAACCAGATTGACTGGATCTGACAAATCCTTGACTGAAGGAGGTGATCATATCATATCCAAAGTTGATCTTCAACTGTCTTCATGGGGAATTGTGTCCTCTCTCTCTCCTCCACACGTGTGAACTCTCCTCTCTCCTCCACATGTGTGAACTCTCCTGGATGCTCTGTGGACTGATGTGTCGGTTTATGGGTTGATGTGTCAGATCAATCAAGCCCCCGGTTGACAAGTAGGCTCAGTTCAGTTTCAGATCTGCATTGATTGACTCTCCATCAACTGATTTGATCTGATTCCTTGGGAATTGCGCCCCCCCTGGGATGGATGTCTTGTTTTTTGTATATATCCTTGCTGAGGCTCCCTCTTCCAAGCTAGTTAGAGCTGGATTGAAGGGATTTCTATTGTAATTGTGTATTGATCATCATTTGTTGAAATAAAGAGAAGATTTGGAGGCTCAATTGTGGAGTACCTTTCATGTGTGGATCATCATTATCATGCTGCATTTGAGGTGAAACTGCTATTTTTTCAATTTTTTGCACTTAACTGTTGTCTGCCTGAATGGTTATTGGAATCATAGGGATATATCATTGTACGTAAGATTAATTAATTCTATTTTTCTTCATATGTTTGAATGAGATAATACCTGTATGCTAAATAAGATTATTTGCATGCTGTATCATCTACTTCTCATATGTATCTTCAGATTTAATGGTTTTGTTTGCAGAATTTGTTGTGTAGCTTACAAGTTTGCCATGATTGGAAGATCTATGGTTTAGGTTTGATTCCATTGGTTTCCACTAGATATTTCTAATATTGTTCCCCTCGGTGCTTCACTACCAAGTTTCCTTTGCAGATCTGCTTTAGCAAGAAACACTTCTCTTCTACTTTTCCTCCTTTAAAAATCTTAAATTTTCTTCAAACTGGTTACTATTAAGGAATATTATTGCTCAGATCTGTATCATTAATAAAATTACATATATATATATTTAGTAAGGTCCCTTCCTAATTCTATATCTTAGTTTGGTTTTGCATATAAAGTTACATTTTAAGAGATCTAGCTGAAATTACCCTATTTTTGCAAGCATTTTAATGAAAATTTGTAGCTTGCTTTTAAGGTAGCTTCCTTTGCTGTATGTTAAAATTTCATATCCTGCAATAAAATTGCACATATTATTGGCTTCCCAAAAGGCAAGCCAAGCTCCCAAGGAAAGCCTGCTTTCCTTGGTTCCCTTTTTACCTTTTTAACTAGTTTTAACTTAGTTTTTTTTGGTTAAAAGTAAGTTGACCCAAAGGTACTTTCAGAGTGATTTTGGGCATATTTTAGTCTAATTTTCTGGCTGTTTTTTATCAGGTGTGACAGAAAATAAAGGAAGCTTCTGTTTGAAAGTGGCCTCAGGAGCATTCAAATCCCCCAAGGGGTCTCCCATTTGACTGAAACCTTTAAATTTCGCACTTTGTAAGCTCTTGATTTCACTCTGTATAAGGATCAAGAGGAATCATATCAGTTCTCTGATATTGTAACCATTGTTAATAAAAATAATTTTTCAATAGGCTCTTTCGAGCCCATTCCCCATCCCCCCGGGGGGATTTGCGTCGGTGTTCAATTTTTTACTTTTTGTTCATCTCTTTTCAAACTAGCATAGCTCTAATCTGCAGGGTAGTATACTTTAATTCATTATTAATTTCATATTCGATATTTGATATTTCAAAGTAACTTTAATACTTACCCCATGGGCCTCCTTTTGAGCCGAAAGGTGAAGAAAGGTTCGTGGTAGCTTAATTAGAAAATTGTGGTTTGCTCATCTTTTTCCATGTTTTCCTTTCATCATTTGTTTCTTTAGAAATTATAAAATTAACCCCTCCTTGATTCCCCGATTGAGATCCACTTGGATCGAAAGAGGTTCCTGGAGGGTTTTCTTTTTAACAAGAACACCCATTTTAAAATTTACTAAAATTGACAAGACTCCGGTGTGAATGCTCTGCACTTGGTTGTGGTTCATCTAATCAGTCAAGCTATATCAAAAGCATCTGAGTGACTAGTATAATTAGGACTCACTCTCCCAAATTGACAAACCATCAGGTGAAAATCCAACACCTAGATCAAACCATCACGGTGGCAAAATACCCAAAGGAAGTGGGAACTTCTGAAAAGTGACCTCGGGGTGCTGATGTCTGTCACACCCTAATGGGTATGTTATGAACAATATCCCCAGAGACTCCATTCAGCCCACATATTCCTTGTGGGTAGCCATGAAGGTTTAGTTTTGGACATACTCCAAGTACTCTTGGGTATATCTGGAGTCCACCCCTTCGCCTAATTTTAATCAACTCACACCTCAAATTTAACTTAAAACTTACCAAGAGGCAATCACAAAATATTCACTCCAAGCACATGCAAGTACATTGATGTTATTTTGACTCCATTCTAAAGTATTGGTTATTTTCTTTCTTTATATATATATTGTATCTCAACATTGTGCTTTCATGCGTTCATTTTTGTATCTTGTCATCTTTGATTGTCTATAGTTAAATTTCAAACTCCTAAGTAACTCATTCAGTTTAACATCACCATACTAAGTAATTGTCCTTAGTAACTTAATATGGTCTATCCCCCTTGGCTTTGTTAGGAGTTGAGCCTAAACGGAGGACTCAAGAACAAGGTGACAACCCTTACTCGAGACTTGCCCCCAAGGACACACCAAGTGGCTTGAATATTTTTGCCATGTGACCCAGGTGTGTGTAAGCTGGCAATAGGGCCCACCGCAATGACGGGAAAGAACAGAGCAGGATGCGACCACATTTTCTTGGTGTAGAGCTGACACGGATGACGACACTTCACAACCTCCAAACAATATTTAAAGATCATGGGCCAGAAATAACTGGCACGTAAAATATTTTGGGTCATTGCTAGCCTAGATAAATGAGCCCCACTCACTCATCTATGGAAATCATTTAGGACACACTCAGCCTCCTCATGGGTGAGGCACCGACACAAAACATAACCTACCCCTCTACGATATAAAGTATCACCGGTGATCACGTAGTTTTTCGCATTGACACGCAATTTACGTCGCTCTTCCCTCAAGAAGGATGGAAGACACTTCAAAGTTTGGAGATATATAAGGATATCCCTGTTCCAGGGATTAGAGGTGGAAATCAGAAAGATATACTGATCTGGGAATGAATCATCTTCAACCACTACATTCTCTTCCATAGGAAACTATGAAATAAGCTCTGCAAAAACTAAGGTCTTTTTGGATTTAGCAGACTGAAAATCCAAGTCAAAATCTTGGAGAATTACTATCCATTTGTTGAATTTGCCCCTGATTATGCATCGAGACAAAACATATTGAATTGGATTTACATTCACCACCATTGTTGCTGTCCTCAGTAAAATGTAGTGATGCAACCTCTCAACAGCATAAATAGCTACTAATGCTAACTTCTCGATGTGGGAGTATCTAAGTTCAGGACCAGCTAATGCACAATTGAGATAATAGACATCATGCTCTTGGAGCTTTTTGTCCTCCTGAACCTATACTACTCCAATGGTTGACTCTAATGCAGCCAGATACAATATAAAGTCTTTAGAGTAATATGGAGGATGTAATAAAGGAGCCGACATCAAAGCCCTTTTCAATGCCTCGAATGCAACTTGTGTGGTTTCATCCCATACAAATGGAGTGTCCTACTTGAGCAAGTGCATGAAACCCTTAGTTATCTTGGCATAGTTAGTTAACAGAGTTTGGGTGTTCAATGCAACTCTCCCTGCCCATCCTTCATGGGGGATGAGCCTTTGGCATGGGATGCTAAGGATGGTTGAGGAAATGGTGGATGAGGTGGAAGGAAGTCCCAAAAATGAAGGATCTCAAGCTCTAGGTGGTCGTAAAACATAGGGATGAGGCTCCACGAAGGCAAGCTTTGAGAAACGTCTTGAAGCTTCCTTTTTTGGATTTAAAACTCTAGCACCACACCTTTAATGAAGCGAAGAGGTGGTGTTAAGGGGGTAACACCCTTTTCATGAAGGAAAAGAGTGGTGGCACCTCCCTTTTCACATGTAAAAGGAACATCGCTGACTTAGGTAACACTCTTTATCAATGGAAAAGGAGCGTTACTGGCTCAAAACAAGGAAAAATACAAGGGAATAATTTCTTCCTTTCATTTCTCTAGGAAAAAATCCGATGGATTGGAGAAGACAAGGGAATACCTATCTCATAACATGATGGTGATGAGATTTAGGTGTAACAGAAAGCGGAAAGTCATGTTTTAGCAAGTTTTCTTATTTGGTTCCACAACCCACAATGCAGATTGTGAAAAGATAAAAAGTATATTGTAGCGTATTTTTTTCTTTTTGGTTCTGCAACTTGCAACCTACAAATTCTTACGAATTGTGAAAACTGTCACATACCCCAATTTTGTAAAATTGTGTAATTTGTTTTATTTTATTTCTGAGACATTATGTTAAACTTAATCCTAAGTAGGGATTGATGACTCAGCAGAGTCAACAGTTCTGGAGTGTAATTGAGAATATTTTATTAATAATAAATAAATTATGGAGACAACAGCATGGGAGAGCTGTTAAAGGAGGTTACTGGTCAAACTGGTGGATGGAACTAGGTGGAAAGGCAAAAGACAAGTGGCAGCATCCTCAAGCACTTCCTAAGTTGCAGGTGGCAACTTCCCTATATTTGGGGTCATGATTCCCCAAGAAAGTGGAATGTGAGCAGGTGGCTCATTAAATGACAGTTAACCCAACTAAGACCTAGGCAATCTTTAAAAGTACTCAATGAAGAGAGCTCAGGCTGCTCAGTTTTTATTCCAGAAAGAATTCATTCAGCTGAATGTTATTCAGGAATTTCATTTGAGGAAAGAGGGAAAGACAGTAAGGAAGTGTTTTGAGTGAATTTTTGCAGTAACTTGATTTTGATTACAGCTATTTGAGCTGAGAGAACTGACTAATAGTTCTGAGTTGAAGACTCTATCTGTTTTGCTGCACCTAGTTCCATCCAGGGAGACCAGAGCAAGCTCGGGGGTCCTGAGAAGTCGTTGTCTGAGCGCTCTCCAGGAATTGGTAGGGAGGAACGGCCTCCCATTGCTGTTGTTGTCCACAGCATTAAACAGGTTTTTCATTCATTTCTTTATGTCTTTCTGAGTATAAATGGATGAATGTTATAATTATTTATATGTCTGAGTAATTAATTAGTATCTGTAAAATTGGTATCTTAGAATGTTAGTAGTAAAACTTGTTAGTATCACTGTGTTTTTCCACATCTGGTATCACCAGATAGTACTCTAGCACAGTATCTCAGTGTTAGAAGCAGTATACTTCTGAACTGAGTTTCCTAAATTATCTGCAATATTTACAAGTGTTTTTACAAATTCGTGAACCATTTTCTTACAGTCTTACAATCTAGTTTCAGTAATATATTCTGTTTTCTGAATTTAGTAACTATAAGATTAAAAAGACAGAATAGATACTTTTGCAGATAAAGTAGGGTTTATAATCTTCTAGTTTTAAGGAGGATTCTTTTCTTAGGAGTTAAATAAAATAATCTGACAGTAGGATATGATTATGTATCTGTATTTTATTTGTTTAATGTTATAGATGTTTTCCTATTTTTTTTATCAGTCTGTAAACTAGTTAAGAATACAAAGTTTCTGTTCTAAAGTTAAGTATAGGTCATAACTACTATTCTATTTTTGGTAATGAGTGGTCATAGATATGTATATGGAACCATACTTAAATAATTTATAAGTAATGTATAAAAATACTCAAGTCTTTTTAATTATTTAAAGAACTCATATAGATATTAGTAAACAACAATAAAATAATGTTCATAGGCAATATTAAGAAAGTAATATAGTATTATATTACCTATCATATATCAACATTATGTACGCTATAATAATAATAACATTCAAGCAGTATATAAGTATATGACTGTAAATTTGGTTTATTTAGAACCTGTATATAGACAAATAAAATAAATTTATGAATTAGTCCTACTGTGGTTATTACATAAAGAAAACTAAAAGAATGCAATAGATTCTTTTAACTCCAAGGATTACTTTCTGTTCTCTAACTTTTAAATGATTAGAAATTAGGTTATAAAACCTGCCAGTAAGAAATTAAAATAACATTTTATTAAATAATATACTGGAAAGAACTTAAGGAACAGAGCTTCTTTTACCTAAATAAATTATAGTATTAATATACATTCTACAATAATACAAGAATACAGAAATAATAGATACTATGTTGTTTTAAGGGTACAAACCCTAGCTATATATATTCATTACATTCAACAGCATCATAAAGAATTTATTAATAGAAATAAAACATATTTTAGAAAACTGTAAGTTGCTCTTGGTCGAGCTTAAAAGATTTAACTTCCACAGAAATATATTTATGTAATGCCTTACTGCTAACTAGGGCTTAATATAGTAACATGTAAATACTCATAGAAAAATCATTTATTAAGAAGAATAGTAATATTTCGCTTATAGCCAGGTTAATGAACAAAACACAGTAAGCAACTCTTTATTTAAGTTCCTTTTATACTGTGTATAAGAAGAAACACAAGTAAGGGAAAAACAGTTATCAAAGTTTCAGTATAACTGAGGGTAAAACCCTATTCTCTCTAATGATAAATAGAGTGGCTATATCTCTATTTTATACATTAACCTGGAGCCGAAATAAAACTATACTAAAAGGCGTACAGCCTGTAAAATTATTTAAACACAGTTACACCAAAATAATATTATTACATGAAAAGACAATATTTAAACCACGACTGAACCTTAAACCCACAGAGCGAGTGATGAAGGGTTTATAAATTATTTATTTCTGTATAGAGCAGTCAAAATAAAGAGAATAAACGCTCATTATAAACTTCAAAATGTAGTAGACGCTTTAAAGATAAGCGGTATTACAAAACAGTCAATTTAAGAGCACAACCAGCGAAGTAAAACAAAGCCGTGACTTCATTCTTACAATAGATTGACAGTCATCATCTATATTCTAGTTTCTTCTCTTTACAGGATAAAAATATTAAGTAAAGGCGATTATGTAAATACAGCCTCGGCCAAGATCTTTTACATACATTCATCACAGGGATTAACCCTGGTAAGACTATTTAATAACCTACAGCTAAATACTTTAGCAAGGAACCAAAGTAACCACTGAAGTGCATCCATTCACCACAACCAGCAAGGAGGTGTGCCATGGTGGAGACCAGGCTTATCGGTGGAGCTAGAAGCCGAAGTGTGGGACGTTCCATTTGCATCGAGGAGGTCAAATATGCCATTGGAGGACAGTCAAAAGTTAGAAACCCTAGCATTTATCATAAATAATCTGTTTATTTTTCTTTTAGAATAAAAGAATGTGGGTAAGAACTGTGTTTACCAGCAAGGTTTGGAGACGAACAGCCACTGAAAAACAACCAAGTAACCAAGCGTCGGGATAACCAAACCCTTCTCTTTTTCTGCAAGAACGAGCTGAAAGTAAACCGAGGATCTTCTTCCAAATGGAGACACAACTAGTAAGAAATCGAAGGTATTGTATGTATGCCGTGACAGAAAAATCAATGGACCTCAATGAAGTAACCCTAAGTCCTTCCAACGTCTACAATGCTGCCATCGATCGAGCCACAAACTTCTGCACAGAGCTGTAAGGAACGCAACGAGTGAGAGCTTCAATCGAACAACATTAGGGAAAGAAATCGACCATAACGAACCACCAGGGTTTGCAGAGCTCAAGCCCGAAGGTGAGGGAGAGACTGAGGCAAGAAAAAGGGCGAGTCAACCTTATAAACATCCAGTGCATGGCAAGGAGACAGCCACGACAGCGTTTTAATTATTGCTCATGAGTGGGTCGAATGATAATGTTTCGAAATCATTTGGATGGAAAAACAAAATCATGGTATGGAGACTTCCATAAGGTCGTAACCCTTGACCTTACCTGCATTACATTATGCATATCATAATGTTAGACTATGACATATAAAACAATGCATTGCAAACTATAAACTATAATATTTCTATGATATTGATAACCCTAGCTTGCTATTTATAATGTAGACCATACATTTTAGACCTTGCTTGA